>JAGFNQ010007788.1:659489-713582 GCA_024364735.1 Boesenbergia rotunda | reverse complement strand
TTTTAATAAAAGTTATGTTTTATAAGTTTTAAATTAGTACTAGTAGGCTGTTGTGTTTCAGACATATTAGTTTGTATTCCATATTTAATATAATATTAATTATAAATATAATATAAATAATTCCTAATATTATATATAATATTAACTGGATCCAGAGAAAAAGAATTTTTAATAGGAATTAAAGTATCAAATATAAATTAACATTTCTTGTAAAATTTTTAATTTAAATCTAAGATTTAAAGTAAATGCAATTAAATAAATTTCAGGAATAAAATAAAAATATTTTTCCTATATAGGATAGCTAATATGCAAGAAGTTAAAATTTCATTATTGATATGTTCATTTAATAGTAATATTATACTAGAAAAATTCACTAAAACTGAATAAGCAGTGGGTAATAAACATCGGAATGTTATTAAGTTGCACGTTAAATACTTTTAAAATTTCACAAATATTACTACAAATATTTATTATTGTGAAAATAAATATATATTAGTATTACTATTTTGTGTAAAAAATAAACATAATAAATCTTTATATTAAAATGAATTTTGTAATAATTGATATCTTGAATTCTAACGTGTTGGAACATCACGTGGAAAGTTTTTAGGTCTCATTTATTAGTTTACAAAATCTACTCTATTGTTTCATCGTAGATGATGCGACCATAAATATGAAATTGCGATTCTAGCTAATTGGTTTAATATAATTTTCTAAATGTTTTAATCTATCTTAAACACATAAATTTAAAATATGACATACACAACGAATATGAAAAAATAAACCACCAATAACAGGTTGACAAACAAATTTTAGATCTTCTATTGAAGCGGTATTAGAACTAGTATTATCTAATGATATTGAAAATATTTTATGAGTCAATCCATATTCTTCTAAAATTAAACATAATAATTGTGCAATGTTATGAGCAATATGTGATTCATCAAAAACTCTAAAGCTATCAATCTTTTTTGGAGGAACCAAGAGTTATCAATCCAATGGCAAATCACACCCATACAAGAATGAGTTTGTCACTGATTATTACTCCAAATATCAGAACATAAAGAAACTTTATTATTTAATTTATTAAATTCATCAATTAAATTTTTTTTTCTTGTTTTACTACTCTTTTAATTGTACGAGTAAGTATAGCCTTAGAAACACATTTAGCACATGGATTAAGAGATTCTTTACAAAGATCTTCAAATGTGTATTTAGATTCAAAACTAAAAGAAAGATATTCTATGAAAATAAATTTAGCTAATAATTCTTTTAATTTATTATCAAAATATAAAAATAAATCAGAATAAGTACTACTATCACTAAAAAGTCTTGATAATTGTACTTGATAGCGGCCAAGTCTATATTCCATTCAGTGCTTCATTTCTATATGTCGTTTCAACGACCCGTAGTCGCCGTCGACTAGGAATTTGTAGGAAGCATTGCAATACTTACATTTTACACGTAATTCTCTCGACGGAAGTGTGACCTTATCGAAATGTTTAGCGAAAGTAGAATATTTTAGAGGAGGATTTTCTCGAACCTTAGAAGTAATTGCATTGGTACTTCCTTATGTTTCGGAGATCAGAAGGTACTGGGGCTGAGCCTCGATCTTATAATCGGTGGATTGAATTTGAATGTCGGGATTCTCGTGCGCTATTTCTTTTCCCCTCCGAGATTGAGATGATGAAGCTCCGTGACCTCCTTCCATTGCGTAAGAATTGGTCCTCCCTCGTCCTCTACCACTGCGGTCAGCCCAAGAACATCGCCACACTCACCCCGGAAGCCGTCAGCACCCAAACCGGTGCCTTCCTCCACCGCTTCATGTGGCTCGATGACGCCGAGATCGGAGAGATCCCCTTCCTCTGGAACTCTCTAGTCGGGCACACCAAGGTAGATCCCGGCGACCTCAAGCACAAGGCCTTTCGTTATACCTGCGGGGGGCCCTGGTTCGAGCGATACAAGGACTGCGAGTCTGCCATCTTATCGGGCGTCGATCACCATGCTCTGGTTCACTGTAATACTATCGAGTCTATAAGAATTCTTGCCTTTCTTTCTAGATTTTCCTTATGATGTTGCTGGCAATAATATTGCCCATTGAATCTGTGATTTTTTTTTGGCGCTGATTTTCCCTCCCAAGAAAATTATTTTCAGTACCTCTATAGCTATATCTTAGTTTATGTCGATGGGGTTTATAAATTCTCCTTTCTATGTATCTCTTGTTCTTCTTGTTTTTTTTCCCGTGAGTGTTGTGCACTCTCATTATAATAATGTTTTCTTCAAAAATATATAATGGTAGAACAGTGGAGTTTCTATCTTCTTTGATTTTTTACTATAATTCTTTATAATTTGTTAGTGCAATTTGGAGTGAATGTAGTGTATGTGGCTTGACCTGTGCTGCTGTGTAGCATGATGCAATCTCAAGTTTAAGCCAGCTTGAGCATGAACTTTGACAGATTGTATGGTTGTCATGTTCATGATTGTCACAATGCACAACTGGTTATTACTCTACGAGGAATTCCTGCAACAGTTTAGCTGCTAAGTGTGTAGAAAAATTCACTTTTACTTTTCCTGGCAATTTCACCCTTTGCATATCTTGTTTGATTCCAGTTCACTGAAGTTTGTGTGTTCTTTTGTTCGAATTGTCAGATTTGGCAATTTCACCCCTTGCAACGCTGGTATTTTAGCAATCGATAACCATAGTCACTTCTATTTCTTTCTCTCTAATTACTAATCTATCATGTTCTAATAATATGAAGTAGTTAGCAATTGATGTTTCTTAGAAGGTAAAGTTCTTATTCATTGAATCTAATATCCAAGTTTTTTGGTATCTCTCCATAGTTACATATTATCAATAATCAGTCTATTTGATTGCTTTTTAATTGATATATTAAATTTTGTTGTTTGTCATTCAGAATAAATCAGAAATTGAGTAGTTTATGGCAGATTGGACAAAAAATCATTTTAAGGCAACTTGTATTGTTACTCTTTGTTTGCTGAGGAAATGAAAAAAGAATAAACTTTTTGATATGATAAACTAGAGTTTTCTTATGGGTTTTTAAAGTTACTTATCCATTTTCAGGATTTGTTAAAGCCTAATCTGAGAAAAAGAGCACTTCACTACTTCTCAGAAATAAGCAAGTTAAAGAAGGTTGTTTCTCTTACACATTTACCTTGTTTTTTTCCTTTGGCATTGCAGTATTGTCCAAATAATAAAGAGATACTTTATGAATTTGATTAAGTGAAATCAACGAGTGAAGATGCAATATGGCACCTGATACATGAAATTGCATTACAACTGAACTTTCTATGGCTATGCATTACCCGTGGCGATCATCTTAATGTCTGCGATATATTTTTGTGCATCATTTTTATTAATTTTAGGAGGCTAATTGTATATGATAAAGTTGCAGAAAATTAACAAATTTATGAGGGCTCTTTGAGTTGTGACATTGTAAACATATCGTATACCCATGTAATCATAGTGTAAATGTTTATTTAAATATCAATATTCATGATCAATTTCAATTATCTCAATCGCCAAAGACATAACTGCATTTGATAGTGTGTTTTAAACCATTATATATGTTTCTACCTTAATGACTTGATTTTCTTAGTAATTGTTGTTCCGAGGTTCAAATCAATATTTGAAAATTAGACATAAATTTTAATTAATTTTTTCGATTAAATTGCAACTGGTCGGTCAAATCTATTTCAAACTATTATGGTATTTTTTTTTCTTCTTTTGATTAGATGAAAGCGGATCAAATTACCAGGCAATTTTTTTTTGGGTAAACGTTGACAATAAATTAACGAAAATACATCCAACTAAACTTATCCAAATCATATAATAAAGTATGCAAATAAAAATGCACAAAATTAAACTGTAACATTATATGAAATAAAATACTTCATAATAAAGTAAAATCCATAAGAGAATATCTATGATCAAATTTTAGCACACTCAAGAGATATCCAATTATATATATATATATAGGAATCATTAATCAAATTTAGATACATATGGAACCAATCAAAAGATCCAACAATTTGACCTCTACGACGATCAATCCCTCCCTCCCTATAGCCTCCTAGATCAAAGCCAAGGCCTACAAAGATTACAAAATTTTATTAAAAGTAATAGATATTGGAGTGCATTTCAAATAGTTAGGAGTAAGATATAACACTGTCAAGTCCTAGTTAAAATAAAACTCATAATATTGTTCATCTATATATATAAAATAATATTGAAAATGAAACATTTTAATTCCCTTTACAGCTATATCGATCGAGATATTTAACTTGACATAAAAAGCATTGAGTCAACGGAAGAGCTCATTATTTTTTATATTACAATCAAGAACATGCATGGTTATTTGGCAAATATATATGATGAAATTGAAATTAATTGCTTCTCAAAAACAAGAATTTGTCGTGATAGTTTTAATTTTGATTTACCAAAATACACAAGACAACGCTCAATTAGTTTTCATATTTATCAAAAAGATATCTATTTTCTAAAACAGATTTCCTAAATTGCCCTTGAAAATTAAGAATATCAAAAAAAGACATGCATTACTATTTAATGTTGCCTACTTAATGAAATACTAAATCATTAATTTCTAAATGTTCATTTATTTCATATAAGACATAATATATGATATATTTATATGAAAATATATGTGTTACCTAAAATAAGGGATGAGGGAATCCTTGATGCTCTGGTCATCCCAATCCAAGTTATTCCACCATTCGTCTTCACCTTGAATCCTTTTTAACCTGTTCTTCAATATTTGAGCCCCAAATGGTAACCTTTTGAGCTCTGGACAACATGTCACATTTATATGTTCCAAGTAGGGAAAATAGAGCGGTCTGTTTGCAATGCGATTGAGGTTTGGCATGGTCGACAAAATCAAGTCCCGGATGCTAGAGCTAGTGATGGAGTTGGAGTTCCCTATTTCACTTATTACTTCCTTCATGTTTAGACAATATTCTATTTGCAAACAATTAAGGCAAGGCAATTGGAGAATCCAAGAAACATCCTTCAACATGTGGCATCCTAAAATAGATACTTTATGAAGGTTGTAGAGCCGAACTCCATTCAATGAAATCTCTTCCAATAATTCTAGACTGAAAATTTTGAGAATCTTTAAACATCTGAAACTTGATTGACGACCCATGCCTGCAGCCAACACTAATCTGTCTAATCCGAGATTTGCAATGGATAGAAACTCAAGGTTGTCACTTACGCTGCAACCCCATTGTGGAGTGCCCAGATCGTAGTTTGGAAGTTTTGAAATATTTCGTCCACCCAAAATGAGTTTCCGTACGAAGACATTCGGTGGTAACATGTTGAGTCGCTCAATGTTATCTGTTGTAGCATTAATGCTAAGTTCCACGCTTAATTGGTGACATCCTTTGAAACATATCAGCTCATACCACCAATCGGCTATACGATGATTGCCATGCATATCCAACCACTTGAGCATTGTTAAATTTGATATCGTTCCATTGGGAACAATCTTAAGATTGTTATCCCTTAGAAGCAAGTACTCTAATTTGCCCAGGCAACCAAACTCAAGTGGAAGTCTTGTAATATAATTGTCTGACAAGTTTAAATATTGAAGCTTGGTTAAAGTACCGATCTCCATTGGAAGCTCCGTTATACCACAATGATTGAGATCCAAGAATGTTAAACGAGGCATGCTTGCAAACAAACTCGGAGGAATTGTTTTCAGGAATATGTTTTCATACAGAATCAACATAGAAAGTTTTGGAAAAGTGGAAGCTCCATACTCTTGTAAAGAAGTAATGTTATTCTTCATGAATGATGCTCGCTCTGCTTCTTGCCATTCTTCTGGTCTAGGCAAATGAGTCAGCCCAATTCCTGCTTTTACAATCCATTTTCTTTTGTTCCCCTCCAACCCAGCTGAGACCATCAATAATGTCATGTCTCGAATGACATCGTGCATCTTTACAGGTATGTTCCTATAAAGAAAGCCCACGTCACTACATTCCTCTAGCAAGGATGCCGCCATGAGAGCTTCCAAATGCAAACGTCCTTTGGTGAAAGCTTCATTGATCACATTAAATTCACGGATTATGCCGCAACCTATCCAACACGGTATCAACTCCTCCAATGGGTCAATCTCATGATCTTCGGGCCACAAAGCACAACACAAGAGACATTCTCTTACGGAGTCATTCTCTAAACTGTCGTAGCTCAGCTTGAAGGCTTTATACATGACGAGTGAATCTTCAGGAAGACATATGGTCTGCCACTGATGTTCATCCCTTATTTGACGAAGAGTGTCATCCCAATCTTCGCGAGACTTTTTCCCTGACATAGCTCGGGCGACGGTGACAAGAGCAAGCGGAAGACCTGCACATTCTTTAGCAAGTTCTTCAGCATCGAACTTAATTCTAGCATCTGAGCTGAGAACATCCTTGTCACTCTTCTCCTCAAAGAGTTGCCAGGCTTGAACTGGATCCAGACATTTGATTTTGATTTTCTTTTTTGCTTCCATTAGTGCACACACTTTCTCGCTGCGGGTCGTGAACACCACGACTTTGCACGGCATTTGCTGCTGGCCTCGTTCAGTAGCCGAGTGTGCCATCCCCAACAGTTGAAGATCTACATGTTCCCAGATGTCATCGAGAAGCAGCAAACAGTTCCTGTTCTTCAAGAAACTAAATAGCTTGTCGCCACAAGTTTGTTCATCGTCATTCTCCTCCAGTGTCTGCAGTTTTAGACTCTTGGCAATATCAATCTGGAGCCTTTTCAATTGGCAGCCTTTGGAGGCCACAACCCAAATGACAGCATCAAATCTGGAATGCTCGAGAAGATAGTGTTGCCGGATGCTTTTCAACGTGGTGGTCTTACCGACACCGGCCATTCCGTAGATGCCTATGATGTTGCCTTCTCCACCATCGACGTAACCCACAATTTCCTTCACATATGAGTCTTCGATTCCAACAGGCGGTCGGTGCGAGATGGGAAGTATCATGGTGGGTTCCGGAGGCCCAACATTGACAATCGGATCCAGTGCACCAGCTCTGCTCATCAATTCATTAGCGTCGCCGAGCTTCTTTGCCACTCTTCGAATGATAGAGCTGCAATTTGATGACTCTCTCATAGGGACCTGATCTCCTGCTTTCTCCTCCTGTAATTGACTCGACGTGCCGCCAGTTTGATTGAAGCAATTGCAACCGAAGCAACCTAACGAAACAAATTAAGCAGTAGTAGATTGATACAAATTCCTTTTTGTTTTCCCCTCTCTCCCACTATCTTATAGATAAAAGCAGAAATATCTTGTATATATGGATTAAAACACAAAGCGTGACAATTGAATTGGCATGCATAAAAAGGAGAGGAAAAAAAAAAACAGTATATACGGGAGACTATATACTCACTCCTCATGCTTTGGAAATCATGCTCGATGGCAGCTACTTGGCCTTCCAATTCCTCCACCTCCCGTAGCCACTGGCTCGCTTCGTTGGTCGGAATTTTGCCTTCTCGCTCCGCCTGGTCGATCTGGTTCTTGATGTCGTCCCTTTTGACTCTCAATCTTGACATTTCCTTTTTCAACTTCTCGATGCCAGATTTTGGCCTGCCCAGTAGTGGCAGCGATGCCCACAGGCCGCTCAGGCAATTGTTGACGTCTACGTCGAGATTTAGGTTGATGCACGCCATGGACGAGGAGAAAGTAGCTTGCAACAAGAGATTTTGCTTCTTTTGCAGCAAGTAAGGGAAGGGAAGGGAAGGGAAAACACAGGTGAAGAAACTAGTCAAGGGATTGGCTCGTCTATCAATGGGAAAACAATAAAAAAAGCTTTTAAAACATAAATATGTATAATTAACTCAACAATCGGAGTTAATGAATTAATATACTGTCATCTTAATTTGATTTTTCTGAACATTAATCCAATAAATGTCTGTCCGGTGACTTTTGCATCCCAACTCGTTTCACCATGCCATGTGATTGCACTAGTTTCCAATTATTCGACGCTGCTTCGAAGGCCGTGATTTAAGTTAATTAATTAATTAATTTAAAACATAAAAAGATAGGATGGTGAATAACTGAATAAGAGTACATATTTGTGTTTCCTTTGTCAACCCGGAAAAAAAAACTTTTTAAATATGATAGGTAAAAATGACATCACAATTACATGATGAGACGTTTGCATCCACACTCATGCCATGTGATGGCGCCAGTGTACAGCTGGCAAAAGGACATCACAATTATCGATTGTTCACTGTGAGTACGACAACGACTTCCCTGATATCAATTAAATTAATTAGTCAATAGCATAAAAATTTATTAGAGCGAATAAGAGTACATATTTTACATCGATATTTTATGAACAACACACGTGACTATTATCAAATATATATATATATATATATACATATTTTAAATTTTATTTTTTTATCAAAACATACACGTATAATTAACTTATTTTTTTATCCTCTCTATAAATAATCCTCTTTATACCAGATATGCGATCCACTTTTTTATATTTTAAATTTTAAAAAAATAAATTATAATTCAGATGTAAATATTCTATTTTTTTTCTTTCTCTCTCAGCACAGGCATCATACTTCTTATAAAAAAGTGATAATTATATTATAAACACATGCTCATCCCTCAACTCCTCCTCCTCAATTAAAATCCTGAACAAATCTGTTCGTGTGTCTCTGAAGCGGCATTAAAGATTTACATGATAATACATACTCATCGACAGTTTTCAGAGAAGAGATTAGGATTTCTATAGTACTTTATTTTTATTATGACGGGGCAAAAATCTATGAATATTTTAGGCTCATGTTTCATAAGATTATTCATCAAAATATGTCAGCGAGTTAGATTCGGTCACTACAGCAATGTTTCCTGCACAATGACAACCATTTTACCTTCCAATTCCTCCATCTCCTGTAGCCACTGGCTCGTTTCATTGGTCCTCCATGAGTTGGTTCGGTTGGTAAGGCATTTGGCTGTCTATATCGGATGTCTCGGGTTCAAAAGTCGCCAGTCGCATATAGGAAAAAACCTGGTCTGCTAACTTAAATCCTCTCGGTCACAGACGCCTTACCCCACAAGTAAAATCATGATTTACCCCCTCTGGACACTTGTGGGGTCGGGACCAGGGGCCGCTAAGATGACGGTTCCACCTTATTGCATGGGCTCGCTTCATTGGTCGGAATTTTCCCTTCATGCTCCGCCTAGTTGATCTGGTTCCTGATGTCGTCCATTTTGGCTCTCAATTTTTCCAATTTCTTGTTACCAGATTTTGACCTGCCCAGTGCAACGTCGTTGTTCCGGAAGTGAGCGACGAAGATGGTAAGTCACAAAGCACAGACCACGAAAACGATGATGGAGAGAAGATACTCAGCCCTACGCGATTAACACGAGCGTTAAAGGGAACACACTAGAAGGTTTTCCAGCAGAGTCCACTCCAACACTCAAGTCAAGAATCTCTTTTCGGAGGACAACGAGAAATCAAAGTTTGTTTAAGTTTGGAAAGCTTACCTCCTTACTTAAATATCGAAACACCTTATGTTAAATACCGAAATTTTTGAAAAGGTATTTTTTTTAAAAAATTAAGGGCCTGGTTGTGAATAGCGAAAGTTGGAGGGTTTAATTGCAAAAGGCAAAAAAATCTACAATAAATAAAAACCCTCAAGCCCTAATCTCCCTCATCTCACCCGAAACCCCATCCTCCCGAAACCTCTCTCGGCGCCGACTTCCCCAGCGAGAAACCGCAGCAGTTCCTGAGCAAGCCGACGCCGCAGCCCTAGCCGACGCCGCTCGCCGTCCTTCCCTTCTCCTCCTTCTTCTCCGGCGCGCACAAGCAGAGCACTGCGCCCTCGCGCGAAGCCCTAGCCGTCTCCTTTCCCCGACGCCGAGCCTTTCGCAGAACAGCGCCACCTTTCTTTTTATTCCGATGTAGCCACGAGTTGCGGCTACCGAACTTCATCCCTACCGTGAATCGTTGCCAACACAGGTAAACGATTCCCTCAAATAGGGTTTTTGGTTGTTGTTGGGTTTACGTTGTTCCTACCTTATATTTTTTAGAAGTTTGATCGGTAGTGTTCTGTTCTAAGTTTGAATTCTACTGTGAGGTTTTATTCTTGGAGTTGGTTTTGCTTTTTGATTGGTTCTGCCGTGAGCTATAGGGGAGTTCATCGCCGGCCACTGTTTCCCCGTCGATCACTGTGATCCACCAGCCACAATCTTCCTTAAGTAAGGAAAATTCCTTTAGCATTCATTTGAATAAATGGTTGGGGCTGGGTTTATCAGAAGGGTTAAGTTCGTTTGTTACAGTAGGGGGTAATAGATTAATTAATGGCAGAATTAATTAGGAAGGTAATTAACTAATTGATTTGAAGGGTGATTACAGGTTAAGTTTTGAGTAATATATCGTGGGGCAGTAGAAGTTATATTATACTTGTTTTGGTTGAGAGGTTAACTGGTATTAAAGTAAATCTTTGAGTTCAATTTGGGGATGAGACCTAAACATCTAATCTTGTAAATTGGATTTAAAAAGGAACTCATAGTTGTTTGGAATTTAGTTGAATAGATATTATAATAAGGATTCATCCTAATCATATTTTGTATTTCGTTTAGCTAAGTTGTTAATTTTATAAACAGCTAAACTATTCCTATGGTACAGGACCTTGACTTTGGATTCGATTGGTTGGTCGTGGAAGGTTCTCTTCGTTCACGAACATCTATAATAAAGACAGGTATTTTTCCTTTGTACTCGAGTAGTTTTCTTTACCTTAAAAGCATGGCTATATTATGTCTGATAGGTTGCTTGACCTTGTTTTTTGTCATTATTTGAAACATCGCCGTTGAGACTTATTCTTCGTTGATCTTTGAGTATTCCAAATTCGTTTCTGTACAGTCCTCTATTGGTTTTCTATTCTGTAAAGTGTCGTTTGTACCCGAGTACTTAGAAGTCCATTAAACAATTAGGTTTATTTGACATTAGAAATATCCTACCCATTAGTGTAGGTGCATAATCGTTGATTTGCGATTTTTGTTCGGTTGTATTGATGCATCGTATACTCGTTGGACTTTATTATATCGTTGTTTCTCCGGTTGTTCGTGCATCGTATATCATGCACCATACTTGCACGTTGCATACTAACGACTGTTGGGCTTACATTTGGTTAAGTCGTCATTAGTCACATTGCTCGATTCACTCAACTACATGTTGTCATGGTAGTGGTTAGAGTGCGAATGTTTGTCCTGTTATGCCTAACAATGACACCCTCACCGTTGTTTTAGAGGGATGAGTCGTTGGTGGCTCACCCTCACTGTTATTTTTTTTCGAGGGATATTGCAGCTGTATAGCTCCCCTTATGTATCGGGGTTGGAGTGTAGACTTCCCAGCATCTTGTCCACTCAACCACGACTTATGTGGTATTATCGTTGTTGTTGGAGTGGTACAGTTGTCACAGCCCTACCTACTCGGTCACACAGATGGGATGTGTTGACGGCTTGACTGGCGTCAGGGGTGACACATGTCATTGCATCATGTGCATACGTATTTCGTTTATTCATATTTCCTGTGATTGTTGCATTTATATGAGCTATGATTGTTGCACTTGGTTGACATGCATGTATATGTTGGATTTATCGTTATCGAGTTGTATTTATCTGCTTAGTTGTTATTTGGTTTTGTATCAGTTGTTATTGGGTTTTATATCATGTCGTTTTATATATGTTATGCCTATTTAGGTGATTTCTTTATTCCGTATGGATTGTACCCTGTTGTTATGCCATGCTTATTTGTCTACTCATATACCCGCAGAGTCCGCCCGGACTCACCACCCCTGCTTTCCTTTTTGTTGTTTCAGATAGCAGGTAGTCATATTTCTTGGAGCCAGGAGAGGATCCAGTCGCCAGTCCCCGGAGTTGAGTTACTTTTTCGTATTTGGTATAGTTGTTTTGTTTTCAGAACTTGGTAAAGTCGTCCCTTATTTGTTATGAGGTTGTTTGTTGATTATCAGATACGTTTGAGTTCTCTTTAGATTTAGTTTCTTTTATGTTTAAGGTGGCTGAGCCACCCTTTATCTTTGTTTTGATATAAACTGCGTGGTGATATTTTATTTTCTGTTATGATGGCTGAGCCATCTTTTATTGTGAGATGATATGTATTATTGCCCCATATTGTCCGCCGTACAGGGGAGATGCTGCCTGATTTTTCGAGGAAGCATCTGCCTCTGGGGGCGTGACAATTTTTGGTATCAGAGCCAAGTTTTGCGAGTTTCTTTGGGATCTGTGGGAAGTTTTGCCATGTTTTGGTGTCTGTGGGTTGACGAAGTTGTTTTGTTTTACGAGATTTATCTGTATTTTTCGGATTTATTTTTCGGAGTCATTTTCTAGTCTGGTTGTGTTTTGGGACTTGGTAGCGACGAGATCTCTCCCGGCAAACAAGAAGTAAGTTGGTTTTATATTTGGTTAAATTTATATCTAAATATTGTATGTTGGTTTTGTTAACAGATATGCCTCGTCGTATTGAGTTATCTCCACCCCGTGCTCGTGGTCGTGGACGACGATCACGGGGGAGGCCAGAGGAGGCCAAGGGAGACACGAATCAAGAGGGTGAGAGGCCCACCAGAGTGGAGCTGACTGGTCAGAGATCAGCTCACCAGGACCCTTCGGGTGAGCTGAGATCTCCACCACGAAGAGTACCTTCTCCTGTATATTCGACAGCAGTCCCAGTTGTACCATCAGAGGCAGGTCCATCAGTACCACCAATGGCAGTTCCTGGAGTGCCATTAGGGGTACCCCTGCCCAAGTGAGTTGGCTTCTGGACAGAGCTCGGATTCTGTTGCTGGCAGCGTCTGTGAAGGGTCGCTTCACACTGTTCCATGGGGAACCAGATCCCTATGCAGCTCGTGCTTGGTTGGAGACATTGGAGGACACCTTCAGCTATATGACCCTCACAGACGTAGAGAAGGTAGAGTTGGCTACGTATCATCTTCGAAATCAGGCCGTCACTTGGTGGAATATGCAGAAAACTCTTATTGGTGGACGACCGATTTCTTGGGCTTCTTTCCGCGAGGCTTTCGAGGGCAAGTATTATCCTGCCGCGTTCCGTACAGCTCGACGGCAGGAGTTTCTTGCTCTTCATCAGGGAGACCGCTCAGTTATGGAGTATGAGGCGGAATTCAATCTCCTGGCAGAGTTTTGTCCTCAGTTGGTTGCTACGGAGACGGAGCGGACGACACAGTTTATGTTGGGCTTAGCTGGATATATCCAGGTGCGATTGTCTGGATGGATTCCTACTTCATATCGAGAGGCTTTGGACCGGGCTTTACATGCCGAGATGATTCAGCATCAGCTACATGGTGATAAGAACAAAGGAAAGCAGACAACTCAGGGTTCAGCTGCGACACAGAGACAGCAGACAGTTGGACAGAAACGCAGTAGCAGGAGTCAGAGTACGCAGGAGACTTATGTGCCTCAGTCTCGACCCCAGAAGTTTGGACGATTTTCAGCAGGATCATCGCAGAGTTCTCAGCAGACTCGAAGGTTTAATACTGGTGTGACTCATTGTTTACAGTGTGGTTCTAAAGACCACCTCAAATCAGATTGTCCCCTGGAGCACCCTGTCTGTTATTATTGTAAACTTTCGGGTCATGAGAGTCGAGGCTGTCCATTGAAAGCGCAGCATAAGTCTCCAGCATTTACTCCTCGGGGTGGCCGATCAGGACCGCAGAGGCCATATCGAGGCGGCCGTTATACTCAGACGTCATTCCGACCGCAGCAAACAGGACGTCAGCAGGTAGTTCCACCACCTGCCCAGATGTATGGTATGCCTGGGCATGAGTACTCCTCACCAGTGGAGTCTCAATATTCTGGGTCAGGATCATACTATCAACAGCCACATCCAGTATACCAGCCTGCAGTTTATCAGCATCAGCCGTCGGCAGGAGCGTCGAGTTATCAGTCTCAGCAGTCGGTTGGGCCTTCTGGATATCAACCCCATCAGACTGCTGGACCTTCATCTTCTCAGCCACAGCCGATCCTAGCGTTGCCACCTTCAGCTTCAGAGACAAGCCAAGTTTATGCAATCACCAGAGAGGAGGCACAGCGGGCCGATGGATCGGTCTTTCGTGGTATGATTTCGGTTTATGCATTTCCTGCTGAATTACTTGTTGATACTAGTAGTTCTAATTCTTTCATATCACGACTATTTATGGGAAAAATTAGTAGATTGCCTACCTTTAGATCACAACGTTTATCAGTGTCTCTAACATCCGGTTAGGTATTGGATATCACGCAGGAAGTCAAGGCGTGTCCATTGGACTTCGGCAATTATACCCTCACCGTGGATCTGTCAGTTCTCGAGATGGTAGAATTTGATATCATTCTGGGCATGGACTCACTGGCAGCTTATCATGCCACAGTTGATTGCCAAGCAAGGGTGGTCACGTTTCGGCCTCCAAACCAATCCTCATGGGAATTCATTGGCACCAGAGATGATGGGATTTCTATTATCTCTGCGCTTCAAGCCCAGAAGCTTATATCACACGGATGTCAGGGTTTTCTATTATCATTGATCAGCACTGATGGTAGCAGTAGCCCTCAGCTCTCGGATGTTTCAGTGGTCCGAGAATTTCCAGATGTATTTCCAGAGGAGCTACCTGGTTTGCCTCCCAGGAGGCAACTTGAATTTGTGATCGAGTTGATTTCGGGGACTGCGCCGGCATCAAAGGCTCCGTATCGTATGACGCCTAAGGAGTTGGACGAGCTAAAGGTCCAGCTTCAAGAGTTGCTTGACAGGGGATTTATTCGTCCTAGTGTATCCCCATGGGGTTCACCAGTTTTATTCGTCAAGAAGAAAGATGGTTCTATGAGGTTGTGCAACGACTACAGGCAGTTGAATGCTGTGACTATCAAGAATAAGTATCCCCTACCACGTATTGAAGATTTGTTTGATCAGTTGAAGAATACCTCAGTGTATTCTAAAATTGATTTGCGGTCCGGATATCATCAGTTGAGGGTCAGGGATTCAGATATCCAGAAGACAGCTTTCCGCACCCGGTACGGACATTATGAGTTTTTGGTAATGCCATTTGGGCTTACCAATGCTCCTGCATTGTTTATGGAGCTGATGAATCGGGTCTTCATGGAGTATTTTGATCAGTTTGTTATCGTGTTCATTGACGACATCCTGATTTACTCCCGTTCCGAGGAGGAACATGCGCACCATCTTCGTATCGTTCTAGAGACGCTCCGACAAGAGCAGTTGTATGTAAAGTTTAGCAAGTGTGCTTTCTGGTTGTCTTCTATGGGTTTTCTCGGACACATTGTTTCCAGTAGAGGTATTTCCGTAGATCCCCAGAAGATCGAGACTGTCACCAGTTGGGAACAGCCTAAGTCAATTCAGGAGGTGCGCAGTTTTCTCGGATTGGCTGGTTATTATTGGCGATTTGTTGAGGTGTTTTCCAATATTGCTTCACCGTTGACACGTCTGACCAGAAAAGGCGTGAAATTTGTTTGGACAGAAGTTTGCGAGACTAGTTTTACCGAGATGGTCTTGGGAGTCTGAAACCCGGCCTGACCTCGGACGTCTGTATAGGTAAATGTCATTATAAATTAATTATAATGACACTTATTAAAATAGAATAATTTTATAAATACAATATCTGATTAGATCTTTTATCATGACACAAGTTTATAAATGTCCTTATAAAATAATCAAAATTATTTAATTTATTTAACCGAAACATTTTCCACATAACGCGCGTATCCTCGCCTCGCTTGCTCTCCTTCCGATCCCTCTAAGATATTACAGCGCCAAAATTTCGCTCGCCGCCCGCGCAAACCCTAAATCGTAGTGCGCGATTCTTAACGCGTTGTCCCTCCTTTTCACCTCCACCCTCATGCGTACCCTAGCTAATCTTTCTTTCTCCCTCGCGCTCCCTGCTCGATCGCCCCTCCACCTACGCGAGTGCATTCAACGAGCGCACCTCCACCAGCGAGAGCGTGGCCTCACCATCAACGCCGACACGATCATCGTGCAGGACGCCATAAGCGAGAAGGTCCGCCATGGTTGTATTGAGCCCGCTCGCCATCCAAGCTTGGTCGGTGGACTAATTGTGCCCTAATTTGCTTCTAGTTTGGGAACTTCATCCACTACATGGCGACCTTCGTGTCCGGCTTTGTGATAGGGTTCACAGCCGCGTGGCAGCTCGCGCTCGTCACGCCCGCCATCGTTCCGCTCATCGCCGTCATCGGCGGGATGCACACTGCCGCACTAGCCAAGCTATTGCCCAAGAGCCAGGACGCCCTCTCCCAGGCCAACAACATCGCGGAGCAGGCGCTTGCCCAGGTAAGGACCGTGCAATCCTTCGTCGGCGAGTCGAGAGTCCTCCAAGCCTACTCTGCCGCGCTCAGAGTAGCTCAGAAGATTGGCTACCGGAGCGGATTCTCCAAAGGCCTTGGCTTGGGCGCGACCTACTTCAGTCTTCTGCTGCTACGCCTTGCTTCTATGGTACGGAGGGTTTCTCGTGCGCCACCACCACACCAATGGCGGACTAGCCATCTCTACCATGTTCGCCGTCATGATCAGAGGAATGTACGACGAAGACCCCATTAAATCAAACCGAACCAAGAGGTCTTTTTTATACTGAATTCTGATGTTTTGCAGAGCTCTTGGGCAATCAGCTCCGAGCGTTGTGGCATTTGCGAAAGCAAGGGTGGCAGTAGCAAATATTTACCAAATGATTGAGCAAGCCCAAGCATCGACAGGAAGAACAACTCCGGGATCGAGTTGGGCGCCATTACAGGACTGATGGAGTTGAAGAACATGGACTTTTCTTACCCATCAAGGCCCGATGTCCCTGTACTCCAGGATTTCTCGCTCACTGTTGCTGCAGGGAAGTGCATCACATTAGTTGGAAGCAGCGGCTCTGGGAAGAGCACCGTGGTTTCGCTCATCGAAAGATTCTACGATCCCACTTCAGGTAAATAGCCTGAAATATAGAAGAAGCACAACCTTCAGCTGTGGTGTAAACTAAGAACAATTAGTTTGATTCAATTGTAGAGGCTCTAACCATCCCTTTTGCTTGTTTATCTCCCAGGACAAATTCTACTTGATGGACAAGACATCAAATCTATGAAGCTAAGGTGGCTCAGGCAACAAATTGGGCTTGTGAGCCAAGAGCCTGCTCTCTTTGCAACCACCATCAAGGAGAATCTTCTCCTTGGCAGGGAAGGTGCCACACAAGTAGAAGTAGAAGAAGCTGCCAGAGTTGCAAATGCTCACTCTTTCATTGTGAAGCTACCAGATGACTGATTCCCATGTACGTATCCTGTTCCGCTGCAGAAACTTCCACCCCTTAACTTCAATCAATTTTTTTCTTCATTTGACTGGTCTCATTCTTCTCTGCTGCGAATAAGTTCATGCAAAATGATAAAGAATAAAGGTTTAATAAGCATTGCCTCTTATTTTGTGGCTGCAGCAACGGAGAGAACGAATAGCAGAAAGGCTAAGAGCTTTGCAAGAATTGGTTCCCAACACAAATAAGGTCAACATTGAAATCTCTGATTCTCTTATATTTGATGCACACTTTGTTACAATAAAAATATAAATCAGTTCGTCATGCAATCTCAGAAAGTAGAGTACTTCTAAATTAAATTGAGTTGTTTGCATGAAGATTAATATAGTTTATTTTCTATAGTATGTCATCTCTCGGAGGGGAACATCACTATGCTATTATTCCCTCTGTTCTTTTCATGCTTTATCTGAATATTTGTCTATTTGCCCTGCAATATATATGCTGAAATTGATTCCGTTTTAATTGTTCCATACTTCCACTGTCTTGTTAAGCCGTCGTTCTTGCTTAACTATGAATTCTTTTTTCTTCAGCCAGCAAGCAGTTAGCACAGCAACTTCCTTGTCTTCTCTCTCAATTTTGGAGCGTGGCTGAGAACTTTGAGCCATGTTATCTTAACTGAAGTTGTGCACTCAGTTGCAGACCTTGCTAATCAGGTAGTGTTTGTTTTGATCCCATATTATATCTTTTCTCAAGTAACTATTAATATAAGATCTCATAGAGTTGTATGATAAATAAGATTCATGGTGTAGTTGGAAGTCACATCTCCTTGTTTTATGAACTTATGTTCCTTTTCTCATGTCTTGGAATCTAATATTTTGTACTATATCTTAGTTTCTGTCTTAGAATTCCTAACTTCTATTTAGTAACAAACTACTTTGATATTGCAGGCCCTTCTTGCATATGGTTTGAACAGCTCAAGATGTGCTTCTGATGCTATTCATCTGTAGGTTTATCCCAAATTCTTACTATATGTAGTGTATCTCTTTCCAAGAGCTTGAAGTGCCTCACTTGAGAATATTATATCTTTCCTTTACATTTTGTCTTTTTTGGATTTATAGATTGGTTTCTGAATCTTGTCTGGAATACAATGTTTATTATTATAAATCTAATGCATTTTAAATTCTGTTCAGTCATGTATAGTTGCTCCTTATATTTTGTTAATTGTTCATTCCTTGCTGCAACTATGTCTATTCAAAGGAAATATTTGTCTGGTCTTTAATATCTGCTGTCTTTATCTTTTGCTTGGGTTTGGGCGCAAATGATTGTGCATGGGATGCAGAACTTGTGGAAAGCTCATCTATGTCTCAGAACCTGTCGAACATGATATCTTATAGGAATTTTATCATCCAGAATATTTTTTTGCTTGATTTTATCTCATTGCTTTTATGTTTGTATGTTTCCTTTTTAACAGCCTCCTGAAAATATGCACTATGTGTTTGGTGGATCCTTTTTGGATTTGTCATTATGATAATTTTACTTGTTCCAAGTGCTGCACTGCTTGTTGCTATTAATTCTGTTAAGAAAGGTGCAGCTGCAGAAGGAATGAAATTGTAGGACTATGTTTGGCACGACCATAATCCAACATCTGTTGCTGTTATGACCAAGGTCATCCAATGTTCCATACAGCATATGCTATTTTTCAAGTAAATTTATTTTGATAAATGCTTATATCTGGTTCATATTTCTTATGTAAATAAATTGTTATCATCATTGCTACTATCTCACTACGATAATCTTTAGATATTTTGTTTCAATTATCTATCTTCCATCCATTTATGAGCACACTATTTTTTTCTCCTTTTTTAAAGAGGTTTTATTTACTGTTGACTATGCAGGATGGTGTTGTGGTTACTGGTCTTGCAATTGCTGCAGCATCACTAGTTGCTCTTGATATGACAGGAAATCCAATATATGACCCAATGGGTTCTATCATAGTTGAAAATCTGACAGGAAATCACTAGTTGCTTTTCCTTGATTAGTGTAGATGTTTCTTTTTTTTCTGATTTTTATTCCATTTTAGTCCTTTTTGTTCTTTTTCAGAGCCTACTTTATAACTTTATAATGGAGCAAAAGGTAATTTGCAGCTAAATCTTGCTGGACTTACCAAGGATCAGGTATCTATCAGCCTTCTTATGATCCGTATTCATGAACCCCTGTGGAAATTGAGATTGAATTAAGAAGTACAAGCTGGCAATTACACTTCCAGAAATTTACTGGTGTTTGTTATGATTCTTGACAGCTCCTGAAAGTAGAAGTAATGACCCATATGCTGTTGGATCGGGTTGGTCCGGCTAGAGGGGGTGAATAGACGGCTAATAAATGAAAAATGATGGAAACTCGTCTATTAAAAAAAACTTGGTTGCAACTTGGTCGTTGCTTCCAAGACGGTTAAAGCTCAAAAACTCTCCTTGTGGCGGAGAAACCTTATAACTAAAGATCACTAAACTTAGAGAATTACAATAGAATTGAAATGAATTTCTACCTCTAAATCTCCAAACCTATTTATAGGTTGAGTGATACGATCTTGATCGTTGATACAAGATTGAGTTTCATCTTGATCGTAGATCTAAGACTACTCTTAACTGTTGATTAATTACTGTTGCCGAAAAAGGATTGCCTTTGACCGAGTACCTTTGACCGAGCATGTAGATTGCATCCACGCAATCTACAGTGATTAACTTTGCCGATTAATTGCTGTTACCGAAAAGGGATAGCTTTTGATCGAGCATGTAGGTTGCATCCACGTAAGAAGTTGATACCATGCATAGATGAGGCTTTAACCGAACAAGGGATCACCCTGTGCATCCACGTAAACTTCAATTAAATTGAAGGTTTAAATAAAGTTTTAAACAATTTTAATTAAAAGAAAGTTTATTTAAAAGCTTTAATTAAATTGAAACTTTAAATAAAGTTTTAATATAATTAAAACTTTATTATTTTAATTCTAAGGCAAATGATGACTTGATAAAAGTCAACTTAGTTGACTTTTCGTCAAACCATCGATTGGGTAATTTCTGGTCAACCGGAGTTAGGTTCACCCGAACCCGACTCTGGCCTTTCGCCCCTCGAACGTGCTTCCGCCAGGCTTCTCGTCCCTCGGACGTCGCGCACGTCCTTCTTGGTCCACCAGCGTACTCTTCCGTAACTTCCGCGTCAGATTGCACCGAGCCCGTCGGCTCACTTCCCCGCACAATTCTTCTCGTCCGCTGTATCTTACGCTCGACTTCCTCCGTACTTAAGTTCCTGCACACTTAGCAGAGAGATTAAAACCAACATGACCTAACTTAACTTGGTTGATCGCATCAAAACCTTACTGAGGCACCAACAATCTCCTCCTTTTTTATGTGCATCAACCCAAATTTAGTTAGGGATAAACAACAAACAATAATAATATTGTAACAGAATTAAGCATAAAAAAATTTGCAATCATGTACATAACCTCCCCCAAACATAAACTATTCTCCCCCATAACTTAATACTATTCCTCCCCCTTTGATCACATCAAAAAATTGGGGAAATATGATTAGGGAAGAAGAAAAAATTTTAAGTGTGATAACAAATATTCTAAGTAAAAAGAATCGCATTACCACAAATTTGTTTATCAAGTCTGAAAATAACATATATCAGTTTTTGAAGAATAAAATTTTTTTATTTTTATAAAAAAATTATAATGAGTTTTTCCACTATATCTGAATCATGAAAAATTAAATCAATAAAAATAAATTATTTATCTTTTTTTTAATTTTAATTTCAAATTTTGACCGAAAATATTTGAAAAATATTAACATAACTTTTGTAAAAGAATTCTGCACAAAAAAAACTTATCAATTTAAAATAAATTTTGGAACCCAAAATAAATTTTCATCTACGGGGTTAATCAAAAACTTTGGAGGAATATAATTTCTAGGAATTTTCCTAATCTAGCCCTTATGATTTTTAACATACCAATTCAGATTTTCAGGATAAAAATTATTTTTAATTCTTAAACATGCAATGTCATTTTCTAATTTCTCCATTAGATTCTTCAAATTTTCATTTTCTGTTTTTAGTTGGTTGAATAGAACTGATAAACATACATTGCCAAATCTTTCTTTTAACTCAGAGTTTTCTATCTCCAATTTATTCATCGACTTAAGCATGGATTTTATTACCGAGTAGATTCGAGCAGGTGGAACTAGACATACCTCACTTACCGGGTCCGTTTCGAAGTTAGGATCTTTCTCTTCATTGCTGCTTTCTCCCGAGGTGCTTTCTTCATCTTCGTCCTGGTGGCTTGCCATCAATGCAAGTTCGATGAACTCTCCGGCTTCCGATTCATCTGATGAGGTCTCGTCCCAGGTGGCTTTTAGTGTCTTTTTCATCTTTGGCTTGTTCTTGAGTTTAGGGCACTGATCTTTCAGGTGTCCCTCCTCATTGCAGTTGTAGCATCGGACCGTTCATTTTTTCTTTTTCTGCACCCTTTTTGAGCGGTTAATATTAATGAATTTACATAATTTTCTTACCGCTAGTGATGTTTCTTCATCATCCACTGAAGATTCTTCGTCGAGTTGGATCTTCCTTGTGTTTAGCGCAATGTTGTCAGCTTTCCTGTTCTTTTTTACAAAGCGAGATTCGTGAAGTTCCAAAGTAGAAAATAACTGTTTTAAAGTACTTATTTCTAGATCTTTTGAAATATAATACGCATCGATTACCGAGATCCATTCTGAGGTTCTCGGAAACGCGTTTAGAGCGTACCATTGAGCATCGCGGTTAGTTACCTTTTCTCCGAGATTTTCGAGGCTTGTGATTAGTTTTTTTACCTTTGCATGTAATCTCGCAACAGATTCTCCGTCTTCCATCCGTAGATTGGTCAGTCGGCTTCGAAGAACATCTCGTCGCGCAAGTTTTGCCTCCGAGGTTCCTTCGTGCAGTTCCAAGAACTTTTCCCAAAGTTCCTTCGCCAATTCGTACTTAGTGATCTAGTTCACATCTTCCTCTGGGAGGACGGTCAGCAGATGAAATTCTGCCTTTCCGTTTGCTCCAGCATCAACTTGTTCCTTCTTGTTCCAAGAATCAGGATCCTTGATCTTTCTTTCATTGTCTTTGGGAGCTGCATAGCCATTTTTCATAATAATTAATAATTCATAATCTGTAGTAAAAAATACCTGCATCTTTCGTTTCCATGCCGCGAACTCCCCCTCAAACTTAGGCGGGTATATCGCTGGTCTAACCATCTTAAATTTTGCTGCAGTTGGCGGTTAGTCCTTCTGCGGCGGCCTGGCTCTGATACCACTTGTTGGATCGGGTTGGTGCGGCTAGAGGGGGGTGAATAGACGGCTAATAAATGATAAATGGTGGAAACTCGTCTATTAAAAAAAACTTGGTTGCAACTTGGTCGTTGCTTCCAAGACGGTTAAAGCTCAAAAACTCTCCTTGTGGTGGAGAAGCCTTACAACTGAAGATCACTAAACTTAGAGAATTACAATAGAATTGAAATGAATTCTACCTCTAAATCTCTAAACCTATTTATAGGTTGAGTGATACGATCTTGATCGTTGATACAAGATTGAGTTTCATCTTGATCGTAGATGTAAGACTACTCTTAGCTATTGATTAATTACTGTTGCCGAAAAAGGATTGCCTTTGACCGAGCACCTTTAACCGAGCATGTAGATTGCATCCACACAATCTACAGTGATTAATCTTTGCCGATTAATTGCTGTTGCCGAAAAGGGATAGCTTTTGATCGAGCATGTAGGTTGCATCCACGTAAGAAGCTGATACCATGCATAGATGAGGCTTTAACCGAACAAGGGATCGCCCTGTGCATCCACGTAAACTTTAATTAAATTGAAGGTTTAAATAAAGTTTTAAACAATTTTAATTAAAAGAGAGTTTATTTAAAAACTAAATAAACTTTAATTAAATTGAAACTTTAAATAAAGTTTTAATATAATTAAAACTTTATTATTTTAATTGCAAGGCAAATGTTGACTTGATAAAAGTCAACTTAGTTGACTTGATAAAAGTCAACTTAGTTGACTTTTCGTTAAACCGTCAATTGGGTGATTTTCGGCCAACCGGAGTTAGGTTCATCCGAACCCGACTCTGGCCTTTCGCCCCTCGAACGTGCTTCCGCCAGGTTTCTAGTTCCTTGGACGTCGCGCACGTCCTTCTTAGTCCACCGGCGTACTCTTCTGTAACTTCCGCGTCCCTCAGATTGCACCGAGCCCGTCGGCTCACTTCCCCGCGCAATCCTTCTCGTCCGCTGCGTCTTACGCTCAACTTCCTCCGTACCTAAGTTCCTGCACACTTAGCAGAGAGATTAAAACCAACAGGACCTAACCTAACTTGGTTGATTGCATCAAAACCTTACCGGGGCACCAACATATGCGTCTCATTTCTACATTTGTTACTACAGTGTTTGAGAAGGCAATCTAGATCCTGGATGCTCTATTTTTAGAGTACTGTCAAGATCAATGAGTCGCTATAAATTAATATATGATTTTTTTATCAAGATCAATGAGTTTTTTTGGAGAGTCAATATCAGTGCTCTTGAGATTTATTTGTTTTAATTTTATTTTATTTACACAAATTAATATATGATTTTTTTAGGTGACAAGAATATTGGATTTTGTTCGAGATGTGATGGTTGAAGATTGACAATGCAGCAAAGTTTGGAAGTTTGGTTATGTTTTGTTTTAGGAGAGACTTAATTTTTTGCTAATTCTTAAATTAAATACATTAGGTATATTTGTATTATGATTAGTGCATAGATATTTTTTGAGGTGACCAATTTAACAGTCTTGTATTGTAAAAAAATTAACAATTATTGATTAGCACTTTAATTTCAATTTAAAATTTTTATTTGTATTTATGTTAATAAGTTATGTGTAAATATTTATATTATGAAAATATTGAAAATGGGTGAGATATTTATTAATATATGATATTTTTTATGTCACAATAGACTACCAAATTATGTAGATAAAAATATCATTATAAAACTCATATGAAGACATTTCAAAATATCATAATAAATAACTATTAAAGATAATTGTAAATGTCCTTATAGACTAATATAGCAAATATTTATATGTGTCACTATACATTATATAACGAGGCATTTTAAATTAACTTTATAAACTATAATTAGTGACATTTTTTATTATGACTATAAATAAAATTTAAGACACTTATAATTGTCTTGATAAATAATTTTAATGGACATATAAATTTGTCATCATTACTATAATAAAACAGCATGTATAAATGTCATTACAAATCTTATAATGACACTCTTTTTTGTCACTATAACAATTATTCATGCTATTAGTGTTGTCACTATTTCTATTTTATAGCGACATTAAGAATTGTCATAACTGATAAAACTTCAGACGACATCACTATAGAGGACATTTTAACTTAATGTTACTATATCAAAAATGTCAATATAAGTAATATATTATGACACTTTTTAGTGTCATTAAAAGCATTTTTTCTTGTAGCATGTCCTCCCGAGGTAGTCTCCGGAACCCGATTACGTGCCTAACCTCGAGGCTCTGATCCGTTCTCCCGATGTGATCTCTGTCTGACCTCGGAGCTCAGGTTCGGTGGACCCTGCCATGTAACATCCTCACGCCACGTGTCTACCCTGGAATACTCATTTCTATCGTAAGTCTTCCCTTTAAATTTAATCGACCATTATCTATTATATCAAAAATGTTATATGTTCATAGTCTTTGTTACACCTTGGAAACTTAATGGCCCTGACCTTCAGTTTTTTAGGCTTATATAGGCATATTTTTTTATATTATAATTGATTTCGACGTATATATAAAATTGCTTTGAAATCTCGATATGTTAATTTCTTATTTTATTTTTATTTGATTGTGTTTTCCTTTTATTTCATCAACAATTTCCTCCGTTCAAATTTTATTATATATGAGGTATATATATAATTGATGAATTCCGTAATTATCCTATTTATATTGATCCCGGCCTATCCCACGGGTGGCTCGATCGGCCAGCCTAGTGCCGCGACTAGAGGGAATTAAAACCAAGGTCCTTCAAGCCCAGGCAAACCGAGGGACCCAGGGGCCACGTCGACAGAGGACGATCCGGACCCGGATACACACGGCGTGGACGGAGATTTAAGGGACGGATCGACAAAGCCCCGACCCATAAAGTTCCCAAACCAGGGAACCCGAGAACCCCCAACCGCCCAACCCTCGGCAGGGTCGGGCGAGCAATGCTGAACACCCCTCGACTCGGCCACCGAGGCCAGCTTCCCGACCCAGAGCTAGGTCGGGTAAGTCAGTTCTCAGCACCACAAGGATCGGACACTCAACCATGCACCCGACTCATGGTATACCTCGTGTCCTTCGGCTATACTACATCTGACCCGGCCCATGCTACTTGGGCTCGACGATCGGCGCACAGTTGGTCTCCGGACCAGTCCTTCCTTATACCGCCGTTACATCAGGACATCGTAGGTACGACCAGGACACGGGGATAGTGTGAGTCTTACCCATTCATGGCACACGTCGCGGACATCCCGCTAACTCTGTACTACTGTACTACCCGAGCACCCCGCGCCATGCCGCGGCGCCGATTTGGTGCTCTCCCATGAGCTAACAAGCACCATGCCCCTGTCCCATTGACACAGACAGGGGTTGTCAGCTCTCCCGGCTATATAAACCCCCCCTTTCTCATTCCGCATGTATGCGCAATTGTGCTTCCCTCTATTATTTTCTTCTACAACTTCACTATATTCCTGCAGATACTGACATGACCATCGGAGGGTCTGACCGGGGATTTTCCTTGACGAGTTTGCTAACGGTCATCTTCTCGCAGGTCGGGGCTAGCATCAGCAGCTCGTGGCGCTCGGGGGACCACCACACTCTTGGGGATTCCACCTCGCTTAGCGACATGATCAAATTTGGTGCTAGAAGAATGACATTCAGCCTGATCGGAAGTACATGATGGAAGAATCCAATCGAGTAATAGTGAACATCACACCCGAGGAGTGCGACCGCTTGCTAGCTGCATGGTCTCAGAAGACCCCCCCAGAGGCCGGTGGATCGGCCGAAGTCTGGTTTAGGCAACTATTGCCGCACGCGGACCAGGATAGCAAGCCTCCCAGGGGCACGGCCCGGGCCAGGAAGGGCCGACCGTCGCCCCCACCGCTGAAGAATCCAGGCCGGATCCCTCGAGCGCTCGCAGGTTGTTCCCACAAGGAGGACCAGCCGAGTCAAGCAAAATGGATGAGCATCAGGCCAATTGACAGAACGCCATCAGAGGAGGAGTACATATAATCTTGGGCGGGCCAGCCCGGGGAGGCTCCCATCGAGCCAACAATTAAAATGATTATACTCTGTAACTCGGCCAGGATGGTGGAAGATCCCTATTCTCGTATAATTGGCAAGCACTCCAGTCTCTCGCCCCCGTGCGAGTTTTAAGTGGGCATGCTCCCACGACCCCTCGGCTCGACTCCTAGTAAGGGCACGTAGCGGGCCACGCTCCCTGGGATACCTTCGACTGAGAAGCTAGACTCTCGCCCCGTGTGAGTTATAAGTGGGCATGCTCCCACAATCCCTCGGCTCGACTCCCAGTCCGGACGCGTGGCGGCCCATGCTCCCTGGGATACCTCTGATCGAGAAGTTAGACTCTCGCCCTATGCAAGTTATAAGTGGGCATGCTCTAATGACCCCTCGGCACGTCTCCCAGTCCGGGTGTGTGCCGGTCCACACTCCCTGGAATACCTCCGACCGAGAAGCCAGACTCTCGCCCCATGCAAATTATAAGTGGGCATGCTCCCATGACCCCTCGGCTCGGCTCCCAGTCCGGACGCGTGGCGGCCCACGCTCCCTGGGATACCTCCGACTGAGAAGCCAAATTCTTGCCCCGTGCGAGTTATAAGCGGGCATGCTCTCACGACCCCTCGGTTCGACTCCCAGTCCGGATACGTAACGGCCCACGCTCCCTGGGATACCTTCGACCGAGAAGTCAGACTCTCGCCCTGTGCGAGTTATAAGTGGGCATGCTCCCACGATCCCTCGGCTCGGCTACCAGTCCAGACGTGTGGCGACCCACGCTCCTTGGGATACCTCCAACCGAGAAGCCAGACTCTCGCCCCCGTGCAAGTTATAAGTGGGCATGCTCCCACGATCCCTCGACTTAGCTCCCAGTCTGGACGCGTAGCGGCCTACGCTCCCTTGGATACCTTCGACCGAGAAGCCAGACTCTCATCCCGTGCGAGTTATAAGTGGGCATGCTCCCACGATCCCTCGGCTCGGCTTCCAGTCCAGACGGGTGGCGGCCCACGCTCCCTGGGATACCTCCGACCGACAAGTCAAACTCTCGCCCCATACAAGTTATAAGTGGGCATGCTTCCATGATTCCTTGGCTCGGCTCCCAGTCCAGATGTATGGTGACCCACGCTCCCTGGGATACCTCCGATCGAGAAGCCAGACTCTCGCCCCGTGCGAGTTATAAGTGGGCATGCTTCCACGATCCCTCGGCTCGACTCCCAGTCCAGACGCGTGGCTGCCAACGCTCCCTGGGATACCTCCGACCAAGAAGCCAAACTCTCGCCCCGTGCGAGTTATAAGTGGGCATGCTCCCACAATCCCTCGGCTCGGCTCCCAGTTCGGACGCGTGGCGGCCCATGCTCCCTTGGATACCTCCGATCGAAAAGCCAGACTCTAGCTCCGTGTGAGTTATAAGTGGGCATACTCCCACGATCCCTAGGCTCGGCCCCCATTCGGGACGTGTGTCAATGCACGCTCCTTGAAAACCAGCCAACCAAACGTACACGCTCTCGACTACTGAGCCAACAACGGGACGATCCCCTTTTCCTGAAACATGAGTCAATCCTAAATAGCTAAACCCCCCCCCCAACAGGTACACCACTCAGAGACTAGTCCTTAACAGGGATTTAAGTGAGGTCGGGCCCCTTGAGCCAGCTCAGTCGGCAGCCTGCCCAAGCCGACCTCACAGAAAGAAAGTAAGGGTTCGAGCATTTGTTCGAACCACTGGTATTTACACGCAAAATGAACATTCAACAAAACATAGAGACAGAAGAAAAGGGATTTCACATTCAAAATGGTTTCATTACAGAACCGAAGCTAGGCCTCTACCAAAGGAAACTAAAAGGAAGAAGACCCTGACTTCACTCAAAGGGCCGGAAAACCTCCTCCAGCCCTCGGGTCAACCCTCACCTTGTAGGCCCGAAGTTCCTCCAGCTCCTTCTGAGTCGCCTCCAGCTCTGCCGCCCAGGCGGCCTGGTGCTCCTTAAACAGATTAAGCTCTCCCGAGCAGACGCTCAGCTCCCCATCCAGCTGCGATAGCTGGGTTTCCAGGGCCTCAGATCTCTTCTCTTGGGCAACCAGCTCTTGCACTTTGGTCGTCACATCGGCGCGCAAAGCGGAGGCCGACTGAGGCGCCTCCAAGAGCTCTGCCTTGACCTTGGTCAGCCCAACCCGAGCCTGCCTCTCGAAGGCCCAGGCCTTGCGCTTCGTATATTCTAAGCTGGTAACCCAGTGCTCCGCTTGGTCAGCCACAGCGCTGACCGAGTCTAGCTCCATCTGGGTCTCCGCAAGTCACGCCTCCGAATAAGCCAAATGATCTTGTAAGGCCAAGTTCTCGACCCGCAGCTCACTCAAAGTTTCCTCGTTGGAAACCAGCTGCGCATGGCGTAGATGAGTCTCCAACCTCTCCGCCCGAGATTCGGCCTGCTGCCAAGCTCAGGTATGGGGTACAAGAGAAATAGCCAGGTTGTAGGCTTAGCCGAAAAGCTACAGGCAAAGAATAGATCTTAGTCTCAATGCAAAAATGAGAATAAGGAAAAACGCAATACAAAAGCAAACGTACCTGACTGGCCTCCGATAGGAAGCATTGGCTCTACTGGAGGGGCCCCGATTGTCGGCCTCCTGAAGGCCTTGATAGAAATGCTTGCCTAATGGACCATATAGGTGGAGCTCACGGTCTGACTCGGGCGGCTCGACGGTTGGCACCTCGTAGTACGCGCCATCGACAGCTCGGGACGGCATGACTAAGTGGAAGGGCATGTTGCCCAGGGCTTCAGCAGGAGGAGGGGAGGGAGCACTTCGGAGCCGGGTTTCCAGGGAGCCGACATGGGTCAGAGGTGGAGCCGGAGAAGTGGCCGCCGGATCAGGGGCTACCAGAGCAGGAGCCGTGGAAGACGGGGTCGCCAGAGCACAGATCGCAAGGGCAGAGGACGCTGGAGAAGAAGCCACTGTGGGGGGGGGGGGGGGGGAGCTGCTGCCTTTTTCTTCTTCTTTTGCCGAGAACTGGTAGAGGTCTCGACTGGGAGAGAGGCAGGAGGCGAGGATGCTGAGTCGGACGGTCGCTCCCTTCGACGCTGGGTGACCAACGGCTGGTCATCCATGTCTATGGGCTCGGAGTCGGCAACTGAGGCCACTCTGGAGCCGGAGGAGGGCGCCTTGGAGGAAGAAATTGCAAGAGGAGCTGCCTCTCGCTGAGCCAATTGTTTGCCGGCCAGAGAGGCGAGTTCGGCGACATCTAGGGTGAACCCCTCCTCTATGGCAGTGACCAACATCATAGCTGTTGCAAAGAAATGAGGGTTGTAGATAACTATAAATATTTGAAGGATGGAGTACCGAACTAACCGAGTGAAAAAAGGGGTTGTCGGAGAAGATGACCGGAGGACAGACGTCAACGGGAATTGCCGGAACCCTAGCAGAGCGAGCAACGGCAGCAGAGCATCGCCAGAAGTAAAGAGCGATGGTAAGAACGACGGAATAAGAGCCTATATATAGAAGAGAGTTGTCAACTCCAGCCATTCGATGGAGATCCGGGAGAAAGGCGGGAAAGAATCTAGGCCATCCGATCGAGCCTGCGGTAGATCCCGAGGCTCAGCAGGGCACGTGCGCACCAATCATTCGCGGATCCTGGCGGCAGATGCTTCGTTGCCCGAGGAACCAATAGCAGGCGGACACGTGGCTTCGCTGATTAATGCGATAATTATTGGGAAAGATACGAATCGACTCATATCGAGTATAAGACGGACGGGACGGTCGAAGGGACATTGACCCGCCTACCGGGCAACTAGCTTAGAAGAGGTTGTCCCGGTCCGGACTCTTGCTCCTAGTGAGTTATAAGTGGGCATGCTCCCACGAATCCCTCGGCTTGGTTCTCAGTCGGACGCTTGGCGGCCCACGCTCCCCGGGTATGACCTGACCGAGTGTCCAGACTCTCGCTCCCAACGAGTTATAAGTGGGCATGCTCCCACGAACCCCTCGGCTCGACTCCCAGTCAGACGCGTGGCGCCCCACGCTCCCTGGGTATGACCCGACCGAGTGTCCAGACTCTCGCTCCCAGTGAGTTATAAGCGGCATGCTCCCACGAACCCCTCGGCTCGGCTCACAGTCGGACGCATGGCGGCCCGCGCTCCCTAGGTATGACCTGACCGAGTGTCAGACTCTCGCTCCCAGCGAGATATAAATGGGCATGCTCCCACGAACCTCTTGGTTGGGCCCCGGTCTGGAAGCAAGGTGCTTCACATTCCCCTGGATTAAGCTGACCTAGGGGCATAACCCTGAACCCCCTAAGCTAGCAAGCTTACTGCTGGCTTGGTTCCCTTGGCCAGATCATTTACTAATTTCCCTGAGTAGCCTACACTTAGAAACAATTGCGCTTGAATGCTTAACCTGGTCACTCGTGAATCCGAGTGTCACAATTGTTACCTCACCCGAGTTGACTTCACTCACACCTGTCCGAGTCATCAACACTTAGTATCAGAAACAAGCACGTCGGAGAAAGCATAAACAAAGGAAGGCTTGCATTAAAAACACTAGCATTACAGATGTTGGCAAGCCTCTACATGATAAATGGTAAGGAAAAAACAAAAACCTGACCCTCACTTAAAGGGTCGGTGAACCTCCTCGAGCATGTTTTGGGCCATGCCCGAAAGCTTGACCACCGAGAGGGGCAGGTCGGGGGCAATATGCCCGCCCTGCTTGAGCTGCTCGAACATGTTAAGCATCTGGTGCTTCAACATGGCTCGAAGCCTCTCAGACACCTGCCGGTTGAACTCCATAGAGTTGATATATTCAACTCTTCGGGTGTCCCACCGCGCCGCCTCATCCGCCTTATAGGCCCGTAGCTCTTCGAACTCCGACCGGGCTGCCTCCCAGGCGGACTGATGCATGCGTAGCCGGCGTAGCTCCTCAGCCAGAGCCCGTAGCTCAGCATCCCAACTTGCCAGTTGGCCTGCTAGCGAGCTGACCTCCTGCTCCTTGGCCGCCAGTTGAGCGCACAGGGGTTCGGAGACCTGGGTTGCTCAAGGAGGTCGGCTTGAGTCTTCTGTAGCTCCTCCTACAATTGGTCCTTGAGAACCCAAGCCTTGCGCTCCGTATGTTCGACTTGAGCAACTCGGAGATGCGCTTGGGCGACCGCTGTATCGGCAAAATAATCTGCGCCTTAGAGGTCTCCAACTGCTCCTCCGAGTGGGCTAGCAGGTCTTGTAGGGCGATAACCTCGGCCCTTAGGCCATTAAGAGAGGCCTCATCGAAGTCAGCTGAGTGTGCAGGAGCCGGGTCTTCAGGTGTTCCACTCGGCGCTTCGCTCGGAATCGGGCCTTGGCATGCGCCAACATAGTCAATGGCATGTCGTAGCACGCGACCCAAAGCTACAACGCATAAAAAAGACCCTGTCAGTACCCCGAGTGGGGAAGGCGTAAGAAATAAACGAAAGCCATCTTGGCATATACCTGGGTAGTTGTCGACATGAAGGTGTCTGCACGAACGCTCAGACCACGGATATTGCATTCTCGTAGGTCATGAAGGAAGTGGTTGGCGAGCGGCCTGTGCAACTGGACATCTTGCGTCCGGCCGGAGGTCACACCACTCGGCTCCTTCATGCTCATGTGGAGGTCGGAGACCAAGGGAGGCAGGAGATCTATCAGAGACTGCCTGAGCGGATCCCCCGACCAGGGAGAGCCAGACTCCCCCAAGGGCACCTGATGCGAAGAAGGCAATAGTGTGGATGGCTCAACTGCGGGCTCCTTCCCCTTCTGCCTTTTTCTCGACCAGCTGGTAGAAGCCTCTGTCGAGTCGGTGGGTAGGGGCTCGAGCTCGACTCTGAGTGCTTGCCCATGCGGGAGGATGAGGGGCTGGTCGTCTTCCGACTCGGACCCAGGAACCTCAACGGATGACGGCATGGGAGCGGGAACGGCAGAACGCGATGACTCGGCGGCAGGTGGAGTTGCCTCGCGCTGAGCTAGTTGCTCGGCCATACGAGCCTCCAGCTCAACATTGTCCAAGCCAAAGCCCTCCTCCAGAGCCGCCGCTAGCATCATGTTGGCTGCAAAATAAGCAACGCTTAGTCAGCCATAAAGGGACAAAGGACAAAACAGTGAACTTACCGAATGAGGCAGGCTGGCGAAACGACACCGAGCTGAGCCCGAACACGTACAAGATGTCCTCGCTCAGTAGATTCCCCCCATGGAAATGCCGACCCCCAATTTTGGAGAGGGACGATAGATAAAGAGGAGAAGATCGGTAGTTCTTATGGAGAGGTGGAGAAGGAGGAAGGTCCGCTACCCATTTGATCGACCAGCTTGGGGCCAGGATAGTGTGAACGTAGAAGTATCGCTCCTTCTAACCCTTGTTAGAGGTCGGGAGTTTCGACAGAAAGGATGTTTTGGCTTGGGCTTGGAAAAAGAAATTGTCCAGCTTTTATTTTTTTGGATAGAAGAAGCAGTAGAAAACTTCAAGCCGAAGAGGAATTCTATACAGAGAAAAGATGATTACCGACCCGCAAATGAGTCGGATAGCATTCGGGGCCAATTGGGACAAGGAAATATGAAAGAAACGATAGATCGAGGTTATGAAAGGGTGAACAGGAAAATGCAGCCTGACCTGCAGATGGTCCCGGAAGATGGTGATATAAGTAGGGAAGGGGTCACAGGTCGGTCGGAGTAACGAGGCAATCGAAGATGGTGGTCGGGCGAGATGTGGTAATCGACATTGATCTCCTCGAGATCGTGATAGTCGAGCTTGGACATGCTGGTAGAGTACCAGGGATCTGAAGGAAGAGAGGAAGAAGCCATGAGAAGAAAGCAGAGGAAAAAGTACTAGCCAAGAGAGAAAAAAGCTCGCCGGAGAAGATGATCGGAATCGCGCGCTCCAAACCTCACCAGAACCCTTGCAGAGCACACGAGAACAGTATTTCGGCGTAGGGGGAGGGGTAAAAGGTGAGAGTAAAACCTGAAGGGTAAAAGCCTATTTATAGGGCCGGAGAAGTGACGCCGACCGTCCGATGACGGGCCGGAGGAAAAGCGGGAAAAGATGCGAGCTGTCTGATCAGGCTCGGAATAATCCCCGAGGCAGCATGGCACATTTGCACGCCAATCATTCGCAGGGACGGGCGATAGACCCCTTGTGGCTCGGAAGAGCAATGGGCAGAAGACACGTGGCTCAGCGGTTAAATGCGGTAATTAATGAAAGGGATACGAATCACCTCGGCCATAATGAGGGATCGAATAGAAAAGACAGGACAATGTGACCGATCGGTCGGTCGGGCAGCGCGCGCTAAGGAAGCCAGTATGGTCGGTAGGAATGAATTGGGTCACCCGGGTGCGCCAGGCTCGCTCTAGAGCAACAGTCCAGTCAGTCGGTCTCGACACCTCCTGCAACTAGACTCGAGGGGGATGCTTATGATCCCGGCCTATCCCACGGGTGGCTCGGCCGGCCAGCCTGACGCCACAACTAGAGGGAATTAAGACCAAGGTCCTTCAAGCCCAGGCAACCCGAGGGGCCCAGGGGCCACGTTGAGGGAGGATGACCCGGACCTGAATACACACGGCGTGGACGGAGGTTTAAGGGACGGATCGACAAAGCCCCGACCCATAATGTTCCCGTACCAGGGAGCCCGAGAACCCCTAACCGCCCGACCCTCGGCAGGGTCGGGCGGGCAACGCCGAACACCCCTCGACTCGGCCACCGAGGTCGGCTTCCCAACCCAGAGCTAGGTCGGGTAAGTCAATTCTCAGCACCACGAGGATCGAACACTCAACCAGGAGACCGGAAAGATGGCAAGACAAATATAGCTCTGTTGAAAACCGAAATTTTACAAGGGCTTAGTTGTAATTTCCTAAACTCGGAGGGTCTTTTTGTAAAAATCAAAATCAATTTTAAACCCTTCAAACCCTCTCCCCTTTCAGTTTTTCCCCGAACCTTTTTAGTGTCCACTTCGACGCCGCTGAGCCCTAGCCCGACGCCGCCGACCTTGTCGCCGCAGCCGCACGTGCCGCGATCAGCGCCGCCGCCTCCGCGCCTCAGTTCTTCTCTTTCCCTTCTTCTTCTTCGTCTTCTACGAGCACACAAACAAGAAGGCCGTGATTCCTCTTCCCCGAGCAAGCCGACGGCGACGCTGTCCACGCCGCCACAGCCGGTGCAACTCTCTCCCTCGTGCGATCTCAGGCGAACTCCTCCCCTTCGTCGAGCGCAAACACACATCTACCCCCATTGCGAACCCTAGCCACGCGGTCCCTCTTTGCCCCAAATTTCCGCTTCGCGTGCCATCGGCTGAAACCCTTCGTCCTCAGTTTGTATCTAGGCTCCGACGACCTTCTCCTCAATTTTTCCTTTGGACGATTCATCCTTGGGATATAAAGAGGTAAACCCTAGATCTTGTGGTAATCTTTCCTTTGTGTTTTAAATTCTGCCATGAGTAGATTAATAAGAGTTTGGGTTGTGATTTTAGCATGTTGTATGGTAGTAGTTTTGGATTAATGATGAATTATTGTGTGGAGATAGGTTGTGTTCTGTTTTGTGTTAGTGGTTGTCGTGAGTGGCTCCTAATGCTTAGAGTTTGCTCTGGTGTTTGGATCTGTGATGTAATGATTTTTATTGATTATCATGGTAATGTCGTGGGTCGCTTGGAGGATTAGAAGGTGGGTAAGTCTGGTGTGAGAGTTGAGCTTGGTCTTCTTGCTGAGTATACCTCGAATCATGTAGCGATTAGATTCGGGGATATGGGGTTGTAGTTTTGGTAGTTTTCTAGATTTAATTTGGAAATTGACCTAATAATCTAATAGTGATAATTAGATTAAGAAGGGATTCATTATTGTTTAGGTCAATTAAATGGATGGTGTAATTAGGATTAACCCATAGTTATATTTAGTGGTTAGTTTAGCTATTTTATTCACTTAAGTAAATAGCTAAACATTATCCTTTAATACAGGACCTTGATTCAGATTTGTTCAGTGATCGCGGGAGGTTCTGTTCGTATACGTTCTTCAATAAAATGCGGGTACTTCTCCTTTGTACTCGAGTAGTTTCCTTTACCTTTAAGCATGACTGTTATGTCTAAGTAGGTTGCTTGACCTTGTTCTTTGTCGTTATTTAAAATATCGTCGTTGAGACTTATTCTTCGTTGATCTTTGAGTATTCCGAATTCGTATCCGTACAGTCCCTATTGGTTTTCTGTTCTGTAAAGTGCCGCTTGTAAGCGCGTACTTAGAAATCCATTAAACACAGATAGGTTTATTTGGCATTAGAAATACCCTACCTAGTAGTGTAGGTGCATAATCGTTGGATTTCGCTTTCTGGTTGGTTGTATCGATGCATGTTATTTGTTGGATTTTTATTGCATCGTTGTTTCTCCGGTTGTTCGTGTATCGTATATCATGCACCATACTTGCACGTTGCATACTAACGACTGTTGGCTTACATTTGGTTAAGCCGTCGTTAGTCATATTGTTGCTCGATTCACTCAACCACATGTTGTCATGGTAGTGGTTAGAGTGCGAGTGTTTGTCCTGTCATGCCAGACAGTGACACCCTCACCGTTGTATTTAGAGGGATGAGTTGTTGGTGGCTCACCCTCACCGTTTGTTTTTGAGGGATATTTTGTAGCTGTGATAGCTCCACCTAGGTATAGGGGTCTGGAGTGTAGGCTCCCCAGCATCCTGTCCACTCAACCACGCCTTATGTGGTATTATTATTGTTGTTGGTTATTGTTGTTGTTGGAGTGGTACAGTTGTCACAGCCCTACCCACTCGGTCACACAGATGGTATGTGTTGACGGCTTGACTAGCGTCAGGGGTGACACATGTCATTGCATCATGTGCATACGTATTTCTTTTATGCATTTGCTTGTGTTTGATGCACTTATATGAGCTATGATTGTTGCACATATTTGACATGCATGTATATCTTGATATTATTGTTATTGAATTGTTTTATACTTGTTTAGTCGTTATTCGGACTTTATACCATGTCGGTTGATATATGTTATGCATGTTTAGGAAATCTATAATTCTTATGGACTGTACACTGTTGAGTTCTCTACTCTGTTTATCCTTATTATGCCATGCTTATTTGTCTACTCATATACCCGCAGAGTCCACCCGGACTCACCACCCCTGCTTTCCTTTTTGTTGTTTCAGGTAGCAGGTAGATGTTTTGCTTGGAGCCAGGAGATGATCCAGTTGCCAGTCCCTCAGTCCCAGTGTCGGTTTGTTTTGGTTTGTTTTAGTGTCTGTTTTATTTCCGCAGTTAGTTTTCTTGTCGAGTATCGGTGTGGATTTTGTCGTTATTACTAGTATGCAGACATTCTTTTATGTTTAAGAAGGCTAAACCATCCATTTACTTTGTTTCAACATAAACTGCGTGGTTGTGTTTATTTCCTATTGTTGTGATGCCAGCCGCATGTGGCTGAGCTATTTTGGTGGAGACATGATGTATATTTGCCCCATATTGTCCGCCGTACAGGGGAGATGCTGCCCAATTTTCGAGGAAGCATGTGCCTCTGGGGGCGTGACAAGCTCAGCAGGTACCACCCGACTCATCGCGTACCTCGTGCCCCTCGTCTATACTAGACCCGACCCGACCCATGCTACTCGGGCTCGACGGTTGACAGCCGATCTCCGAATCAGTCCTTCCTTATACCGCCGCTACTATTACTTTTTTTATTTTCATATGTAATGCATGATATATTTTAATAATTTCATAACGTCATCTTTTATTCTTCTTGTCCCTCTTTACATGATTCATGACAACTAAATGTATATGTTATGAGAAGAAACTAAGCAGACTCGATCAATAATAAATTAAGCAAGTACAGTGTAATTAAGGAAATGATAATCAATATCATTAAATGTCATGCATGTGCTGAAAATTTGATATTAAGAGAAAAGAAGCTGCCCTAGCTAAAAATTACCCTAGAAAAACTCTTTTTCTAATAAATTAATGCCTAATCAAGTGTGCACACAAGCTGGATCAGTTGGATTGTCTGGATAGATATTGAAAAAGTCAATCTGAACCAGTACTAAGATCATTCATTATAAACTTCCAATATAATTCTCGAAATAGTTATTTTTCTAATTGCAAATGAGTTAATCCATGTACTAGATATATCAATTAAATTATTCTATTGCATGTGCATCATGCACAAATGAGTTGAACCGAGCAAGCAAATAAGCAAATGAGATGATCATTCCACCGCTCAAACTGCACGCTAGCTAGATAACTAATGATTAAGACGTGGTTATTATTATTTTGAGATTTGAAAATTAAAATTGATAAAGTGGGTATACTCATCCTTCTAACATATTAACTTATAACATCTGAACTAGTAATTTTCATGATTTACTTCCTTCGTATTATCCATGAGACAGATTGACGGGGATGTTGAATAGGGATGAAAGCAGGCCAGGCTAGGTCAGACTTTTGCCTTAATAGGCCAAGTTTGTATAGTAATAAAATGACCTGAGCCTAGCCTGTGGCCTGTTATAGGTTTTGTTCTTGGCCTAAGTCTGGTCTGTTCAATAGTCTGGTCTGGCCTGACCTGGCCTGGCCTGCAGTCTGTTTATAAAACCGGTAAGTTAGAACACTTTATACATACCAACAGACCAAAACATTAAACATGCCGAAAATCAACCGTAACAGGCATTGTATCATACAAGTCTCAAAAAAGGTCTTGCATCATACAAGTCTCAAAAGATGTCAGACCTATAAATATATACATATATATATAATCTTAACATGTTCAGGCCAGCCTGTTAGGTTTGGTAGTCTTTATATTGAGCCTGGACTTAGCCCGATAAGAAAAATAGACTTTGAAACATGTCTGAATATTATCTTATTTTTAAACAGGTCAAGCCAGACTAGGCTAAACATAAGCCAGGCTAAACACAAGCCAAGTCACATACCCCTGATAAGCAACTTGGCCTATTTTCATCCCTAATACTGAAGACGAGCAAATTATTTTTTTACCACACCTAATTATTTTTACCACCTAATTAGATCAACTGAATCATACGTTGTCCATAGATTATAGCCCAAGTCAACTACATATTATTTTACTTTTTTTTTCTCATAATTAAGGATTCAAGTTGCATGCTATTTTATTACATTCATAACGTTATCTTTTATTCTCCTGGTCCCTCCGCACATGATGAAGAAATAAGTTTGTACTTGATAGCGGTCAAGTCCATATTTCATTCAGTGCTTTATTTCTACATGTTTCAACGACCTGTAGTCATCGTCAACTATGAATTTGTAGGAAACATTACAGTACTTATATTTTACACGCAATTCTCTCGACGGAAGTGTGACCTTATCGAAATGTTTAGCGAAAGTAGAAGATTTTAGAGGATTTTCTCGAACCTTAGAAGTAATTGCATCGATACTTTCTTATGTTTCGGAGATCGGAAGGTGCTGGGGCTGAACCTCGATCTTATCATCGGTGGATTGAATTTGAATATCAGGATTCTCGTGCGATATTTCTTTTCCCCTCCGAGATTGAGATGATGAAGCTCCGTGACCTCCTTCCATTGTCGTCAAAAGATGGAGTCGAAAATGTAAAGAGAATATAAACTTGAGAATGAGAGTTGAGAAAATGTGTGCGAAAATGATGAAATGAACTCTCTATTTATAGAGGTTGGATTATAACGATACTAAATCATAGTCTTTGATCAAAAAATAGTCAAATGATCTTAACCGTTGAAAAAAAATAAAAAATCAATCCCCCCAAATGCCTCCGAGCTACCGATTAACCGATTGTTCGGAGCCGTTGGAATCGGCGGTACGAACCGTTGATTCCACTTGGGTTGGAACCGCAATCGACTGGGCATCCTGCCGAGCAACGTAATATTAACTGCTTTAAAAAAAATTATATTAGTTATATTAATTTTCATTTTTATTTTCATTAATTTTATTTATACTTATTTCTTTTCCTATATTTGTTTTCTAAAGTTTTATGCCTTAATTACTTTTATCCTTAAACCTAAAATCCGTCCACCCACACCCAAACATTCAGGGGTTGGTATATATTCGATAATAAAAATGATAATGAATTTTGATTGAGGGGTTTATGAATTTGGTGATAACTAGTGAGGACTAGGTCATAAAATCATGGGTATCATATTCATATTTTGACTCTGTTTCTGTATACTAAGCATAATTAATGTGAATGAAATTTAAACCCGTTTACCAGCGCCTCCTAACTTAATCCGCCAGAACAATCGATCTCCTAAAACCCTAGGCCACAGCTCCCTCTTCCATCCCCCTCCACATCCGCCAGTTCGACCCCCGCGCCGCCTGCCTCTAATGGCGGGATCGCGGCCCCTAGCCGACTTCTGCGGTTAGGGGCTCTTCGTTGACTGCGATTTCCTCTTCCTCGCTGACACCGCCGACCTCTTCGCCCTCCGCGACAACTGCAGCCCTGTCATGTGTCTCCACCACAAGTGCGCACCCGTCGAATCCACCAAAATGGGCGGCGCCAGTCTGTACCGCGTAAGAATTGGTCCTCCCTCGTTCTCTACCACTGCGGTCAGCCCAAGAACATCGCCACACTCACTCCGGAAGCCGTCAGCACCCAAACCGGTGCCTTCCTCCACCGCTTCATGTGGCTCGACGACGCCGAGATCGGAGAGATCCCCTTCCTCTGGAACTCTCTAGTCGGGCACACCAAGGTAGATCCCGCCGACCTCAAGCACACCTCGCACAAGGCCTTTCGTTATACCTGCGGGGGGCCCTGGTTCGAGCGATACAAGGACTGCGAGTCTGCCATCTTATCGGCGTCGATCACCATGCTCTGGTTCACGGTAATACTATCAAGTCTATAAGAATTCTTGCCTTTCTTTCTAGATTTTCCTTATGATGTTGCTGGCAATAATATTGCCCATTGAATCTGTGATTTTTTTTTGGGGCTGATTTTCCCTCCCAAGAAAATTATTTTCAGTAACTCTATAGCTATATCTTAGTTTATGTCGATGGGGTTTATAAATTCTCCTTCTATGTATCTCTTGTTCTTCTTGTTTTTTTTTCCCGTGAGTGTTGTGCACTCTCATTATAATAATGTTTTCTTCAAAAAATATATAATGGTAGAACAGTGGAGTTTCTATCTTCTTTGATTTTTTACTATAATTCTTTATAATTTGTTAGTGCAATTTGGAGTGAATGTAGTGTATGTGGCTTGACCTGTGCTGCTGTGTAGCATGATGCAATCTCAAGTTTAAGCCAGCTTGAGCATGAACTTTGACAGATTGTATGGTTGTCATGTTCATGATTGTCACAATGCACAACTGATTATTACTCTACGAGGAGTTCCTGCAACAGTTTAGCTGCTAAGTGTGTAGAAAAATTCACCTTTACTTTTCCTGGCAATTTCACCCTTTGCAATCTTGTTTGATTCCAGTTCACTGAAGTTTGTGTGTTCTTTTGTTCGAATTGTCAGATTTTGGCAATTTCACCCCTTGCAACGCTGGTATTTTAGCAATCGATAACCATAGTCACTTCTATTTCTTTCTCTCTAATTTCTAATCTATCATGTTCTAATAATTTGAAGTAGTTAACAATTGATGTTTCTTAAAGGTAAAGTTCTTATTCATTGAATCTAATAGCCAAGTTTTTTGGTATCTCTCCATAGTTCCATATTATCAATAATCAGTGTATTTGATTGTTTTTAATTGATAAATTAAATTTTGTTGTTTGACATTCAGAATAAATCAGAAATTGAGTAGTTTATGGTAGATTGGACAAAAAATCATTTTAAGGCAACTTGTATTGTTACTCTTTGTTTGCTTAGGTTATGGAATTGAATAAACTGTTTGATATGATAAACTTGAGTTTTCTTATTGTCACGCCCCGAGAGGTCGCATGTCCGACGAAAATCAGACAGCACCTCCCCTATACGACGGACAATCTGGATCCATTGTACATATATATTCTGGCTTCCATGGTCTTCACACACAACTCATCCAACAAGATAGTAAATAAATAGTGAATAAAGAAAAATAAATATCCATCACAAAATTAAATTCCATAATGCCCTTCGGGTAGACCGACAACGCAAATACAAAAACATAATATGTGCGACAAGTCTACCAACATATATAAAATGAGAAATACATCTCAATCATAACCAAAGAAAAATGCGTACAAAATAAAAACACTACGAGATCAGCGGGACCGTTATTGGGCTCTCCTGGCGACGTCATCCTGAAAAGGAAAAACAAGCAAACGATTATGAGTCTAGGGGGACTCCACGGATATATAAACAAATACATATGCATGGCGGTAAAAAGGTTATACAATAGTAGTATAAAAACAAGTGGATACAGTCTCAAAAGGGGAAATTGGAATATATGATCGGTACACTACATGCAAAATATACCCATACCAAACTCACCTGCGGGGTATGATGGCCACCAATCCCCGAACCTGAATGGTCACCAGACCATAAGAAAATAAAATACCTCTTGTATATGCATGTCATCCAAGTGCAACAAACATAGCTCAAACAAGTGCAGCAAACACAAACAAATGCAATCTATGCAATCATGCATATGATGCAATGACATGGTCACCCCTGACGCCAGTCAGCCACCGTCACCGGTCATGGGTGAGGTCGAGTCGGTAGGGCTATGACAACTGTGCGTACTCTGTCATCACTGCTCCTGAGTGATCGAGTGGACAGGATTCTGGCAGAGGTCACACCCGTCCTACCCCAAATCATATAGGGGAGCACCGCTCTCATCTCCTCGTATCACGGGAAAGAGGAGGGATCCTTATCTGCTACCATGCTGCGGATACCATTACTCATGAGTGGCCAAGTGGAGGCTTGACAGGGCAACTGCACACACCCTCCTGATAGTACTACTAATCCATGAATGACAGTGTGTATAGATCCTGATATGACTGACGATCCGTCTTAACCACAAGGGAGTCAAGGATCGCCAATTATGCAATAATGCAAAGATGGTGTATGATACTAACACCCATCAAGCAAATCTCAAAATGATATGCACTGGTTTGAAGCATAAATCAGGATATACAAATAACTTACTAGACATGCAATAATGTTAGGTATCGATAAACATGTGTACTCTCTAGAATTCGAGTATGAAGCATAGAGACTGTATGGAAAATAAATTCGAGCATGTCAAATGGTCAAGCAGTAAGTACCAAACAGGATATAATCAAAGGCAGATAAAGGTACATCTTACTACTATCCATAAATGAAATCATGCATAGAAATCTGAAATATCTACAAAGATAAGTTAAAAGGTACCCGTCTCGTAAATGACGTATATAGTACTGGAAAGAACCGTCTGTCCAGCTACTCCGTGTCCAATCAGTGTCCTTTAATAAATGACACATGTTTAACTATTACAATACATGATATCAGACCAAGGGATACACAACCACGCCCAAAACCAAATCAAGCATCCTTTTAAGCCCAATTACTCTAAAACAGAATTCGAAATCCCAAATGAAAGTTCTACCTACAATGAAAATTTGTTTCAAAAGGGACCCTAAAAACATATTTGCACCTAGGGCTTGTGCCGGCAGTAGCTAACCCAATTTGTCGCCGACGGTGAGGAGGAGAGGCGGCGTCAATGCTGTCTCGCTGGGAAGGGAGATGATTCGTGCTCACGACGGGCTACGGCGTAGAGAGGAGGAGAAGAAGTTAAGAGGGATCACCGACGTCTCCCTGAGGTGGAGTTTTGTTGGAGAGGAAGAAGCCGTCGTCGCTGCCACCTGGTTGCTCATGCAAAAGGGAGGAAACCGCAACTTTGTGATTGTGCGACAAGGGGAAAGTAAAATGTAGGATTATAAGGTGTGACTCTTTTGCAAAAAGGCTCTCCATGTACAGGTAATCAAACTTTTATCCCAAATTTTTTAAGATTTTCACATTTAGCCCCCTCAGTTTCCATATGTTAACACTTGTGGTTTTTTAAAGTTACTTATCCATTTTCAGTATTTGTTAAAGCCTAATCTGAGAAAAAGAGCACTTCACTACTTCTCAGAAAATAAGCAAGTTAAAGAAGGTTGTTTCTCTTACACATGTACCTTGTTTTTTTCCTTTGGCATTGCAATATTGTCCAAATAATAAAGAGATAATTTATAAACTTGATTAAGTGAAATCAACAAGTGAAGATGCAATATGGCACCTCATACATGAAATTGCATTACAACTGAACTTTCTATAGCTATGCATTACCAGTGGCGATCATACTAATGTCTGCAATATATTTTTGTGCATCATTTTTATTAATTTTAGAAGGAGGCTAATTGTATATGATAAAGTTGCAGAAAATTAAGGTAATATCATTTGTGGTATATATAATTCTTAGATTACAAATTTATGAGGGCTCTGTGAGTTGTGACAATGTAAACATATCGTATACTCATGTGATCGTAGTGTAAATGTTTATTTAAATTGTAACGACCCGGCCTGTCGACCCGACCCCTCGGCCCCTTGGGCGGTCAAATTCCATTTTTGGCGGCCCAACAACCTGACCCCTTTGGTCGTCGACCGTCGTTACTCACAAGAACTTCCCACCCCTGGCCAGTGGATTTTTGTCTTCCCCAATATTCGAACTCTAGACCTCCAAGCTAAGTACTAGAGTTTATGAATCCTGATAACCAATTGAGCCATACTCAATTGGTTACCAGGATTCATAAACTCTAGTACTTAGCCTAGAGGTCTAGAGTTCGAATCATGGGGAAGGCGAAAATCCACTGGCCAGGGGTGGGAAGTTCTTGTGAGTAACGACGGTCGACGGTCGACGACCAAAGGGGCCAGGTTATTGGGCCACCAAAAATGAAATTTGGCCGCCCAAGGGGCCGAGGGGTCGGGTCGTTACAATAAAAGACACCTTTTTATGTAGCGACACGACCCCTCTAGCCCGATCAGGCGGCTCTCTAGGTAATGCCCTACGATCTTCCCACTCCTGGCAGTGGGTTTTTGCCTTCCCCAGGATTCGATCTCTAGACCTCCAGGCTAAGTACTAAAATTTATGAATCCTGGTAGCCAAGTGAGCCGATATGGTAATACGTGGGTATACAGATGCCAGTTTCCAGACAGATAAGGATGACTCCAAATCTCAGTCCGGATACGTATTTATTTTGAATGGAGGCGCAATAAGTTGGAAGAGTTTCAAGCAAGACACCGTAGCGGATTCTACCACGGAAGCGGAATATATTGCAGCTTCGGAAGCAGCAAAGGAACCAGTCTGGATCAAGAAGTTTGTCTCAGAACTTGGTGTGGTTCCAACCATTGATGAAGCAATACCAGTTTACTGCGACAACAATGGAGCTATTGCACAAGCGAAGGAACCAAGGTCTTATCAGCGATCCAAACATGTGCTTCGCCGCTATCATCTGATCAGAGAGATTATAAGTAGGAATGATATACAAATTGAGAAAATTTCCACTGAAAGGAATTTAACGGATCCTTTAACTAAGGTCTTGCCTCAAAGTAAGTTTGAGGGTCATGTTAGAGCCTGTGGTATTGGGTACCGTAGCGATTGACATTAGGCCAAGTGGGAGTTTGTTAGTGATATGAGAGAAGTGTCCTAAGACAATCGCCTTATGATTGTAATCATTTATTCTAATAAATGAATATTCACTATTTGAGTATACATGTTTGTGTATTTGATTGAGATCTTAAACTCATTTACTGAATGTCCGCAATATAATTCACAGCATGAAAGAATTTGTGATGAATTCACAACTAGTGATTATCTCTACATGTGCAATTGTGAAGTATTGAAATTGTCCCTAGTCGATGAATTGATAAATACGGACACTATCAATTCTGTTGAGACTAGCATGGGTTATTATCTAATCAGCTGATTCTCACTGGCTGGGGACATTGAGATGTCCGGAGATAAACATGAATGCTAGTTAAGGGAACTAGTTCATTGGAGTGACTGACTGTAAAACTTCATATGGTAATCTACATATAGATATGTCAGTGAAGTTCTTACTGCAGCTTAAGTGCGATGTTTCTTTGACTTGCGGTGTTCAAGACATCTTGGTTATGGAGACTTATACTTTGACATCTTAAGCAAGCATCTCGAAGGAGGTGTGGACCGAGGATGATTGGGTATAAGCCGAAGTGCCCGAAGATGTTTGAACAGCCTACAAAGGATTCACCACTCCTTGCGAGGAGATGTATACCCGAGGCCTATCGTCGGATTGTTACTCGAAGCCTCTGGCCAGAGCATGACATGTTTAGAGTATGAATCTCTTAAATACATGAGAGTAATTAGAATCCGTAGGACGAGAAAACGTTACTTGGGCTAGGTGTGACGTAGTCAGCCTAGTGGGGACTGACACACATAGACCATGTCATGAACCAAGTGGGTATAAGATGGTGAATGGAATGGGGCACGATTCATTATAGCTGCTGAAGGGTTTCAGAATTGTTTCTGAGGTCAACCGTTGATCTTTCGATTAATTGGGGATCATGATGTACTACTAGGTGTCACTCATGATCGTTCTATAATTAATTGATTAATTATAGACGACCAACATAAATCGAAAGTCTATTTAGTCACACGCACTACGAGTAATCCAAGGGATTTAAAACGAGTTGAAAATTTGATTTTCCAATCAAGAAAGATTAAGTTTGGTTGAGCCAAACGATTAGTCAAAACTGAATTTATTTCAGACGCATCAGAAGTATAAAATGATTAAGTCTTTTAAAGACTTAATGGGTGAATTAAATAAGTTTAATTCATTAAGAGATTTGATCCAAAGTTATATGTTTTATTATAAGCTTAAAATGGGATTATTTTATCATGAATTAAAATAAATCAAAGAGTTGGTTTGTTTTATAAAAATTTATAATAAATCAAAGATGACAAAATTTAATCCATTGGTGGGTTTTGAACCATGGACCTATGGTTTGGATGAAAACTTGGCCGATCACTTGAGTTGAATTCTCTTGTGTGTAAATTTTGGCCCGTAATTTATTTGAACCAAGATGGGCCGACCAAGGAGAATATTCTCCTTGGTTTGGCCGGCCCTCTCTCTCCTTCTCTTTTGTTTTGTTTTAATCAATCATGGATTGATTGGAGATTTATTCCATAAAATGGAAGAGGCTTGATTGATTTTATCATGAATTAAAATTTGATTTTAATCATGAGACAAAAATCAATTATGGTTTGATATAAAATTTATGCCAAAATTAAGAGGCTTGATTGTTTTTTTATCATGAATTAAAATTTGATTTTAATCATGAGACAAAAATCAATTATGGTTTGATATAAAAATTATGCCAAAATTGAGAGGCTTGATTGAGGAGTAGTTCCCTATATAAAGGACCCAAGGGGTGCCATGAAAAATGATCCATCCAAGTATTCTTGCCTGGGCTCTCTCCCTCTCCTCTCTTTTTCCTCTTGGCCGGCCACAAGGTTCTTTTCCCTTCTTCTTGCCGTGAGCACAAGGAGAAGCACCGAGGCGACGAAGTTCTTTCGTTGGGACGATCTTCCTCTCCGGCCATCATCACCTTGGGATTCGGCGCAAGTCATCTTCCTCCTTCTCGCCGGAATTGTAATTCCGACCAACCTTGGTAGTGAGTTTTTCTGATGTGATTACATCTCTCTTGGTTTTTCTTGTCGCGTTCTCGGAGAATCTAGTAGCTCTCGAGAACACGAAACTCGTGGCTTTGCGAAGTCATCCCGAAGATACTCGGCGTGGACGCGAATAGAGGCGGAGCTTCCGAGGGACGCTTACAATTGGATCTCGTCCCTTCCTGCGAGTTACGCGAGGTAATAAGTAAATTAGTTTACATTTCTGTAAAATTTTAAATATATGATCATGTCTACACAATATAAAGTTGCATGCTTAGATGTGTGGTTAAATAATCTTAGAAATTATTTATGCTAAATCTTCCGCTGCACGTAATTAATTTTAAAATTATGAACCCGCATCCATGTCAACATGGACCCGGGCCCAACAGTGGAAATAAATTGTCACGCCCCAAGACCCCAGGAGCCGCTGATCCAATAGAAAATCGGACAACACCTCCCCTGTCCGGCGGACAATTTACATATACATACATAACATAAATCACAACCACGCAGTTTAATTGGGCCTCTGGCCTCAAATTAAGACAGAACATAATATAAAATTGAATAAATCATACCTGACTGCGGACCGGTCCGACTTACGATAAAACACAAGGCATAAAGATCTCACAAAAGTACAATTATAGTGCCATATAGTATGACCAAATCCAACACAAAAGCAACAGCGGAAGAAAACAATAGAAAATACTACCAACAAACTAGACGATAAATCTCGAAGACATCTCAACAAGTACGCGAACTGGGACAGGCTGTCGGGCACGCTCCAGTCAATCATCCTGAAATAAAAACAGGGAGCTATCGGAATGAGTCATAGAACACAGCGAATATCTCATCATATATATACAAGATATTCTAAGATAGCAACAGGGTAATAGACTACCGAAATCACACGTGCACAGACAGTAATAAGAAGAGCTGCAAGAGAAACAATAAGAACTACCATACCAATATCGCAGAGTCGCCAAGACCAGACATAAGGGTCTCCTGTAAACGCATGTCAATCATATGTAGCATCAAATAAAATCAAGCACAAGTAAGGGCAAAATAAACGAATACACAAAGTGCAATGACATGGTCACCCCTGCCGTCGGTCAGACATCGTCACCTATGTACGGGAGGAAGCTGAGCGGAGGCCACCCTCCGACGTAGGGCTGTGACTGCCGTCCATACTCTGCCATCACTACTCCTAAGCGATCGTTTAGACGGAATGCTGTCGGTGTAACACCCCTACTCCATGGCTTATCCTAGCGATATCTCTATCAGCCTAAGGTCATCTGTGGAGGACATCTCTGTCTGAGTGTTACCCCTACCCTATGTGTATAAATGGGGGAGAGACCTCTCCCTCTCATCTCCTAGTATCTGGACAACTCAAGGAGGGACATCTGCATGCTATCACGCTCTGATTCAGTAACCCATGAGTGCACGAGCGAAGCAGCACAGAGCACACTACCCATACTCCGTCAACCACTAACCCATGAGTGGTCGTATGGGTAGGTCAGTATGACTGTCGACCTAGCTCACCCAAAAGAGGCCCCTGATCGACAGTGATGCACAGTGCACGATGATGTATAACACTGGTCAAACAGCATCACTGTCTAGTCCACCTATATCAACATGATATGCAAGGTTCGTGGATAATGCACCATAACCTATGTCCTTAAGGTATAGGTATCACAAGTCAGTTGTGGCATAAACAACATCAACAAAATAAATATAAGAGTCATATCACATTCTATTACGCTATTGCTAATAAGCATATCAAGTATATATATATCTGTGACAAATCTAAAAGAAGTGTCAGAGATACCCGCCTCCAAATGCGAAGTCCGTGTCCACAAGCACCTCGGGTTCACCCGTCCGTACCAAATCAACGTCCTGTATATTAAACATAATTTTTAATTACTAATATATAAACTAAATAGCTAATCCAAATCCAGCTCCAGTTTAGGCCGGATAACGAACTCAACCCCCACTAGATCCAAAACTCAACAGTCCAGGGGTTATTTCCAAGAGTCATAACTCATGACAAAATCCACACTCATCACAAGGACATGACCTAATCAGTAAGTCTGAGTAGTGGGGAACTCTGCAAAGCAAGTACAAGGATCTAAATGAGATGAATTCACAACAAAGCAACCTTCCTACACCAAAACATACTCCAATCCACATCCATCCACAAGAGCAACTATTTAGCATAAAGCTCCCGGTCAGAGCATTTCAAACCCAACAGAACAGTCCCAAGTTCACCCTAAAACCAGGATTTCAAACAAATCCCAATCGAATCCTCCTCACCAGAACTCATGGCAGCTCAAGATCTCAAGAACAAAATAAAAGGAGCTAAACAAAGATTAATAATCTGATTAAAACAATCCAAGAACAAAGTCCATCTCCAATTGCCATCACTACACCGAACCCAAAATTCCAAAATCTAGTTGGCATCAAACACCAAATCGATTCAAACCTTCACAAACTGATCACACACACAACACCAGTCCAAAACCAACTCTAACCATCCTAATCACAGGATCTGCAATCGCAACAAAAGATCAAGAACTGGAACAACACAAGGAAATCAAAACATCCCAAACTCACGGAAACCAGTAGAGATCACAGAGTACAGCAAAACCATGATCTGATTCACCAACAAAAACTAGGGTTTACCTCAGATCCGCACAACCCTCTGCTCAGCTTGCTTGAAAGGAGGCTTCGCCCAATTCGCCGTGCCCTAGATCCCAAGAACCGACCTCAGACCAAAATCCCAAATCGTGATCTACTATAAGATTGGAACTCCACAATCGGATCTAGGGTTTAGATCATCCAACTCACCTTCCCGTATCCTTGGCGACAACGTGCTCGGAAGCAAAGGCTTCGCTCGACCCGGATCTCACCACCGGCCGACGGAACTCAGTGTGGAGGAAGGAAGAAGAGGTTGTGGCTTCTCTCTTGTCCCGATCGCGCAGAGAGAAGAGAAGAAGACCGAGAGTCAAGGAGGCAAGAGGCGAGGCGCGGATTAATCCGCCGATCGCGTGGAAGAAAAGGAAACGGCCGATCGCGTGGAAGAAGAAGGAAATAAACAGCTTGGGGCTTTATTGCGAGGAAATAAAGAAATAGGAAGTTAAATGGGTTTGGCAAATTTTCAATTAAGCCCCTCTTCTTCCAAACTCACCATCTACACCCTCCTCTATAGCAATTTTGCATCTAACCCCTTTGCAAACTTAGGTATTTTAGATAAATATCAATATTCATCATCAATTTCAATTTTCTCAATCGCCAAAGACATAACTGCATTTGATTGTGCGTTTTAAACCATTATATATGTTTCTACCTTAATGACTTGATTTTCATAGTAATTGTTGTTCCGAGGTTCAAATCAATATTTGAAAAATTAGACATAAATTTTAATTAATTTTTTCGATTAAATTGCAACTGGTAGGTCAAATCTATTTCAAACTATTACGGTATTTTTTTTCTTCTTTTGATTAGATGAAAGCGGCTCAAATTACTTGGCATTTTTTTTTGGTAAACGTTGACAATAAATTAACAAAAATAACATCCAACTAAACTTTTCCAAACCATATAATAAAGTTTGCAAACATTAATGTCAAATAATTAAGTGCCATCATGCATCGTAATAAATAATATGATGATATGGTGATATCAAAACAAAATTAAAACTGTAACATTATATGAAATAAAATACTTCGTAATAAAGTAAGGCCAAGAAGCTAGATAATATCCATGATGAAATTTTAAAACACTCAAGAGATGTTCAATTAACTATATATATATATATATATATATATATATATATATATATATATATATAGGAATCATCAATCAAATTTAGATACATTTAGAATCAATTAAAGAATCCAACAATTTTACCTCTTGGATGATAAGCCCTCCCTCCCTATAGCCTCCTTGATCAAAGCCAAGACCTAAGAAGATTATAAAATTTTATTAAAAGTAATAGATATTGGAGTACATTTCAAATAGTTAAAGAGTAAGGTATACAACACTGTAAGTCCTAAAATTAAATGTTCATTCATTCAATATAAGATAGCATAAATAATAAATGCATGATTTGGTATGAAAATATATGTGTTACCTAAAATAAGGGGTGAGGCAATCCTTGATGCTCTCGACATCCCAATCTAAATTGTTCCACCATTCGTCTTCGCCCTGAATCCTTTTTAATCTATTCTTCAACATTTCAGCCCCAAATGATAACTTTTTGAGCTCTGGGCAATCTTTCACATCTATATATTCCAAGTAGGGAAAAAGGAGTGGTCGGTTTGCAATGCGATTGAGGTTCGGCATGAAGTTCAAAGACAGGGTTCGGATGCTAGAGCTAGAGATGGAGTTGCAGTCCCCTACCTCATTAATTACTTCCTTCATTTTTTTACAATGATATATCTGTAGATTATCAAGGCATGGCAGTTGGAGAACCCAAGAAACATCTTTCAACCTGCAGCATCTAGAAATATGTAGTCCACGAAGGTTGTAGAGCCGGACTCTATTCAATGAAATCTCTTCCAATAGTTGTAGATTGAAAAAATAGAGTTTCTTTAAACATCCAAAACTTGATTCGCAACCCACACCTGTAGCCAACACTAATCTTTCTAATTTGAGATTTTTAATGCCCAGATACTCGAGATTGTTACTTACCCTACATCCCCATTGCGAAGTGTCCAGATCGTAATTTGGAAGTTTTAAAATATTTGTTCCATCCAAAGTGAGTTCCCATATGGAGACATTTTGTGATAACATATTGAGTCGCTCAATGTTATCTGTTGTAGCATTAATGTTAATTCCCACACTTAATTGGTGGCGTCCTTTGAAATATTTCAGCTCATCCCACCACCAGTTGGGTACAGGTGAAATATATGATATATCCAACCACTTGAGCATTGATAAATTGGATATCGTCCCATTGGGAACAATCTCAAGAGGAGTGGACCTTAGAATCAAGTACTCTAATTTGCAGAGGCGACAAAACTCAGCCGGCAGTTTTGCAATAGCATTGAATAACAAGTTTAAAAATTGAAGCTCGGTTAAGCTACAAATCTCCTTGGGAAGCTCTGTTATACCACAGTCACTAAGGTCCAAGTATGTTAAATTAGGCATGCTTGTGAACAAACTCGGAGGAATTGTTTTCAGGCCTCTGTTGGTACGGAGGATCAACATAGAAAGTTTTGGAAAACTGAAGCTCCATACTCTTGTAAAGAAGTAATCTTATTTTTCATGAATGATGCTCGCTCTGCTTCTTGCCATTCTTCTTGTCTAGGCAAATCACTCAACCCGATTCCTGCTTTTACAATCCATTTTCTTTTGTTTCCCTCTGACCCAGAGACCATCAATAGTGTCATGTCTCGGATGACATCGTGCATCTTTACATAATTGTCACTGATACTACTTTTCTCTAGCAAGGATGCAGCCATGAGAGCTTCCAAATGCGAGCGTCCTTTGGCGAAAGCTTCATTGATCAAATTAAATTCACGGATTATACCGCAACCTATCCAACACGTTATCAACGAAAACAATGTCTCGATCTCATAATCTTCAGGCCATAAAGCACAACATAAGAGACATTCTCTTACGGAGTCATTTTCTAAACTATTGTAGCTCAGCTTGAAGGCTTTATACATGACGAGTGAATCTTCAGAAACACCAATGGTTGTCCACTCATGTTTATCTCTTATTTGACGGAGAGCGTGGTCCCAAGCTTCCCAAGACCTTTTCCCTGACATGGCCCGGGCGACAGTGACAAGAGCGAGTGGAAGACCTGCACATTCTTTAGCAAGTTCTTTAGCAAAAAACTTAATTCCAGCATCTGAGCTGAGAACATCCCCATCGCTGTTCTGCTCAAAGAGTTTCCATGCTTGATTTGAATCCAGACATTTGACTTTGATCTTCTTTTTTGCTTTCATTTGTGCACACACTGTCTGGCTGCGGGTCGTGAACACCACGACTTTGCGTGGCTGCTGTTGCTGGCCTTGCTCAGTAGCCATCCCCAACAATTGAAGATCCAGATCTTCCCAAATGTCATCTAGAAGTAGCAAGCAGTTCCTCTTCTTCAAGTAGTTAAACAACTTATCACCACAAGTTTGTTCATCGTCATTCTCCTCCAGTGTCTGCAGTTTTAGACTCTTGGCAATATTCATCTGGAGCCTTTTCAATTGGCAGCCTTTGGAGGCCACAACCCAAATGACACGATCAAATATGGAATGCTTAAGAAGATAGTGTTGCGGATTCTGTCCAAAATGGTGTCTTTCCGACCCACCCTTTCCGTAGATGCCTATGATGTTGCTTCTCCGCCATCGACGTAACCACAATTTCCTTCACATATGACTCTTCGATTCCAACAGGCGGTCGGTGCGAGATGGGAAGCATCATGGTGGGTTCTGCAGGCCTAACTGTGGCAATCGGATCCAGCGCACCAGCTTGGCTCATCAATTCATTAGCCTCTCTGAGCATCGCCACTGCTCTTCGGTTGATGGAGCAGCAGATTGATGATTCTCTGATACCTGCCTGATCTCCTGCTTGCTGTGTTTGACTCGACGTGCCGCCAGTTTGATTGAAGCAATTATTGCAACTGAAGCAACCTAGCTAACGAAACAAATTAAGCAGTAGACAGAAACAACAACCTTTTTTTGCTTCTCTCTTATAGAAAAAAGCAGTAGTAGGTGGCTTGTATGGATCAAAACATGCACAAAGAAAGACTTGCAATTGAATTGGCGTGAAAAGCCAAAAAAGGCAATTTAATATATTCAGTCAATTTAATTTGATTTTCTGAACATTAAGCCATTAATAACTGGTCGTCTATCTATTGCACCAGTTTACAGCACGTGAAAGAACAGCGCAATTCTTTCTA
>JAGFNQ010007788.1:620964-653739 GCA_024364735.1 Boesenbergia rotunda | reverse complement strand
TATTCATCATCAATTTCAATTTCTCAATCGCCAAAGACATAACTGCATTTGATTGTGCGTTTTAAACCATTATATATGTTTCTACCTTGATGACTTGATTTTCATAGTAATTGTTGTTCCGAGGTTCAAATCAATATTTGAAAAATTAGACATAAATTTTAATTAATTTTTTTGATTAAATTGCAACTGGTAGGTCAAATCTATTTCAAACTATTACGCTATTTTTTTTTCTTCTTTTGGTTAGATGAAAGAGGCTCAAATTACTTGGCATTTTTTTTTGGTAAACGTTGACAATAAATTAACAAAAATAACATCCAACTAAACTTTTCCAAACCATATAATAAAGTTTGCAAACATTAGTGTCAAATAATTAAGTGTCATCATGCATCGTAATAAATAATATGATGATATGGTGATATCAAAACAAAATTAAAACTGTAACATTATATATAAAAAAATACTTCGTAATAAGTAAGGCTAAGAAGCTAGATAATATACATGATGAATTTTAAAAACACTCAAGAGATGTTCAATTAACTATAATATATATATATATATATATATATATATATAATATATATAGGAATCATCAATCAAATTTAGATACATTTAGAATCAATTAAAGAATCCAACAATTTTACCTCTTGGATGATCAAGCCCTCCCTCCCTATAGCCTCCTTGATCAAAGCCAAGACCTAAGAAGATTATAAAATTTTATTAAAAGTAATAGATATTGGAGTACATTTCAAATAGTTAAAAAGTAAGGTATACAACACTTAAGTCCTAAAATTAAATGTTCATTCATTCAATATAAGATAGCATAAATAATAAATGCATGATTTGGTATGAAAATATGTGTTACCTAAAATAAGGGGTGAGGCAATCCTTGATGCTCTCGACATCCCAATCCAAATTGTTCCACCATTTGTCTTCGCCTTGAATCCTTTTTAATCTATTCTTCAACATTTCAGCCCCAAATGATAACTTTTTGAGCTTTGGGCAAACTCTCACATCTATATATTCCAAGTAGGGAAAAAGGAGTGGTTGGTTTGCAATGCAATTGAGGTTCGGCAGGAAGTTCAAAGTCAGGGTCCGGATGCTAGAGATAGAGATGGAGTTGCAGTCCCCTACTTCATTAATTACTTCCTTCATTTTTTTGCAATGATATATCTGTAGATTATCAAGGCATGGCAGTTGGAGAACCCAAGAAACATCTTTCAACCAGCAGCATCTAGAAATATGTAGTCCACGAAGGTTGCAGAGCCTGACTCCATTCAATGAAATCTCTTCCAATAGTTGTAGATTGAAAAAATAGAGCTTCTTTAAACATCCAAAACTTGATTCGCAACCCACACCTGTAGCCAACACTAATCTTTCTAATTTGAGACTTTTAATGCCAAGATACTCGAGATTGTTACTTACCCTACATCCCCATTGCGAAGTGTCCAGATTGTAATTTGGAAGTTTTAAAATATTTGTTCCATCCACAGTGAGTTCCCATATGGAGACATTTTGTGATAACATATTGAGTCGCTCAAAGTTATCTGTTGTAGCATTAATGTTAATTCCCACACTTAATTGGTGGCGTCCTTTGAAATATTTCAGCTCATCCCACCACCAGTTGGATACAGGTGAATATATGATATATCCAACCACTTGAGCATTGATAAATTGGATATCGCCCATTGGGAACAATCTCAAGAGGAGTGGACCTAGAATCAAGTACTCTAATTTTGCAGAGGCGACAAAACTCAGCCGGCAGTTTGCAATAGCATTGAATAACAAGTTTAAAAAATTGAAGCTCGGTTAAGCTACAAATCTCCTTGGGCAAGCTCTGTTATACCACAGTCACTAAGGTCCCAAGTATGTTAAATTAGGCATGCTTGTGAACAAACTCGGAGGAATTGTTTTCAGGCCTCTGTTGGTACAGAGGATCAACATAGAAAGTTTTTGGAAAGTCGAAGCTCCATACTCATGTAAAGAAGTAATCTTATTTTTCATGAATGATGCTCGCTCTGCTTCTGCCATTCTTCTTGTCTAGGCAAATCACTCAACCCGATTCCCTGCTTTTTACAATCCATTTCTTTTGTTTCCCTCTGACCCAGAGACCATCATAGTGTCATGTCTCGGATGACATCGGTGCATCTTACATAATGTCACTGATACTACTTTTCTCTAGCAAGGATGCAGCCATGAGAGCTTCCCAAATGCGAGCGGTCCTTTGGCGAAAGCTTCATTGATCAAATTAAATCACAGATTATAACCTGCAACCTATCCAACACGTTATCCAACGCAAACAATGTCTCGATCTGACAATCTTCAGGCATAAAGCACAACATAAGAGACAATCTCTTATGGAGTCATTTCAAACTATTGTAGCTCAGCTTGAAGGCTTATAACATGACGAGTGAATCTTCAGAAACACCAATGGTTGTCCACTCATGTTTATCTCTTATTTGATGGAGAGCGTGGTTCCAAGCTTCCCAAGACCTTTTCCCTGACATGGCCCGGGCGACAGTGACAAGAGCGAGCGGAAGACCTGCACATTCTTTAGCAAGTTCTGTAGCAAGGAACTTAATTCCAGCATATGAGCTGAGAACATCCCCGTCGCTGTTCTGCTCAAAGAGTTTCCATGCTTGATTTGAATCTAGACATTTGACTTTGATCTTCTTTTTTGCTTTCATTTGTGCACACACTGTCTGGCTGCGGGTCGTGAACACCACGACTTTGCGTGGCTGTTGTTGCTGGCCTTGCTCAGTAGCCATCCCCAACAATTGAAGATCCAGATCTTCCCAAATGTCATCTAGAAGTAGCAAGCAGTTCCTCTTCTTCAAGTAGTTAAACCACTTATCACCACAAGTTTGTTCATTATCATTCTCCTGCAGTGTCTGTAGTCCTAGACTCTTAGGAATATTCATCTGGAGTCTTTTCAATTGACAGTCTTTGGAGGCCACAACCCAAATGACACGATCAAATATGCTATGCTCAAGAAGATAGTGTTGCTGGATTCTGCTCAAAATGGTCGTCTTTCCGACACCACCCTTTCCGTAGATGCCTATGATGTTGTCTTCTCCGCCATCGACGTAACCCACAATTTCCTTCACATATGAGTCTTCGATTCCAACAGGCGGTCGGTGCAAGATGGGAAGCATCATGGTGGGTTCCGGAGGCCCAACTTTGGCAATCAGATCCAACGCACCAGCTTGGCTCATCAATTCATTAGCCTCTCTGAGCATCGCCACTGCTCTTCGGTTGATGGAGCAGCAGATTGATGATTCTCTGATACCTGCCTGATCTCCTGCTTGCTGTGTTTGACTCGACGTGCCGCCAGTTTGATTGAAGCAATTATTGCAACTGAAGCAACCTAGCTAACGAAACAAATTAAGCAGTAGACAGAAACAACAACCTTTTTTGCTTCTCTCTTATAGAAAAAAGCAGTAGTAGGTGGCTTGTATGGATCAAAACATGCACAAAGAAAGACTTGCAATTGAATTGGCGTGAAAAGCCAAAAAAGGCAATTTAATATATTCAGTCAATTTAATTTGATTTTCTGAACATTAAGCCATTAATAACTGGTCGTCTATCTATTGCACCAGTTTACAGCACGTGAAAGAACAGCGCAATTCTTTCTAGTTCGCTTTAAATCCAAAAATAATAGACAACGTAAATTTTCAACGTGAATAATGTGACATTTCAATTACAACGATTCTCGATGAGTTCACCGTGCCTCCAAAATTATAGTTTTGTTCGGGACGACGGATATATATACAAAAAATATCATGTCATTTACGTTAAATTTCATATTATAATTTCACACTCTCTATCAAAAGTCCTTTAATATGACAACGTAACTAATTCCATGACGTCACCTAATTATCTACGCCGCTTACACGACGACGTCGCATAATTAGTAATTAATCAATCAATTTCAAATTAATTAATTAAAAGCATAAAAGCTATTAGAGCAATGAATAAGATTACGTATTTGTTACCCTGGGCTATAGCGCAGCACAAGGTTTGATTTCAGTAGTAAAAATTTTATAGATTTTTTTTTTAATTGAGCGTGCAACTATGAAATATTGATATTTTAAATTATTCATTGTAAATATTTTTCGATTTATGATAATTGTTCCGAGACTCAAATCAATATTTTAAAAATTTGACATAAATATTAATTATTTTTTTCGATTAAATTGTAACTGGAAGGTCAAATCATTTCAAACTTTTTCGGTATTTTTTCTTCTTTTGATTAGATGAAAGCGGCTCAAATTACTAGACAAGTTTTTTTTAAACGTTGATAATAAATTAACAAAAATAACATCTAACTAAACTTATCGAAACCATATAATAAAGTTTGTAAATATTAATATCAAATAATTAAGTGTCATCATGCACCGTAATAATTAATATGATCAAATGGTGATATCAAAACAAAATTAAAACTGTAACATTATATGAAATAAAATACTTGATGATAATGTAAAATCCAGAAGATAATATCCATGATCAAATTTTAATACACTCAAGAGATGCCCAATTATTCCAATATACATACATATATATATAGAGGAATCATCAATCAAATTTAGATACATACGGAACCAATAAAGAATCCAACAATTTGACCTCTTCGACGATCAAACCCTCTCTATAACCTCCTTGAACAAAAGGTCGATGCTTCTTTTTGAAATTGGTCCAAAATCAATCAATAAACCTAGACCTACAAAGATCACAAAATTTTATTAAAAGTAATAGATATTGGAGGGCATTTCAAATAGTTAGGAGTAAGATATAACACACAAGTCCTAGCTAAAATAAAACTCATAATATTGTTCATCTATATATATATATATAGAATAATATTGGCAATGAAACATTTTAATTCCCTTTGCAGCTATATGGATTGGGATATTTAACTTGGCATAAAAAGTATTAACTCAATGGAAGAGCTCATTATTTTTTATAATGCAATCAAGAGCATATGGTTATTTGGCATATATATATATATATATATATATATATATATATAATATATATATATGATGAAATTGAAATTAATTGCTTCTCAAAAACAAGAACTTGTAATAGTAGTGTTAATTTTAATTTACCAAAAAACCCAAGATAATACTTAATTAGTTTTCATATTTATCAAAAAGATATTTATTTTCTAAAACAGATTTCCCTAAATTGCCCTTGAAAATTAAGAATATCAAAAAAAAAAGACATGCATTACTATTTAATGTTGCCTACTTAATGAAATACTAAATCATTAATTTCTAAATATTCATTCATTTCATATAAGACAGAATAGATGGTATATTTATATGAAAATATGTGTTACCTAAAATAAGGGGTGAGAGAATCCTTGATGCTCTGGTCATCCCAATCCAAGTTGTTCCACCATTCGTCTTCGCCCTCAATCATTTTTAATCTATTCTTCAACATTTCAGCCCCAAATGATAAGTTTTTGAGCTTTGGGCAATCTTCCACGTATATATATTCTAAGTAGGGAAAATAGAACGGTCTGTTTGCAATGCAATTGAGATTCGGCATTTGAAACAAAATCAAGTCCCGAATGCTAGAGCTACTGATGCAGTTGGAGTTCTCTATTTCACTTATTAGTTCCTTCATTGTTCTACAAGCTTCTATCTCTAGATAATTAAGGCATGGCAATTGTAGAACCCAAGAAACATCCTTTAACATGTCGCAATTAGAAAAATGTAGTTTACGAATGTTGTAGAGCCGAATTCCATTCAATGAAATATCTTCCAATAATTCTAGATCGAAAAAACGGAGAATCTTTAAACATCCAAAACTTGATTCACAACCTACGTCTGCAGCCAACACTAATCTGTCTAATTCAAGATTTCTAATGGATAGAGACTCGAGGTTGTCACTTACCCTGCAACCCCATTGTGAAGTGCCCACAATGTTGTTTGGAAGTTTTGAAATATTATTCTTTCCATCCAAAGTAAGTTCCCATACGGAGACATTTGGTGGTAACATGTTGAGTCGCTCAATGTTATCTGTTGTAGCATTAATGCTAAGTTTCACGCTTAATTGGTGACATCCGTTGAAACATTTCAACTCATCCCACCACCACTCGGGTACGAGAGGTATATCACATATATCCAACCACTTGAGCTTTCTTAAATTTGATATCGTTCCATTGGGAACAATCTCAAGATTGTTATCGCTTAAAAGCAAGTACTCTAATTTGCCCAGGCAACCAAACTCAAGTGGCAGTCTTGTAATATCATTGTTTGACAAGTTTAAATATCGAAGCTCATTTAAGGTACCGATCTCCATTGGAAGCTCTGTTATACCACAAAACTTGAGATCCAAGAATGTTAAACGAGGCATGCTTGCAAACAAACTCGGACGAACTGTTTTCAGGTTTCTGTTCTCACGGAGAATCAACATAGAAAGTTTTGGAAAAATGGAAGCTCCATACTCTTGTAAAGAAGTAATCTTATTCCACATGAAAGATGCTCGCTCTGCTTCTTGCCATTCTTCTTTTCTAGGCAAATGAGTCAGCCCAATTCCTGCTTTTACAATCCATTTTCTTTTGTTCCCCTTCAACCCAGCTGAGATCATCAATAGTGCCATGTCTCGGATGACATCGTGCATCTTTACAGCTATGTTCCTATAAGGAAAGTCCATGCCACTACATTCCTCTAGCAAGCATGCCGCCATGAGAGCTTCCAAATGCAAACGTCCTTTGGTAAAAGCTTCATTGATCACATTAAATTCACGGATTATGCCGCAACCTATCCAACACGGTATCAACTCAGCCAATGTGACGATCTGATAATCTTCAGGCCACAAAGCACAACACAAGAGACATTCTCTTAAGGAGTCATTCTCTAAACTGTCGAAGCTCAGCTTGAAGGCTTTATAAATGATGAGCGAATCTTCTGGAAGACCAATGGTTGTCCATTCATGTTTATCCCTAATTTGGTAGAGAGCTTCCTTCCAAGCTTCCCAAGACCTTTTTCCTGACATGGCTCCGGCCATGGTGACAAGAGCGAGCGGAAGACCTGCACATTCTTTAGCAAGTTCTTCAGCAACGAACTTAATTCCAGCATCTGACTTGAGAACATCCCCATCGATGTTCTCCTCAAAGAGTTGCCATGCTTGAACTGGATCCAGACATTCGACTTTGATTTTCTTTTCTGCTTTCATTTGTGCACACACTATCTCGCTGCGGGTCGTGAACACCACGACTTTGCGCGGCAGCTGCTGCTGGCCTTGCTCATTAGCCATCCCCAACAATTGAAGATCCAGATCTTCCCAAATGTCATCTAAAAGTAGCAAGCAGTTCCTCTTCTTCAAGTACCTAAACAGCTTATCACCACAAGTTTGTTCATCGTCATTCTCCTGCAGTGTCTGTAGTCCTAGACTCTTAGCAATATTCATCTGGAGTCTTTTCAATTGACAGTCTTTGGAGGCCACAACCCAAATGACAGGATCAAATATGGAATGCTTAAGAAGATAGTGTTGCCGGATGCTCTTCAACGTGGTGGTCTTACCGACTCCGCCCATTCCATAGATGCCTATGATGTTGCCTTCTCCACCATCGACGTAACCCACAATTTCCTCCAAATAGGACTCGATCCCAACAGGTGATTGGTGTGAGATGGAAAACATCACGGGGGGTTCTGAAGGCCCAACTGTGGCAATCGGATCCAGTTCACGAGCTCGGCTCATCAATTCATTAACCTCGTCGAGCTTCTTCGCCACTCTCCAGACGATGGAGGAGCAGTTTGATGACTCTCTGATGGGGACATGATCTCCTGCTTGCTGTGTTTGACTGGAAGTGTTTTCTTCGTCCTCTATATTTGCAGCAAAAGCTTCCGGTCGGTTAGTCGACGACACTCCACCAGTTTGATCTAACGAATATATAAAAAACTGAAGCAACTTAACGAAACAATTAAAGCAGTGAAGGAAAATAACATTTTTTTTTTGGTCCTCTCTTATAGATAAAAGCTAGCAGTAGTAGCTTGTATGGATCAAAACACAATGATTTGCAATTGAATTGGCGTGAAAAGGCATTCAAAAAGGTATGTATATACGGGAGAATATATACTCACTCATGCTTATGCTTTGGGAATCCTGGTTGATATCAGCCACTTGGCCTTCCAATTCCTCCGCCTTCCTTTTTTTTTTCTCCCTCTCTTATAGATAAAAGCAATAGTATTTTGTTTGGATTAAAACATGCACAAAGACTTGCAATTGAATTGGCGTGAAAAGGGCAACAAGTTGTGGGAGAATACTCACCGATGCTGTGGAAATCCTGGTTTATATCAGCCACTTGGCCTTCCAATTCCTCCACCTCCTGTAGCCACCGTTTCACTTTGGCGGTCGGAATCTTCCCCTCGAGCTCCGCCTCGCTGATCTGCTTCTTGAAGTCGTCCCTTGTGTCTCTCAATTTTTCCATTTGCTTTTCCAATTTCTCTATGCCAGCTTTAGGCCTGCGCAGTCGCAGCCATTCCCAAACCCTACCGAGGTAACTGTTGAGGTCTAAGTTGATATTTAGTGTGGCGAACGCCATGGATGAAGGGAAGGGAAGGGAAGGGAAACACCGATGAAGAAAAACTCTTTAAACATATATAGATAAAATTGACTAAAATATCAGAATTATAAGTCAATACGATTTTAAAAACAATATTCTTAGTTTTCGTACTATTCTTCCGCGTGGTTGCGTGCAGAGCAAGGAAAGGAAGAGTGCAGACAAGGAGGTAAAATATTAAATTAATACGAATTTAGAACCGGTATTCTGATCGAAGATGCCTGTCCATTGCATCAGCTTCGCAGCGGGCAAAAACGAAATAAAGTACCCTCGCATGATTTTGAATGGGTCAAAGAGTGATATATTTATTATAATAAAATATAGATATTTTTTTGACGGATATATATTATTGGTAAAAAATAAGGATGTTAAAAATAAATTCAACCCGATGATTCGATCCGAATCGATTCGAAAAAAATTGAGTTCATGTTGGAAATTTTCAAATTCAAGTCGTGTTTGGGTCAGAGAACTTTGGGTTAAAAATTTTTAGATCGAGTTCAGATCGAGTTCGGGTTGACCTGAACCTAACCCGACATAAGTACAATTGGGATAGACCTCCTTATTGGGCTTCCACGTATACATACATCTAAGTCCATCATCTCACTTACATACAAATCTAGGTCAATACTTAATAAGACCAGAATAATATATTATTGTCACTTTTTTAAAAATGACATATTTTACTAACATACTAAACTGCCCAAAGGCTCAGTGGGTTAACACTGACCTGCTCAGTAGCCCATTGACATATCTCCTTTTATAAATTTCTTATAGAAAATCTATTGATATCATAACCCTATTAAAGCTAATGTGACATCCTGATAGTGGAGGGCTTTCAAAGGGATATATAAATAGTACTCCTCCATAATGTGGATATGAGTTTTTTTTCATCTTTATTCATTTTCAATTCCAAATCGATATATTTCTGCAAGAATTGACTTGAATGTCAGAGTACACGTGCCGAGAACCCTCCCTTGGGCTTACCGCTAATACCCCTTTTTCAAGTGTTCCCGCTTTCACGGACCTAACGATGGTAATACGAATCTAACAATGATCAATATTATTACTTTATCATCCTTTTTAACTCGTTTACAAGATCATACATCATAATTAAATCTTAAAGTTTAGATACCTAATCTATTGAGGACTTGAAGCCACTATATCCTATATGGGCTCAAAAATGAGAGTTATTGAATTAATATAAAGCCATTTTAATTTGATTTTTTATCATTCAGTCAATACTAATTTAAAATAATATTATGTCATGTGATTGCATAAGTTTACAACTAGCACAAGTATAAGACAATTATTATAGTGCATGTGCAAGTGACAAGAATAGCATCATTGTGTCTCTATAGTGTAGAATAGAGAAAGACAAATTTATAATGTATATGTACGTTAGGTGACCAGGAGTCTTCCTGATATATTTAATTGATTAAAGGGTGGGGTTTTCATTTTTTTTTTCATATGTTGGTATATTTTTTATATAGTCAGCTTTATAGTAATGTATAAAAAAATTAAGAAATTAAACAAGTATTAATCTGAGATGTAATTTGTTATTATTTTTCATAGTTATATAGTCTAGATAGAATTGCACGGTCAATTATTATTTTTCTTTTTTATCAATGCAAGTTGCTATTTTTAGTGCTATCATCGCATTGCCTTTTCTTTTTTATAAGAAGAAAATAAGTAGACATACTTAATTAATAAATAAGGTAAGCAAACGACATGTGCAAATTTGATGTTAAGAGACGAGACAAACTATCCTTAAAAAAAATTTCTATTTCTAATAAATACCCTAATGATAAAACATCCTTTATAAAAAAGAAAAGTCAAATAACTTATTTTTTCAATGAAATTGTCATTTGTTAATTAAAATTTTAATTTTATTAATTAATCCGATTATCTTAATTTTGAAATGATAATTTGACTCTATTGAATTTTTTCATCTATCGTCGAAATAATTCAAGAAGTATTCAAGATAAATAATTTGAAATCCAACATTTTTTGATCATGTATTTTATTTGAAGAAATAATCTTTATAAATATATTATAATTGCAAAGTAAATCATGAATACTTAGATTTAAATATGTTTCCACTGTTGAATATCATGTGAATGGAAAGGGAGGTGGTGGGATTTTACTCCCACATTGGGACTTTCTGGTGAGTAGAAAGTGAGGTGGAGAATAAAAGGACTCCATTGTGAGTGGGGCTTTAGTCCCACATTGGGAGTTTTAAGGCATTATGGTTGGTTTATATTGTTTCACAAGCATGATAGTTGTGAACAAATGCTAGAGGAGAAGCTCTCTCTCACGTGTGGGAGCGCAGGGGGTACAAATCCAGAGCCCGGATTTGTACTGAACCAAGTGAACTATTGTTTTTTGCTCAAATGTAATTGATGCATTAATTTTTGATTAATGCAAGATCAATAACCCCCAGACGTTGTTATCAGGCCGGTTAATTGGCAGTAAAAGAAGATTAATTCGTCATTGAATACTGCGGGGGTCTGAGCCTATATCAAGGGGATGTGACCGAGAGCAAAAGGGACAAACACTAAGAACGAGATTCTCTTCCACCTCTTTCCCGACCTCCTCTAATTGCATTCGAGTACTTTCTCAATTCGCCATGAGCAACCAGTGCTCCATTGTGCCCGTGGTCTGTTGTTGTATCCTGAAAGACAGATGTCCATATGAGCCTCGAAGCACCGCCGGAGGAAGACAAATCTGTTTCAAGGAAACTGCGCTGCGCAGGCCTCAGCAAATTCCTGGTCGGTCGGGAGACGCCCGACTACTGCTCAGAAACTCGAGAACTCAGCTCGGGAGCTCGGGAGATACTGCTCAGGAGCTCGGCTCGGGAGATCGTGAGACACTGCTCGGGTCGAGAGACTTGGTCGAGAGCTCGTGGTCTGGAGCTCGGGAGACATTGATCGAGAGCTCGGGAGACTCTGGTCGGAAGCTCGAGACACCTACTCGAGAGCTCGGGACACCTAGTTTGAAGCTCGGGAATTCAGCTCGGGAGAATACAGTTTGGGAAAAATTACTCGGGTAACTCAACAGATAAGTTGGAATTATTATTTGTAATTTCAATTTATTATAACTTCTCCGAAAAAGAGTATTTCCTCCCACACCCACTGCATCAGATTTATGGGAGCAAAAATAATTTGTTGCCAATACGATTTAAGTTTTCAATCCTAGACTTAATGTAAAGTCATTTTAATTTGATTTTCTGAACATTAAGTCAAATACGAATTTAGAAACAATATTCTTTGACTTATCAAAATGTCGTCTATCTATTGCATTGCCACATCATTCCACTACTTTACAGCTAGCAAACGAACACTAAATTATTGCCCTGTTGGCTTTAAATATGATAACAACTACCATCACGCCACGTAATTCTATTAATAAATCACTTAAATAAATGAACTGATTATGACATCCGCAATGATATATTTAAGGGATATTTCCCCTATAGTAATTAAAAATTATAGAATAAAAAATTTTGCCGAATAATTTTTTATTTTTATTTAAAAAAAACAAAAGCGACGCCAAATGGGTGGGTGCATGCGTGGGGCTCACGGCAACTGTCTTCTTGAATTACTTTTTTTTGTTATTTTTTTTAAATACAATGAAGAATACATAAAAATTTGGAATATTTGATTTTTTTGTTATTTAAAATTCAATAAAATTAAATTTATTTGTTTTTTTTCTTTGGATGAGATATTTGATGGTAGAATTTGGGATATTTAACGATGAGATATTTAATTAATAGGTGGGCTCAATGAATATTTGATTTGTGAAATATTTAATTATTAAATTTAAAGTATTTGAGAAGTAAAATATTTGAATGATAATATAGAAAAATTTATAAATATTTTAGAGAAATATTCAATCGGTAGAGGCTCTTAAAAGTATAAAAATTATAAGAGAAAAAAAAGTACGTATTTATTGTATTAAAAAATGTCCCTTTGTATATCAAAATCATATTTGTTATATTTTAGAGTAGAAGTAGACATGGATGATCTAACATGTAAGATGACAACTCTTGGTGATGCGACAGATACTTTGGCAAGGAGAAGAGTTTGAGAAAGAAACTCAAGGAAACGTTAGAAGGGTGCCAGAAGGATTTCCGACGATCCCACTCAAATACTTAAGTCAGTAGTTGATCAAAAATAAAAAGTAGTATTGAAGCAAGAATGAGAGAGTTCAAATATTTCCAAGTGTCCCTGATTATCATTTATTCTGTTCCTTGATGGTTCTTCTTGGACAATAATGACATTAATTAGTACGACCATTACATAAGTATTCCAATAACAGGCGATAATGATTACCACCCGTCATTAAGCCTAAGACCGTTTCTTCTTTTGGTCATTTAATGTGTTGTCGGTGCCTCTAAAGTATTAAGTGCTCTTTTTAATGAATAACCATCACTGATGCTTCTAAAGGAATATTGTCCCGATTGGGAAGACTCCCGACCGAGAGTATCTACCTTTCCTGATCGGAAGCATTTGTCCAAGCAGATTCAATCAGATGAAAGACCCTCACCACTCATATATTATATATGCTCAATCGAGCAAGGCAGATGCCTCATGAAACCTTCTCCACTCGTATATGGATTCTCTATTATTTTTATTTTTCTTAAAGATACTAACTGTGTGATTGTGAATTTATTCAATTATTGTGATGTCAGTTGTGTGAGGCTAAGCTATAATTTTTGTTGATTATTTTGTATAAATGTTTCAACTGTCCGCCGTACAGAGTACATGTTGTTCGATTTTCAAACAGGCATGAGTCTATGAGGACGTGACATTGAGTTTGATGCAGCATGGCATGGATAATCGATAGAGGAGAAGCTCTACCTTGTTGACTAGCAATATGGGTAAGAGTAGTTAAGCAGGGAGGGAGACGGCAGAGTTGGGCAATGGGGGAGAGAAGACAAATTAAGTCTATTATATTTACTCGTCTCTGTCTGAGCAAAGATGAGGAAAGAGACCTCTCAACTGCTACTTTGACAATCTGGTTCTTCATGCTGTCTCTTTTGGCCGGCTCTCAATCTCAAGTTTCTCTAGATATCTCAATCATGAATCAGCATCATTAACTCTTCCTCATAATTAATTTTTGAGATCTAGCGCACATTCGCCGCAAGTTGCATGAGATGCTGAGGAAGACGACACACTCGACGACGACTCTAATCTATTCAATCTCTCTCTTTTAGATCTTTGCTGCCCATTTTGTGGTCCATAGATTTATCGTCACTTCCTCTATTGTACATCTTGTCAGCCTATGATCTCTAATAGATTCTTCAAAGCAATGCAATGATGTGTGCTCCAGTGGTTGACTTTGTTGTCTTCCCGAAAGCAAGATACAGAATTGAACCAGCTAATCAAACACAAATAATTTATTTAATTAATTCCTTTAAATTTATAAATTGTCATTAATGTAGAGTTTAATTGAGTTTAAAATTTTGATTGATTGGCAATTACTTGTCTTCGAATTTTGGTTCAAGTTTGATGAAGGTTGCCTCTTCATCTTTAGTGAAGTCCCTAGCTAGCTAGCTTAATATCGAGCAATATTTTCAGTTGGAGAAATATAAAAAGATCGTTAGTTGTTGTTGCTTTAAGGTTCGGGCCAATATTTTAAAAATTAGATAAAAATTATAATTAACATTTTTGATTAAATTGGAAATGGAAGGTCAAATTAATTTTAAACTATATATTTTAGTGTTTCTTCTTTTGATCGGATGAAATTCTTGATTGACACGAATTATTAGGCAAAATTTGTTAAACATAGACAATAGGTTAACAAAAGAATATCTATTTAATTTAAATCATATAATAAAGTTTATAAATATTAATATTAAATACATCATATAATAATAGGTTAATAAATCAAACTATATAATTTGCTATCATGCATAATATGATAGAACGACTGTTTATCAAAGGGCGTATCTAAGAATTAATATTTATTAAAAGACGTATTATGGTTTCATTTTTATCAAAGGGCATATTTATTTTAATGAACTTCCTCTTATACCCCTACCTCTAACTACTGTCTTTCTTTTTCACTCCATCAGTAATGAATTTTGAAATGTCTGAAGATTCTTTTTCAGACTTTTTATTTTAAAATAATATATTTTGGAATCAACTAAAAAAACGTAAGGTAAAAATCGAAAAAAATATTTCAGTTAAAAAAATATCTCATCCAACGTGATTTCAAAAATATAAAAAAGAATATTTTTTATATTTGCTTAATATAAATTAATATATTAAAAAATATTTAATTAATATATTAATATATTAAAAAAACTTGAAATCTTTGATTTCAGGTAGCGTAGGCCTGAAATCTTTTGATTCAGACCCGACGTGGACTTAAATTTTTTTTCTATTTTAAAAATATATTAATATATAAAAAACCTATCAAAACACGTAATTTCAGATTAAAACGTAGAGTCTAAAGTCACGCTAAGAGGATCTGAACAAAAAATGTTTATGCTCTCCAGGCCTAAGGAGGGCCTAAACATAAACTGGGATAAATATACGTAAGTAAATTAAATAAAAATATCAATAGTTCTAGTTAGAGTTGAGCTAGGAGATGATATTTTTGGTGTCCAAACTTCTAATTATTATAAATTATGTTGCAATAGGAGTTTTTTAGTCTATTAGTGGGTTTTCACCAAAACCCAATGATGGACCTAGGATATTAGATTTCTCAAAATCTAATATCAATAGTTAGAGTTGATCTAAAAGATGATATTTTTGGTGTCCAAACTTCTAATGATTATAAATTATGTTGCAATAGGAGTTTTCTAGGATGAATCAGTACGTTTCGGTGAAAACTCATTGATGGACCTAGGATATTTGAATTTCTCCATACTTAATATCTCTATTTAGAATTTACTTAGGAGATATTATTTCTGATGTGCAAACTTAGTACCAATAATTTTCAGTTATGTTCTCTAACCATATCAGTTGGCACGCAAAGACGTATAAATATAACTACATCTTGGACACAGTTAAAAGAAACATTTCTTTCAATATGATTTTAAAAATATAAAGAGATAATTTTTTATATTTGATTAATCTAAATTAATATAATAAATAATATTTAATATATATATTAATATATAAAAATCTATCAAAATACATAATTTCATATTTAAACGCATGACCTTAATTTGTGATTTGGGAGCTAGCTAGCTAGGCAGATCATCCACCAATATCAAAGCTGCAAGCTGATCCGGTGCCCAATATATATATATATATGACTGTATATCTCCATGACCCGCTGAAGCAATTATATATACTTAGCTTGTTATTGACGTTTAATTACATTGGAAGTACTTAAGCTGGGGTCAGCCATGGCTAGCTAGCTAGCTTCAGGCCGAGGCTTGGGTGGCGATGTAGAATATATATTGAAGTAATATAATTAACACTATCAAAATTAAATCTGATGAATTATATATCTCGTGTATATACGTATTGAGCATACATCTTTGTGGCATATATAGTATTCCGGAATAAATCGATGTCGACAGTTGATGGACCCAATTTAGTTAATTAAAGTTGTCACGAAATGTGTGGATCCGTCAGAATTTAGAATTTATAAAGCTGGAAACCCTTTTTACAATCAAAGAAGAAGAGCGTAGTAAAGGGGCCACAGGTCGTATTTTTCCAAGGGCTAGTTCAAGTTGTGTGATTCGAGCTTGCGTTTATGTGTCGTTAATGTTTTCGGGTTTCAGATATGATTTGGGTTTTGGATTCAATGAAAAAAACTAAAGAAACAAACTTGATATAAAATGCAGCAATGGAACAACTTGAAATGCAAAGGAAACAAGCTTATGTGCCAATATGACACTAAGTACAAGAAATATATGTAATCGATTTAGCCTCGAGAGCAACTATCAATGAAATGGTATGCAAGAATAGAGGAAAAGATTTAAAACCTAATCACTGGTCTATGCAAGAACTAGCTGATGAAAAACTAATGCATAACTGAAACATCATCTCTAATGCAGAAAATCAACAAATGAAAACTTAGTGCAGACACAACCAGCAGCTAGGCTCGAGTACACCAAGCTAGCTTAAATGAACTTGATACTGAGAACTGCGGAAATGAAACTAACCACTTCAGCTACAGCTAACTGAATGAATGTACTCAAGAAAACAGCTCATGAATGTGAAAATGCAGTAACCATTTGCAGAAACGATTTTTCAGAAATGCAGGGAAACTTCTAATGCAGAAACAGTTTGCCAAATTTCAGAATCACTTCAACTGCAGGAATTAAACACAAGGCAATCTAAATTTGAATGCAAAGTTTAATGTTCAGACAAGGTGTAAGAGATCTAAGGATTGATCGACACAAGTTTAAGAAACTAACAGCAGGAACATTCAGACTTAAACTGAAATTATACAGAATTGAAACTGAAATGCAGCTTTAATCTAATGTGCAAAGCAAAAACTGGCATTAAGTGCAGAAACTAAATGTAAATGCTTGTAAATAAGATAAACTACAATGTAGATTCGAAAGATGAAACTAAATCTATCCTAGAGCACAATTCAGAAACTCAAACAGAACACTGCTACACTTAAAGGAAATGAAAACTGGCACGCTGTTACCTCACTGATACGCAAGTGAAAAAGCATGAAATAAACTGAATTTGCAAACGATTGTTCACTAAACAAACTCCCTATCTGATTGTCTTGCAGTATTAAGACCTAATTAAGGAAAAGCAATTCAGAAACTGAAAGTAACGCAGCTGATACAAGTGCAGAAACAGGATTAAGAGCAGAATTGAAATTACAGCTACAAACAAGAAGAAATTTCATTAAAAACTAATCTCGATCCTTCCCATGTATCAAGACCACCTTGTTCGTCACGCAAGGGCAAGCCAAGAACCCCTTAAACTCGCAAATCGCTGGGAATTTAGCTCCAATGTCAGATCTGCTCAAAACTGAACGCAGCTGGACAATTCCAATTCAAACTCTTAGATCTCATTGTGAAGGGTTGCGAAGATGATTTGGAAATCATCTGAGCTCATCCTAGGACCCCTACAGATGACTCAAATGAATGGAAATGGCCGAGGTTGAGATCCAAGAGCTCAAATCACAGATCTGCCGAAACCCTCGCACAGCTCTGCATCCGGCACAATTTCGAGCTAAATCGCCACTGAAACTTTCTCCCAAAGATCCAAGTCTTGCTCCAAGGTGCTGATCGAGTTGGTCACGCCTCTGATGAAGAAAATTTCAAGGAAAACGATGGACAAACGAGAAAACTAGAAGAAGATTGCTGAAGCTCGGTGAGGTCGCGACAAATGAGATCGGGCTCTGTTTGCAGTTTAAGTAGTTAAACATTGGACGGCCGAGATTAATCCAGCTTCATCCAACGGTGGATCTTTGTCCGATTTGATTCAAAATTTCCAGATCTCGATCAGAGGTCAGGATCATCCTCGTGGTAGCTCGGATCTTCCAGATCTGAAGCGGATGGTTCAGATCACCTTGGTCTTTGAATGGACGGTCTAGATCTCTCTGATCATGATCCAACGGCCAGATGATCTCCGATTGAGCTGAAATCTTCAGATCTTGATCTGATCGCTAGATTAGCCTTAAACCCAACTCAGATTGATCAGAAGTTCTTAAATGGTCTAGATCTAACTATCTTTGCATCGGACGGTCCAAATTAGTTGACGCTTGATTCCTTTGATCTGGTCCACTTTTGACTCAACCTTGACCCAACATCCTAGGTCCACGATCTGCCCAAGCCTACAAAAGTAGATCAAAAATTTAGTGACAAAACAACTCAAATATATCCAAATTTGCAATTAGGTCCAAAAAGAGTATAAATCCTAGAACCTAGAGTAAATCCACAATTATACAAGTAAAATATGGGTCAAATACGGATTTAAGCATATGAAATGATCAACAAAATGACACTTATCAACTCCCCCACACTTAAGCTTGAGCGTCTCGCGAAAAGTACTAAATATGTATCCCTTAGATTTTTCTCAAACATAAGTAGAAGCAATTGAAAAAAAATTACCTAGGGTTGTTAATTCTCAAAAATCTAAACTCTATAGACTAATATCTTGTCCTTAAATCAACAACTTAACAATTTCAACCTTCATGATTCATTGAGATGAATTTCACTCACTAAACCTCTCAAGGGAAACTTTTGGTGGCTCTCTTCCTAAGTTTAAGTACATGATGAAATGGAGCTCACTCATACACACATGCTTCTTGCACTACCATAGGCTTTCTTATTATCTACTCTCTACCATTATTCAAGATTAGAATCAACATCCATAAAAGTTTATTCAAAAGTGAAAGACATATGAAATGGTAGAATGAAATAAAAACCAAGTAATAGCAAATTTGAATGAGTGGAGACTTGGATGTTAAGGATATTCTTGATGCATTTTGCCCTCCTTTCAGTCCATATAATGAATCCAAAGTGTGATGGAGTGAGTCTTTGCAATGCCCTCTAAAATTTGATGAAAAGAATTCCTCAACTCCTTTGTGCCAATTTTTCCTCTTGCGTGCCATTTTGTCTTCTTTTTCTTTTCTGTTTTTTTTCTTCTTTCTTTTCTACTGAAATCAGAATGTAATGGAACAGATCTTCAATTTGGATGAGAGTATCTTCACTAATTTCATTGTGCCGAAACTCATATGTGCCAACTTGCTTCTTTTTGTTTTTTTCAAACTGTTTTTTTTTTTCTGTTCGTTTTTTCAGCTGCTACTCACTGATTTCTGCAGTTCTCCTTGTTTTATTCTGATGTGATCAACTTTCCGAATCCATACATCATTAATCCATACTGCCATGAGCTTCAATGGATCACTTTGCTATTTTTCTCTGCATTTATTTCTTGCTGCCTCCAAGTTTTTTTCAGCTCTTCACAGTTTTCCAGCTTCAGATTCTGTACCAAATGAAACTCCAACAAGATGATTGATATCAGCTTGTTTCTCATCGAATTCAGTAGTTTGCCTAACATCCACTCTTCTTCCCACAGCTGCCTTTTCCTCTTTAATCTGTTTTTTTTAGTCTGATCTGAAGTCTCAGCAGCTGCATTTCTTTCAATTCTGTCATCACTGATTACTCCTTACTTTTGATACACTATGACATAATTCCTTGATTCATAGCCTAGGAAACCCAACCAATTGCATTACAAAACTCCCTTTGCACAGATTTTTTTTTCTTCAATCTCAGCTTGTTTAGTCTGGCATCAATTTTGCTCAAGCTTCAGTTTCTGCTCAAGCTTCAGCCTTAAATTCAAAGTTAAGCAGAATGGCAATTTTTACTTCCTAATCCAACTTTCCAATTCTTAATAGATCCTTTTGTGACCAACTTCATTTATTTCAATTTTTTTTCCTTTTGACACATATTTTTTTCCTTTGTTGCATTTTTTTTTCAATGCAATTTTTTTTTATTGGTGCCACTTGATCTTCAAAGGATGATGAGAAATCTAAATGCTCAATTGTTGTCTTCCTTAACTACTTCTTCTTGCTTGATCTTGATACCAAACTCAACTCAATTGGCACTTTGCTTCAACTCAAAAAAATGAAATGAATTTTTTTTCAAATGTTCCACACACTAACCACTCCCCCACACTTAATCTTTTGTCCGTCTCGGGCAAAATAACATCAAAGAACATCCCAAACAAACAAGTCCCTAGAAAGCATGGTAAGGAGTAGGAAATAAGGAAAGAAAATAGAATGAACATGATTATTGCCAAAAATTGACATGGAAAGGTAAACAAATTTATTAGCCTCTATAGATGTGATCCAATCATTGAATATGATTTTGAAAGAACCTAAGCAAGTTCTAGAGTACAATCACATGTATGTGTCACAAAAATAGGCTAACCTCACTAGGTACAAATAATTCATCTCAAGTCCTCAATCAAGAATCCATGGCCAAGTAGTACTCAAGCATCCAAGATTTCATCCATGAGCTTAAATCTAAGTTTTAACAACCAAATTTAATTTGTTTTCAAAAGACTCTAAAATGCTATGAAGATAACCTAAGGGATACATTTATTCCTACTCATGAAGAAAAGTGCCAAAAGAATAAAATGGTATTTACAATGTCTATTTATTCATTCTACCCTATTCATGCATTTATTAGCAAGAATTCATTTTAAAGAAAATTCTACTTCTAACAAGCATAAAGATGAAAAAGGCAATGAAAGAAAATGCAAGAAAAAGTAAACTCCCTTTTATTTCTGCGGTCGGAGTCTATCTAGGAATAATCTCCATCTGGTAGTGGAGGAGTAGGAGTAGCTGAAAAAATTCCTTCATTTGCTCAATTTTATTTTGCATGACTCCCCCACACTTAACTTTGCAATAAACTGTTCAGGTGGCCGAAGGTGATTTAAGTACAATAGCCACTTCAGAGGTGGAGTGTATAAGTCAAAGCAAGATCATCTCCTCCCTCTTTATTCTTTTTGAAAAATCTTTCAGGAGGTCGGAGACTGTTAGTGAGACCCACTCCAGAAGTCTTTGGACCCTGCAAAAACATATAAAACCTTTCTCAAGCGTGCAGGGTAAGATAAAAATGCAATATCATCAATCTCTACATAAAATGTATCTAAAAATGCATCGCATCCAATAAAATTAATTTTGGGTACCTCAGTAAATTTTTCACAAGTAGTTTCTACATAAGATTATCAAGAAAAGTTCCACAGTCAATAAAATCAATCTCGGGTACCTCTAAAAGTTTTCACATTCAATTTCAGCATAAGAAATAACAAGAGACTCTTCACAATAACAACTTCAATTTCAGGCTCATCTAAAAATTTCTCACAATCAATTTAGCATAATCTGTCTCAAGAATATCATAACAATGCATAAAATCAAGTCTAGGTGCCTCAAAAGAATTTTCACAATTATTTTTCACAAATGATGTATCAAATATTCCTCACATGCAAATCTAGACATCTCCCTGAAATTTTCTAAAGGAAAAAAGAAATACTTACCTGTTCATGCTGAAAAATGTCTATTGGTCTACAAGAAATACCTCCAACTCTGGCTCAAATCTGGTGGAACAATCAACTAGAATAGGTGATCCTTGGATACTTGCTCCAATCATGCAAGTCCCTACACTTTTTGGAAATGGTGGTGGTCCCTGGGGCTCTGTGCAATCCCCTACACCTGTAGAATAATCTCCTGTGCATGCCTTCTTAGTCATACCTGCAACAACCTTATTAAAAAGATTAGGGCTATCAAAAACAATATCATCACAAAATACAAAACAAGAAAAATCAGGTAAAACCTCCTCTGAAATCAACTCTCCTCCCACTATGTCAAATATACCATCATCAGCAATGAACGGTGCCTCAACAGTCTTCTCTGCGGTGTCTATACTCATAATAGAACGATTTCCCTTAGGATCCTTCATGGCGTCGAAAATGCTAAACTGGACTACTGTATCTCCCACCTCCATCGAAAGGGTGCCAGCATATACATCAATTTTGGTTCTAGCAGTCTTCAGAAAAGGCCTTCCAAGGATAAGTGGGGATCTACGTGCAAGGTACTCTCCCTCCATGTCTAGAATGTAGAAGTCCGCAGGGAAAATCAATTCTTTCACTTTAACCAACACATCTTCAATAACTCCTGCCGGGCGGGTCTGACTCCGGTCTGCTAACTGAATCACAACTCCAGTGGGCTGTAGAGGACCAATACCAAGCATCTGGAAGACTGTCCTGGGCATGACATTAATAGAAGCTCCTAAGTCAAGCATGACATCATGTAGCGTGGTGCTTCCTATCTCACAAGATACAGTAAACATGCCAGGGTCTTCACATTTCTGAGGTATGGCATGGATGAGTGATGAAACATTCTTCCCCATGCTGACCATTTCATTTTCCTTAAGCTTCCTCTTGTTAACACATAGATCTTTCAAAAATTTTGCATATTTAGGAACCTGTTTAATCATTGTCAGCAAGGGTACATTAATTTCAACTTTACTAAAAAGTTTTACCAGTTCATTGTACTCTTTTGCTTTCTCCTCTTCCCCTTGTCTTCTGGTTGGAGTTCTCCCATTTGGAAAAGGCAAAGGAATAAGAACTTCCTCCTCATGAACCGAAATGGGTGGGGCTGATTTTTTAGTTGCTGCCCTGTTTTCTGGAGCTGTTGTAAATCTGTTTCGGGGCTGATTTGTGCTTCGTTTTCCACCAAAATTGGAGGATTGCTAGATGAAGAAGTTGGGCACGAGCTAGGGGTGGTATCCACTGAAATTGGAGTGGTTTCGGCACTGATTTGGGCTGGAGGTAAAGATGCTGCCCTGTTTTCAGAAAATTCAGCTCTTGGGTCATTTTGAGTTGATGCAACCTTCCCACTCCTCAAATAAATTGCGCTAACATTTCCCTTAGGGTTAGGAACAGCTTGGGAAGGTAGTAGCCTGATCCTTGAGCTTTCTTTGATTTATGTCACTAGCCATTTGCCCAATTTGTCTCTCAAGATATTGATTGTGTTGTTGTGTTGTTGTAGCACTTGTTGTATCATCTCATCATTTGTTGTTGCTGTGCATTCCTCCACTTGAGCTCCATAGCTCCTTGGTTAGCATAGTTCCTTGATTGACCTTGAAATGATGAGGTAGTAGGCTGAAATTGTTGAACTTGGGATCCTTGAAATGTGGTTGTTTTGGGGCTGAAAACTTGGTTCCAAGGCTGGAAATTTTGCTGCGGTTGTTGAACTTGTTGCTGTGGAGGTTGATATGGCTGTGGATAACTCAGATTCCCTTGAAAACCTTGTTGAAACCCTTGAAATGACTGCTGAAATGGTTGATTTGGAAGCTGAAATTGCTGATTTAGTTGTTGTGATTGTAGTGGTTGCTGCTGCACTTGCTGAAACATTTGTTGGGGTTGCTGTGATTGTTGTTGTGGTGGGCCTTGTTGGCAAAAAGAATTCCCATAATTCAAGTGTCGATGATCCCTCCACCCGGGGTTGTAAGAAGGAGAGTATGGATTGTTCCTAGCTTGAAATTGTCCCCTAACCAAAGCTGCTACTGACTCATCTTGCTGTAAGTTGGGACATAAATCTGAAGTGTGCTCCTTGCTAGAACAAATACCACATACACTCATCACCATTTGACTTGATTGTGGAGGTACTGCAGGAGTTGAATTTTTACTTAAAATTTGAAGACCCATTTGCTTAACAGCTGATGTGAGTTCTAACAATGCACTACAAATCTCCTTTTGATCATTAGGAACCCCTTGAACTTCATTAACCCCTCTAGTAGATAATGCTCTACTTCAAAATTGCTGAGAATTTTCTGGCATATTTGAAATAAGCTCCCTGGCATGATGTGGTGTTTTGTTGACTAAAGTCCCTCCAGCTGCTGCATCAATCATAATCCTATCCATTTGTAATAATCCTTCATAAAAATACTGGATGAGGAGTTGCTCACTAATCTGATGCTGGGGGCAACTGGAGCAAAGCTTGTTGAATCTCTCCCAGTAGTCATAGAGTGTCTCTCCCACTATTTGCTGAATGCCACAAATACTTATTCTGATAATTGCTATTCTGGAGGCTGGAAAATATTTTTCTAAGAAAGCCTTCTTCATGGAAATCCAGCTAGACACATGCCCAGTAGGTAAGTAATAAAACCAGTCCTTAGCTGCTCCGGTCAAAGAAAAAGGAAAAGCCCTCAGTTTGATGTCTTCCTCTGAAATACCCTGAGGCTTCATAGTGGAGCAAACAACATAAAATTCATGCAGGTGTCTATTTGGATCTTCTCCAGATAATCTTTGAAACTTAGGCAAAAGATGAATAAGTCCATATCTGAGCTCAAAATCTTCACCCAGCTCTGGATAGGCAATGCTGGAGTACTGAAAAGATGCATCTGGTGCTGCGAGTTCTTTCATGGTCTTCTGGTGGTCTGCCATCTGATCAACTGAATAGGTGGAAATAGACTGAGTAGGAAGAATACCAAATCCCTCTGAAACACTGAGCTGGCTCCTCCTAGCTCTGAAAGTCCTCTCAATCTCAGGATCAAAATCCTCAGGATTACCACCTGTAGACCTGGTCATAAAAAACAAGAACAAATCGCAGTACAAGTATAGAGAAAAATGAATCAAATAAAATCAACTCAGAAGATATAGCAGTAAATGCAAGAAAAATGGATCAAGAAAAATATGAAATGAGTACACAAGCAAAAATCAATCAACTCAACTAGTATGTTCCCCGGCAACGACGCCAAAAATTTGATGGACCCAATTTAGCTAATTAAAGTTGTCACGAAATGTGTGGATCCGTCAGAATTTAGAATTTATAAAGTTGGAAACCCTTTTTACAATAAAAAAGAAGAGCGTAGTAAAGGGGCCACAGGTCGTATTTTTCCAAGGGCTAGTTCAAGTTGTGTGATTCGAGCTTGCGTTTATGTGTCGTTAATGTTTTCGGGTTTCAGATATGATTTGGGTTTTGGATTCAATGAAAAAAACTAAAGAAACAAACTTGATATAAAATGCAGCAATGGAACAACTTGAAATGCAAAGGAAACAAGCTTATGTGCCAATATGACACTAAGTACACGAAATATATGTAATCGATTTAGCCTCGAGAGCAACTATCAATGAAATGGTATGCAAGATTAGAGCAAAAGATTTAAAACCTAATCACTGGCCTATGCAAGAACTAGCAGATGAAAAACTAATGCATAACTGAAACATCATCTCTAATGCAGAAAATCAACAAATGAAAACATAGTGCAGACACAACCAGCAGCTAGGCTCGAGTACACCAAGCTAACTTAAATGAACTTGATACTGAGAACTGCGGAAATGAAACTAACCACTTCAGCTACAGCTAACTGAATGAATGTACTCAAGAAAATAGCTCATGAATGTGAAAATGCAGTAACCATTTGCAGAAACGATTTTTCAGAAATGCAGGGAAACTTCTAATGCAGAAACAGTTTGCCAAATTTCAGAATCACTTCAACTGCAGGAATTAAACACAAGGCAATCTAAATTTGAATGCAAAGTTTAATGTTCAGACAAGGTGTAAGAGATCTAAGGATTGATCGACACAAGTTTAAGAAACTAACAGCAGGAACATTCAGACGTAAACTGAAATTATACAGAATTGAAATTGAAATGCAGCTTTAATCTAATGTGCAAAGCAAAAACTGGCATTAAGTGCAGAAACTAAATGTAAATGCTTGTAAATAAGATAAACTACAATGTAGATTCGAAAGATGAAACTAAATCTATCCTAGAGCACAATTCAGAAACTCAAACAGAACACTGCTACACATAAAGGAAATGAAAACTGGCACGCTGTTACCTCACTGATACGCAAGTGAAAAAGCATGAAATAAACTGAATTTGCAAATGATTGTTCACTAAACAAACTCCCTATCTTATTGTCTTGCAGTATTAAGACCTAATTAAGGAAAAGCAATTCAGAAACTGAAAGTAACGCAGCTGATACAAGTGCAGAAACAGGATTAAGAGCAGAATTGAAATTATAGCTACAAACAAGAAGAAATTTCATTAAAAACTAATCTCGATCCTTCCCATGTATCAGGACCACCTTGTTCGTCACGCAAGGGCAAGACAAGAACCCCTTAAACTCGCAAATCGCTGGGAATTTAGCTCCAATGTCAGATCTGCTCAAAACTGAACGCAGCTGGACAATTCCAATTCAAACTCTTAGATCTCATTGTGAAGGGTTGCGAAGATGATTTGGAAATCATATGAGCTCATCCTAGGACCCCTACAGATGACTCAAATGAATTGAAATGGCCGAGGTTGAGATCCAAGAGCTCAAATAACAGATCTGCCGAAACCCTCGCACAGTTCTACATCCGGCACAATTTCGAGCTAAATCGCCACTGAAACTTTCTCCCAAAGATCCAAGTCTTGCTCCAAGGTGCTGATCGAGTTGGTTACGCCTCTGATGAAGAAAATTCAAGGAAAACGATGGACAAATGAGAAACTAGAAGAAGATTGCTGAAGCTCGGTGAGGTCGCGAAAAATGAGATCGGGCTCTGTTTGCAGTTTAAGTAGTTAAACAATGGACGACCGAGATTAATCCAGCTTCATCCAACGGTGGATCTTTGTCCGATTTGATTCAAAATTTCCAGATCTCGATCAGAGGTCAGGATCATCCTCGTGGTAGCTCGCATCTTCCAGATCTGAAGCGGATGGTTCAGATCACCTTGGTCATTGAATGGACGGTCTAGATCTCTCTGATCATGATCCAACGGCCAGATGATCTCCGATTGAGCTGAAATCTTCAGATCTTGATCTGATCGCTAGATTAGCCTTAAACCCAACTCAGATTGATCAGAAGTTCTTAAATGGTCTAGATCTAACTATCTTTGCATCAGACGGTCCAAATTAGTTGACGCTTGATTCCTTTGATCTGGTCCACTTTTGACTCAACCTTGACCCAACATCCTAGGTCCACGATCTGCCCAAGCCTACAAAAGTAGATAAAAAATTTAGTGACAAAACAACTCAAATATATATCCAAATTTGCAATTAGGTCCAAAAAGAGTATAAATCCTAGAACCTAGAGTAAATCCACAATTATACAAGTAAAATATGGGTCAAATACGGATTTAAGCATATGAAATGATCAACAAAATGACACTTATCAATCACTCGATCATGTCTTCTCTAAACTTGCGTTCCATTTTGGACACCAATAAACTGACTGGGCCGAACTTCATGGACTGGCTTCGATACCTGAGGATAGTCCTCAAGGCAGAGAAGCTTGCTTATGTCATTAAAGATCAACTTCCCAACCGTCCACCAGAGGGTGCAACTCCAGAACAGTTAGTGGCCTATCAGAAACATGTGACTGATTCTGAACTTGCGAGTTGCATTATGCTAGCCTCTATGGTACCTGAGCTGCAAAAGCAGCATGAGCATATGGATGCTTATACCATCATCTTCCATCTTCATGAGTTGTTCGAAGAGCAGGCGAGATCTGAAAGGTTCGAAGTCTCCAGACTCCTCTTCACCACTAAGATGCAGGAAGGCACATCTGCCTCGCAGTTTGTGTTAAAGATGTTGGGGTACATTGAGCGACTGAGCACACTCGGTTTTGCAATGGATCATGAACTAAGTATTGACTTAATTCTGAATTGTTTGCCCAAAAGTTATTCACAATTTGTGATGAACTATCGGATGAACAAACTGGAAACTACCATTCCTGAGTTGCTCAACCTGCTGAAGACTGTAGAGCCTTCTATAAAGCCGGATCAAAAGGCGGTTCTGTTAGTTGGTTCCTCGAAGAAAGGTTCTAAGAAGAAGGCCAAAGAACAGAATAAGGGAAAGAAGAAAAAGGCCAAAAAGACTGAAAAGAAACCAAAAGGCACTTGCCATCATTGTGGCAAGGAGGGTCACTAGCGAAGAAATTGTAAGGTTTTTCTTGAGTCCTTGAAGAATAAGGCATCCGATGCCCCATCCTCTTCAGGTATCTTCGTTATTGAATGTCACTCTATTTCCTCTAATACCTGGGTACTTGATACTGGGTGTAGCTCACACATATGTAATGACATACAGGGGCTAAGGAATAGAAGAAGACTCGTCAAAGGAGAAGCGAATTTGCGAGTTGGAAATGGAGCAAAGATTGCTGCTGTTGCCATCGGAACATATTTGCTAAAGCTCCCCACTGGACGCGTCTTAGAATTGGATAATTGTTATTTTATTCCTTGGTTAATAAAGAACATTGTATCTATTTCATGTTTGAATGAAAAGGGTTATCATTTAACTTTTAGTAACAATTGTTGTTACATAACTTTAAATGGCGTTCTTTATGGGAATGGAACTTTGTGCAATGGTATCTACACATTAGATTTATCCATTGACATTTTCAATATCGAAGTTAGCAACAAACGTGCTCGAATAGATAATCGAATAGACTCCTACACTTGGCATTGCCGTCTTGGCCATGTAAGTAAGAAACGCATGACCGAATTACACCGATGTGGAATTTTGGAATCAATTGAACCTGGTTCATTTGACACATGCGAATCATGCTTAAAAGGCAAGATGACCAAATTACCCTTTTCCGGAAAAGGTAATCCAGTGGGAGAGTTGCTTGGTCTAATACATACTGATGTATGTGGACCAATGTCAACTATTGCACAAGGAGGCTATAGCTACTTCATCACCTTTATCGATGATCACTCACGATTCGTGTATGTGTTCTTGATGAAACACAAATCTGAAGCCTTTGAGAAATTCAAAGAGTTCAGAAATGAAGTAGAGAAACAGCTTGGCAAAAGTATTAAGATACTTCGATCCAATCGGGGTGGTGAATACTTGAGTCAAGAGTTTCAAGATTATCTTAGGGACAATGGGATATTGTCCCAATGGACTCCGCCGTATACGCCACAGCATAATGGTGTATCTGAGAGGCGTAACCGAACCTTGATGGACATGGTTAGGTCTATGATGAATCATGCAACTCTTCCAAAATCCTTTTGGGGCTATGCACTAAAGACAGCTGTTTACTTGCTAAACAGAGTCCCGACCAAGGTAGTCTCAACTACTCCATATGAGACATGGAATAGTAAGAAACCTCACTTAACTCACCTTAAGATATGGGGTTGTCCGGCTTATGTGAAGCGGACTGTATTAGACAAATTGGATGCTAAGTCTGATAAATGTCTATTTATTGGATACCCTAAGGAAACGAAGGGTTACCAATTCTATCATCCCTTGGAACAAAAGGTGTTTGTTTCAAGGCATGCTGTATTTCTAGAAAAAGAATTTCTTTTACAAGAAAATGGTGGGAGTAGTATTGAACTTGATGAAGTTCAAGAAACTCCAATAGACATTACAGAGACACCTAGTCTAGACCCACAACCAATACCTCATAATGATGAGCTATTAGTTGAACCTAAAACAACACCACCTCTTCGTAGGTCTGATAGGACACGCAATATTCCAGAGAGATACGGATTTCTCATAAGTGAAGCGAATGACGTGTTACTCATAAGCGATGATGAACCTATCAGTTATGAAGATGTTCTGAAAAATTCAGAAAGGGACAAATGGCTTGAAGCCATGAAGTCGAAAATGGATTCCATGTACGAAAATCAAGTATGGGACTTGGTTAATCCACCTGAAGGGATTAAGCCCATAGGGTGCAAGTGGGTTTTCAAGAAGAAAACTGACATGGAAGGTAATGTTGTTACCTTTAAAGCTAGATTAGTGGCAAAAGGATATCGTCAAAAACAAGGAATTGATTATGACGAAACCTATTCGCCAGTAGCTATGCTTAAATCCATTCGGATGCTCCTAGCCATAGCAGCTCATTATGATTATGAGATATGGCAAATGGATGTGAAAACAGCTTTCCTTAATGGAAACCTGCTTGAGGATGTATACATGATACAACCTGAAGGTTTCACATCGGTTGATAAAACCAAAGTATGCAAGCTTCGACGATCCATATATGGACTGATGCAAGCATCTAGGAGCTGGAATATCCGTTTTGATGAGACAATCAAAGAGTTTGATATCTCACAAAATCCTGACGAACCTTGTGTGTACAAGAAGGTTAGTGGGAGTGCGGTCGTATTCCTAGTATTATATGCCGATGACATCTTACTTATAGGAAACGATATATCAGTCTTACAAACAGTTAAAATTTGGTTGTCCAAAACTTTCTCCATGAAAGACCTGGGAGAAGCAACCTATATCCTTGGGATTAGAATCTATAGAGATAGATCAAAACGGTTGCTTGGTCTTTCGCAGTCTACATATATTGACCGAGTGCTAAAAAGGTTTAGCATGTCGGAATCCAAGAAAGATTACCTTCCCATAAGGCATGGGATCAACCTTTCAAAGTCTATGTGTCCGCGCACAGAAGACGAGAGGATTTGCATGAATAAGATTCCTTATGCATCCGCGATAGGATCTATCATGTATGCTATGTTGTGTACTTGGCCCGATGTATCGTATGCTCTAAGCGTCACAAGCAGATACCAGTCAGATCCAAGAATGGATCATTGGGCGGCTGTCAAGATAATCCTTAAGTACTTAAGAAGAACTAAGGATGTGTTCCTAATATATGGAGAAGGAGATATGGTAATACGTGGGTATACAGATGCCAGTTTCCAGACAGATAAGGATGACTCTAAATCTCAGTCTGGATACGTATTTACTTTGAATGGAGGCGCAATAAGTTAGAAAATTTCCAAACAAGACACCGTAGTGGATTCTACCACGGAAGCGGAATATATCGCAGCTTCAGATGTAGCAAAGGAAGCAGTCTGGATCAAGAAGTTTGTCTCCGAACTTGGCGTGGTTCCAACCATTGATGAAGCAGTGCCGGTTTACTGCGACAACAATGGAGCTATTGCACCAGCAAAGGAACCAAGGTCTCATCAGTGATCCAAACACGTGCTTCGCCGCTATCATCTGATCAGAGAGATTATAAGTAGGAATGATATACAAATTGAGAAAATTCCCACTGAAAGGAATTTAGCGGATCATTTAACTAAGGCCTTACCTCAAAGCAAGTTTGAGAGTCATGTTAGAGACGGTGGTATTGGATACCGTAGCGATTAGCATTAGGCCAAGTGGGAGTTTGTTAGTGATATGAGAGAAGTGTCCTAAGACAATCGCCTTATGATTGTAAATATTTATTTTAATAAATGATAATTCACTATTTGAGTATACATGTTAGTGTATTTGATTGGGATCTTAAACTCATCTACTGAATGTCCGCAATACAATTCACAGCATAAGAGAATTTGTGATGGGATCACAACTAGTGATTATCTCTACATGTGCAATTGTGAAGTATTGAAATTATCCCTAGTCGATGAATTGATAAAAACGGGCACTATCAATTCTGTTGAGACTAGCATGGGTTATTCTCTAATCAGCTGATTCTCACTGGCTGGTGACATTGGGATGTCCGGAGATAAACATGGATGCTAGTTAAGGGAACTAGTTCATTGGAGTGACTAGCTGTAAAACTTCATATGGTAATCTATATAGATATATCAATGAAGTTCTTACTGCAGCTTAAGTGCGATGTTCCTTTGGCTTGCGGTGTTCAAGTCATCTTGGTCATGGAGACTTATACTTTAACATCTTAAGCAAGCATCTCCAAGGAGGTGTGGACCCAGGATGATTGGGTATAAGCCAAACTGCCCGAAGATGTTTGAACAGCCTACAAAGGATTCACCACTCCTTCCGAGGAGATGTATACCCAGGCCTATCGTCGGATTGTTACTCAAAGCCTCTGGCCAGAGCATATCATGTTTAGAGTATGAGTCTCTTAAATACATGAGAGTAATTAGAAATCCAAAGGACGAGAAAGGCACTACTTGAGCTAGGTGTGACGTAGTCAGTCTAGTGGGGACTGACACAAACAGACCATGTCCTGAACCAAGTGGGTATAAGATGGTGAAGGGAATGGGGCACGATTCATTTGAGCTGCTGAAGGGTTTCAAAATTACTTCTGAGGTCAACCGTTGATCTTTCGATTAATTGGTGGTCATGATGTACTACTAGGTGCCACTCATGATCGTTCTATAATTAGTTGATTATAGACGGCCAACATAAATCAAATGCCTATTTAGTCACACGCACTACGAGTAATCCAAGGGATTTAAAACGAGTTAAAAATTGGATTTTCCAATCAAGAGAAATAAGTCGAATCTGAGTTAATCAGAGGCGCAACGGAAACTTAAAATGGCTAAGTCTTTTGAAGGGTTATTGGGCGAATTAAATGAGTTTAATTCACGATCGGTTCGGCTCGGTTTGGCCGGCCAAAGAGGGTGCCAAACCCCTTTGTTTTGGCCGGCCATTAAAAGGGGAGAAAACCAATTTATTTGGTTTAATTAATAAAATAAATCTAGCGCGATTTGTTTTATAAATTATGGATAAATAAATTTGTATAAAGAAGGCCTTGTCACTCTCTGGAACAGTCAGGATGGGAGCACTAGTCAATCTTTTCTTCAGTTCTAGGAAGCTGTGCTCGCATTTATCTGACCACTCAAACTTATGATTCTTTCTGGTCAGGACTGTGAGAAGAGAGGCTATTCTGGAAAAGTCCTCCACAAATTTTCTGTAATATCCTGCCAGGCCTAAGAAGCTTCTGATTTCACTGGCATTCTTGGGTCTACACCAGTTGCTGACTGCTTCTATCTTGGCTGGATCAACTTGAATGCCTTCTTTGGATACAATGTGACCTAGGAAGGTCACATGATCTAGACAAAACTCACACTTCGA
>JAGFNQ010007788.1:324155-608532 GCA_024364735.1 Boesenbergia rotunda | reverse complement strand
TAGTAAATTCCCGCAACTCTATTTCTCTTCAGGATGTGACATTAAGCTTTCACATTTAGCTTATGCTGATGATATAATGATTTTAATGAATGGTTCAGTTAACAATGTGAAGTGGGTTAAGAAATTTTTAGATGAATATGAAGTATCTTCAGGTTAGGCCATCAATATGGGGAAGAGTATGTTCTATCCTGCTAAAAGTATTACAAACGTCAGGAAAAATGTAATTGCTTCTGTTACTGGGTTTTCTGAGGGGAGTTCTCCTATCTTATATCTAGGGGTTCCAATTGCTGTTGGGAATCGAAAGAGAAGTCATTTTCAACCCTTAATTGAGAAAGTAAGGAAGAAGTTCCTTGGGTGGAATATCAAGAGACTCACGCATGGGGGTAGGTCACTTCTTATACAAAGTGTTTTACCCTCGCTTCCTTTTTATACTTTACAGGTACTCCTTCCCCCATTATCAGTGTTGCATCAAATTGAAATTTTGTTTGCTAATTTTTTCTGGGGAATGACAAATTCTAAAAAGAAGACACATTGGATAGCATGGGTGGAGGTATGTAAACCGAAGTTGGAGGGTGGTTTAAGTGTCAGGAAACTGACAGATGTTGCCACAGCTACTGCAATAAAGCTTTGGTTCAGATTTAGAGAGCAAAAAACTCCATGGGCATTATTTTTGTCAAAAATGTATTGCGGAACAGCAACACCAAGTGTTGTAGCAACAAATTGGAAATATTCCCCATGTTGACGTCAGCTGATAAAACTCCGTAACTTAGCTGAGGAAAATATTGGATGGATTATTGGTAAAGGGGATCTAAAATTTTGGTTTGATACTTGGCTTAGACAAGACCCACTATATAAATCATGTGAGATAGTTGGTAATTCTAATTGCAAGGTCTCGGACTTTCTTAGCAGCCAGGGATGGGACACCTCTAAACTGCAGAGCATCTTACCAACTGGAATTATAGAGGAAATTAAGAGGACTGTAGTGCCCTCCTTGGAGGAAGATACAAGCCATACGCTGGGCTCTTTGTGCAGTCAAGACAATATTGTTTGGATACCCACAGTAAATGGCAATTTCTCACTTAAGTCTGCTTGGAATAGCATAAGAAATCTTCAAGAATCCAGGGTGATATGGAAAGCCTGCTGGAGTAAGCTGCTCTATCCAAGCATTTCGATTTTCATTTGGAGGTTTCTGTGAAAAAGATTGCCAGTAGAGGAGATTCTACAACAAAGAGGGTTGCATCTAGCTTCTAAATGCCAATGTTGTGTTCCATAGAGACTTGGGACCACTTGTTCTTTTATGGAGCGGTTGCTAGAGAGACTTGGAGGCATTTTGCACAGCTATTTGGTGTGGATAGGTATCAAATCCTAGAAAGTTGGAAGAGAAATCAACTCTGGACGAATGATGGTCATATTAAGGAGGTCATACCTTTCCTAATTATTTGGAATCTATGGAGTGCTAGAAATGATGCAAAACATAGAGGAGTCAAACCGATTGCAAGCAAAATAATTTGGAAGATTATCTATTATATACAAGTAGGTATGGCAGCGGGGCTGATCAAACAGAGGCACTGGAAAGGATGCAAGGATGTAGCACAGATTTTGGGTTTTCAAAGTAAAAACACTGTCAGAACTACTATCTCTATGGTGCTGTGGAAAAAACCAAAACTCGGATGCTTTAAGTTGAATACAGATGGCTGCTCCAGAGGGAACCCAGGGCCTGCTTCATATGGAGCTATCATCCGAAACTATGAAGGCCAGATTATCCTAGCAAAAGCTGGAGTGATTGGCGTTGGATCAAATGTAGAGGCAGAACAAACTGCAATTCAGATGGGCTTGGAATTATGTGTAAGTAATCTCTGCATTCTAGTTTGGCTTGAGTTGGATTCGATAGTTGCCTTGAAGATCCTACAATCCTCTTCCTTTCCATGGGAGCATCACAATTTGATCTTGAAAATCAGATGTATTCTGAGGCATTATCGGGTTCAGTTCTCTCATGTGTATATAGAAGTCAATGCAGCTGCGGACCATCTCGCTAATCAAGCTTTCACCTTCCCTGTGGATAGAATTCTGGCACCTACAGAGATAGATAAAATCGTCTTTGGCATTTGTAAACTGGACAGAGTTGGTTTGCCGTATATTAGAATTTCCAGGAAGATAAGGTAGTCTGCTAAAGATATGATAAAGTGCTAGACAGATGGAAAGTGCAATAGTTTCTGTACTAATTTTGCATAAGGTTTTCACATTGGACTAATAGCTATCAGCGCAAATCAGAGAGTTTCAGGGGAATTACTACCTGTGGCTGATTTCCTAAAGCTGCCTCCCTCTCGCAGATATGTTTAATCTGATCTTTTGCTTTTAGTTTAATTTTTAGACGCATTCCTTTTCCCCAGTGTGATTTGTGATTTTCCAGGGCATTGTGTGATTTTGCTCTAGGAGCCCTGCTATGGGAAGCTGGCTTTTGTAATTGTTTCAAATGTGCGAGTTTTCAAATGTGTCAGTTTTGCTGGAATGGGTTCAATTGATATATGTTTCTCTCTGAAGTTGCTGTATATCTCAGTTCCTTTTCAAAGACCTCTTGGCTATGGAAAGTAATTTTATTGTTTAATAGGGATGGCCATTGGGAGCTAGCAGATTTCTTATACGGCCAGATATCCCACAGTTTATTCCAGAAGTCTTCTGTCCATGGAAAGGAATCTTATTGGTTTGGTTTCTCAGGATACTAGCATATAAATTGTGAAAGCTCTAAAAGGTGCCAAGTTTCAAATGTGCCAAGTTTTGCTGTACTGATTTCAAGTGGAATTTGAATCAAGCTGCTATATATCTCTGAGTCTATTTCAGAAGCTCTATTCTATGGAAAAGGATCTTATTGTAATAGGGAAGGTTACGGGCGAATTTCTACTATTATTTCTTTGGTTTTCCTGAACAGAAAATTTATCATTCATAAGTGATTCGAACCTTTCTCAATATGGTTTGGTTGCCTAATCTCTGGTTTATCAGAATTTAATAGCTTGCAAATAGACTTCTAATTCTGGTGCCAAGTGCTATAAAAAGGTTGTCTACATTGCTGTAAAGCAGCAATCTATTTGTTTCAGGTTTCCAAAAATGCCTTGAGATTTGATGATGTTTTGACTGCGGGTCTTTGATCTGTGGATTTCTTCTCAAGTTAAACAGAGTGTCAAAAGTAAATAAATGTGCCAAGCTCTTTATGTAAGAACTTGGCAAAGTATATAAATGATATTTCCTGATTTCAGGATTTCAGAAATTTGACTGTGAAGTTCTTAGAATACACGTAGAGGAAGATATATGGTTTCAGCTGCAGCTTCTTTGCTGATTGTTTTTGATTTTGCTGCATACTGGTATGGGCAGCAGAGTAAATATTCAATAGAAGTTTGAAGTAGGAAGGCACTGAAATCGATCTGAAGAATCAATAGTATTCGTTGCTTGAAGAGGTCCGAGAAGATCTCATCACGGGAGGGGAAGAAGCCACTTGTAGAATCAGTTTGGAAGATGTTTTCTGGCATTAGCTTTTGATTTAAAAAGGGGGTCTCGCTAATTTTGTAGTTAGTCAGTTTTTCCATTTATACTTTTGGAAATTCTTGTAAATCAAATAAATCTTTGTACCTCTATATTAGAAGGTTAGGTTTGGTCCCCCTTCTAATATGGATTTCGTTATCAGGAATAAGATGTTTCTTTTCCTTAAAAAAAAATAGAGCTCGAGGCTGATATGACCGTTACTAGTCGACTGGTCCAGTACCAGTCGACTGATCGAATTCGAATGACAATTCAAATTCTGGTCACTATCAGTCGACTGGTCCCTTTCTATGGACCCTATCAGTCGATTGGTCCCTCACCAGTCGACTGGTCCACTGCCTAAGTCTAGGGTTACACTTCCTAAGTACATTTCTCTCAGCACTCGAACCCTCACGACTTAGCCCCTCCCCTGAGTACAATTCCCTCACCACTCAGAACCTCACGACCTGGTTGACTCTTCATCCAGCAGCGTTGATCTGTTGCCTTCAAGCTCTCTTCGACTTTGGCTCCCGTCCCTCAGATGGCCACACAAGCCCTCGGCTTGCCTCCATGCCATCCTTCACGCATGCCTCGAAGTCCGCTTCCCTCAGCTCATCGTTTCTGCTCCAGCAGCCTCGACCTGTTGCCTTCAAACCCTCTTCGACTTTGGCCCTCGTCCCTCAGATGCGCACACAAGCCATCGGCTTGCCTCCATGTCATCCTTCACGTACGCCTCGAAGTCCACTTCCCTTGGCTCATCGTCCCTGCTTTGTCCATGGTCCCTTGGATGCGCACACAAGCCCACGGCTTGCCTCCATGCCACCCTGCATCGTACCCGAAGATGTCCAACCAAGTCTATGTGTATCCTGCAAACCTGCACACTCATATACACATATTAGATCAACATGAAATCCTAACTTAATCATATTGACACACACATCAAAACCTATGATCCTTCCGATCATACTCGGGCCGATTGCCCCAACACAAGACATTCGGCAGCTCATCCACCCAAGTCCAAGTTCCTCCTGCATGATCCAGCTTGGTCTTCAGCCCTCTCAGTATCTCTCGATTGACCACTTCTGCTTGACCATTGCTTTGTAGGTACGCCACAGAAGTAAAAGCCTATAGGATGCCATAGGCCGAACACCATTCCTGTATTTTCCGACCCTGGAATTGCCTTCCATTATCCGAGATAAGTTTGTGAGGAATTCCATACCGACATAGGATGTTCTGCCACAGGAACTTGATCACGGCTTGCTTAGTGATGCACGTCAGGGCCTCCGCTTCTATCCATTTGGAAAAATAATCAACGGCCACTAGCAGAAATCACTTTTGAGCTATGACGATCGAGAATGGTCCCACAATGTCCATGCCCCATTGATCGAATGGGCATGAAACTGCCAACGCCTTCATCGTGTCAACAGGTCGGTGCAGGAGGCAATGGTGTTTTTGGCAGGACAGGCACGTGGAGACATCTTGTCAGCGTCCTTCTGTAGGGTCGGCCAGTAATATCCGGCCAGCAGTGCCTTCCGGGCCACAACCCGAACTCTAACGTGACTACAGCAAACTCCCATATGGATCTCTCTCAGTACATAATCAACATCTTCCTCACTCAAGCACTTGAGCAGAGGTCGGGCAAAGGACCTCTTGTATATTACATCCCCGACCATCGAATATTGGATTGCTCGCTTTTTGAGCAGTCGGGCTTCTTCTCAGTCAGCTGGGACAACCCCCTCCGTCAGGTAGGCGATGAGGGGTGTTCTTCAATCTGACCCCAGCTCCAGCTCGGCTTGCCAATCTATATGCATGATCATCAATGCCGACTTGCCCGACTGAGGAAGTACCCAAGAGCTAACGGAGCTGGCCAATTTAGCCAATTCATCCGCCCTTAGGTTACTTTCCCTGGGGATCTTTTGTATCTGCACCTCCTGAAACTCGGCCTTCAACTTCTCATAGGCTTCCACGAAGGCCTGTAGCCGGTCACTATTGACATCAAACCGACCAACGACCTGTTGGGTAACCAATTGAGAGTCGGAGTAGAGTATCACCCGGGTAACCCTCACGTGCTTGGCCGCCTGCAACCCAACTATGAGGGCTTCATATTCAACTTCATTGTTCGTGGCCCGGTATTCCAGTCGAACGGATAGATGCAATTGCTCCCCCTTCGGGGAGACCATCAAGATGTCGATTCCACTGCCCGACCGGGCCGACGAACCATCCACATAAACTTGCCAGGCTTCTTCGGCCTCCTTCAAGTGCAACTCGCTCAAAAAATCCGCTAATGCTTGTGCTTTGATGGCGGGGCGAACCTGGTACTGAATGTCGTATTCACTTAATTCGGTGGTCCATTTGATCAGTCGGCCTGATGCCTCTGGATTAGAGGCTACCCGACCCAAGTTGCTATTAGTCAGAACCACGATGGGGTGCGCCAGAAAGTAAGGCCTGAGCTTCCGAGCGCCTAACAACAATACCTACGCCAATTTCTCGAGTGTCGTATACCGGCACTCAGCTCTTTTCAGTAAGTGGGTGAAAAAATACACAGGCTTATGCTCAGCCACCTCCTGCTTGACCAAAACCATGCTAACCGAGTCAGCTGAGGTAGCCAAGTACATAGACAACACCTCCCCGACCTCAGGCTTGGCTAACATTGGTAACTCGACAAGGTAAGCCTTCAACTCCTCGAACGCCTTATCACAGTCTGCGTCCCATTGAAACTTGGTAGCTCGGCGAAGGGTCTTGAAAAATGGTAGTCCTCGCTTGGGCGACCGGGAGATGAACCTGGACAGGGCTGTGATCCGCCCGGTGAGTCGTTGTGCTTCCCGAAGGTTCCTTGGTGGGGGCATATCAAGCAAGGCCTTTACTTTGCTGGGGTTGGCCTCGATACCCCTCTCGGTCACTATGTAGTCGAGGAATTTTTCACTCCGAGCTCCAAAAAGGCACTTAGCAGGGTTTAACTTGAGTCCATACTTATGCAAGGTTTGGCAAGTTTCCTCCACATCCGCTACCAGGTCTTCCGCTCGGCCGGACATGATCAGAATGTCGTCCACGTATACTTCAATATTCCGGCCGATCTGGGCTCAGAAGACCTTGTTCATCATCCACTGATAGGTAGCCCAGGCGTTCTTCAGCCCGAACGGCATGACTGTGTAGGAGTAGGTGCCGTCAGCAGTGATGAAGCTAACTTTTCTTGGTCCTCGACAGCCAAGGGTACCTGATGATACCCTTGATATGCGTCCAGCATGGAGATGAGCTCGCTGTCGGCCGTCGAGTCGACCATCTGGTCGATCTGGGGCAGGGGATAACAGTCCTTCGGGCAAGCCCGGTTGAGGTCCCGAAAGTCAATGCAGACCCTCCACTTGTTATCAGGCTTGGCCACCAAGACTACGTTGGCTAGCCAAGCCGGGAATTGTACCTCCCGAATGTGGTCGACTTCTAGCAGCTTCTCGATCTCGGCCTGGATCACCTTATTTTGCTCGATGCTGAAGTCTCTCTTTCTCTGCTTGACCGGTCAAGCATTGGGATATACATGGAGGTGGTGCTCTGCTACCTCCGGTCGGGCGCCTTTCAGCTCCTTGACCGACGAGGCGAACACATCCTGATTCCGGGCCAAGCACTCTAGCAGAGGCTCCTTTAGCTCATTCGGCAACCCGACAGTGATCTTGACTCGGGTTTCTTCCCGATCGGGAAGTAGCTAGCTTCCTCCTTGTCGTCACGTAGTTTGGCCCACGGAGAAGCTTGGACCATGTTGTAGCTTGAGAAGGGGCGAGGGGCCTTCTAGCTCTCCACCCGGGCGTCATCTACGTAACATCTCCGGGCTACCCTCTAGTCTCCTCTGACCTTTCCTACCTTGTCGCCCACGGGGAACTTGATCTTGAGGTTGAAGGTGGAGGTGACGACTCTGAACTTGTTAAGGGCCGGTCGACCCAAAATGGCGTTGTAGGCCGAGGGGCGTCCACTATCAGGAAAGTGGATCACCTGGTCCGCTTCAGTGACTCCTCGCCTAAGGAAATGGCCAAACGGATCTGGCCGATAGGTTGTACCTGGTTCCTCGTGAACCCAAACAACAGGGTGGCTACCAACTCCAACTCGGACATCTCGATCTGCAGCTGGTCGAAAATCATTTTGTACAGTATATTGACCGAGCTGCCTGTGTCCATGATGATTCGGTGAACCTGGTAGTTGGCGATGACAGTTGTGATGACCAGGGCGTCATCATGCGTGACCTCCAGTCCTTGTAGATCCTGGGGGCCAAAGCTGAACTGAGGGCCGAGCGACTGGGGGATTCCTTCGGGGTTCCTCAGCTGCTAGGGCTATGGCTCGGCCGCCTCGACCCGGGAGATGGTTGTCCTCCACGCCCTCGGGGAGCAGGAGCCCGACCTATGCTAGCCTGTCGGCACTCCTCTGTGGCGTGGGTGTGGGTCTGGTGGAATGCGCAGTATGGCTTCCAACGGGTCGGCAGACACCCCTGATCCACCTGCTGCACATGTCGTCGTTCCACTCCCATCCGGTCGATGGGTCCTCGCGGGCTACGGATAGACCCGCCCGGTGATCTATTGCTTTGGGTGGGGTTGGGAGGCGCCGTGTTGACTGACTCCTTCTTCCTGGCAGCCTGCGCCTCCTCAACATTTATGTATTGGATAACCTTTCCCAGTAGGCTGTCGAAGTCCTTCGGCGACTTCTTGATCAGCGAGCTAAAGAAATCTCCCTCTTGTAATCCTTGGGAGAAGGCACTAATCAAGACCTCGGGCGTGGCAGTCGGCACATCTAGTGCTACTCCACGCGAACAAATTGAGGCTCGTCTTGTGGTGCCTCCTGTTGCTAGCAAAGTGCTGGAGGAAAACTCTCCTCAGCTCTTCCAAATTGGAGACCGTCCCATTGGAGAGTCGGTCGAACCACCTCTGGCCCGGTCCCGAGAGGGTGCTTAGGAAGGCTCGGCTTTTCACGCCCTCCGGATATTGGTGCAGCAAGACATCACTCTCAAATTTCATCAAGTGCTCCTCGGGGTCGGTGGTCCCCACATAGTCAGGGATTGTAAAGAATCGAAGATGTTTGGGAACTGGATCCTCCAAGATCCAGGAAGAGAACGAGCTGCATACCAGGGTAGCTGGAGAAGGGTCGGCCGGGGCCTTTCCCTTATCGAGACGCGGCCCATGCATCTGGTTGGACGCTGACGCCTCGGCTGGCATCGAGTCGGCTTCGTCATCCCGATCCCGATAAAAAGCCGCGGGAATGGGAACAGAACCACCCTAAGGTCGGACAAAGCTTCCCCGACCTCCCGACTGTCCGTGTGTTGCCGGCTCGTGGAACCTAGGCGCCTGGCTACCGGCCTGCGAAGGCCTCTGAGGGGTTTTCTGGGCTCGGGCAACCATCAGGAGCTTGTACTCCTCAGGTGTGACAGTCATCATGACTCGGTTGGGATCTTCCATTGCTCACTCTCCGATCAGGCTAAATGCCCCTCCTTCTAGCGTCAAATTTGATCCTGTCGTGAAGCGAGGTGGACTCCCAAGAGCATGCGGTCTCCTGAAGATCACGAACTGCTAAGGTTGGCTTTGATCTGCAATAAAGAGACCATTAGAACTCGCTAGGAAAAGTCCCCGGCAAGACACTCCGACGGTCAAGTTAGTCCCCGGTGGTGGAAGACCAGCGAAAGCAATAAAATAGTAGCGAAAACACTATTACGCGTACCTGGGGGACGAAGAGTGGAGAGACTTATATAGCCGGGGGAGCTGACAGCTTCTGTCCTGTCTGCCACCTGTTTGTCGTATACGAGGATAGGGTAAGGCATAGCCAGGGTGGCAAGGTATTGTGTCGCATACCGGAATAAGAAAAAGGGCGCTATCAACTTAAGGGGGAGCGCCGTCAGGTGCAGCTTGGCCTGACACTGACGTAGGCGAGTGTACTACGGGGTGTCAGGGCATGGCAGGGATATCATGACATCAGCGGGATACTCGCGATTCAGGCCTGAATGATATCAGGTTTGCGCCAACCCCGTACTCCTTCTGCTAGTCTGGTGTCAGGGAGTGATTGTTCTTGTGGATCACGACAAAACCTCAACTGCTAGTGCTGATTGGCGACTTGGTGCTGACTGGCGGCTTAGAGTATTGGTGCCGACTGGCGGCTTAGAGTATTGATGCCGACCGGGAGCTTAGGGTATTGGTGCCGACTGGCGGTTTAGAGTATTGGTGCCGACTGGGGGCTTAGAGTATTGGTGCCGGCTGGGGGCTGGGCATGAACTCGGGCCCAAAGGCCACTGCTACCGAGAGTGACTATGCTTCCCGAGTCAAGGTGTGCCCGAGTGACAATACCCTGACTGGGTCCGAAGTGAATCGGCTGAGGGATTAGCACCCTCGCCGTCCGAGCCTTCACTGTAAGGGAACTTTGGGGCACCGGTTGAGCTTCCTTTGACTCGGGCCCCGTCTTCGTAAAATCTTGGGATTTAGTCCTCCCATGATTCAAGAAGTATTCTCTGGTCGATGCCAGACTGAATCAACTGTTTGAATTACCCATTTGATGGGTCCTCAGGGGTCTTTTGACCCAGACCTCCGCTAACGGGGTACTAGGAGGGCTAGCCTACTTATTCCGTGATGGGTCAGACCCATAAACATGGGCAGGGATGGTAAATTGGCGAGGTGTTGGTTTGCGATCTTAATGAGCAGGCACAGTTGTCAATGGACGTTTAAACAGCATAGTTTTTTTACATTATTTTTTGAAAAAAAAAATGTTTAAAAAAACATCAAAAGCATAATTTTTTAACAGTTTTATTTAAAATTGTTACAACATTTATTTATTTTTTAAATTAACTTAAGAATACTTTTAATATATTTTCAAAATTTGAGACTTAGGGATCAGTAATACGTTAACAAACGTACAGAATGACGTTTTGTTGTATGACAACACGTCATCCAATACTCTTACCATTTCCCTTTCCCTTTTCCCTTTCCCTTTCCCTTTCCTTCCTTCTTCCATCCACGCTCGCCTTCCCTTGCCGCTCAAGCAAACACCTCCGCGACGGTTTGACCAAATTTGTCTGATTCGTTTGACTCTACCACGAGTCGCGAACTTGGCTTGATCCGACCACAAAACGATACGAATATATTAGATCTGGAAATTGCCCTAATCCGCCTTTCCTCCCGTAGCATCCCCCGCCTCAACGCTCTTGGATCCGTCGGTCGCCGCCGTAGTTTCACCGCTTCCTCACTAGTCTCTGGAAATCCGTCAGCTCTTCTTCTGCCAAGGTTTGTTAATCGACTCATCACCCGTTGGTTGCCTCTTTTTTATGCGATTTCGTAATCGACGTTGAGGAAAACATCGAAACAAGGGGGAAAGAACGAACTTTGCTTCTTGTTTGTTATGTGAGAGTAGTGGTGCTTGAGTAAACGCATGATTTTATGCCTGTCAATTTCTCTTCGTTCTCAGAGAGTACTGGTTCGTTGTTCGCTTCGAAAATGTCTCGAAAAGGATTGATGGAGCAGGACTTGAGTAAGCTTGATGTTACAAAGCTTCATCCATTGTCGCCAGAAGTTATCTCGCGTCAGGCTACCATTAACATTGGTTAGTTCTTTGTCTGTTTTATACTTTATCTTAAGCATTCCAAATGCAGAGTGTGTTTCCTATTGTATTTCCACAAGATCTCATATTGATTTTAAATTAGACATATGCGGTGACACTAGCTCGTCGCTCTTGCTATTTATCTTTTAAGTAATTTCGGAAAAAATTAACGTCATTTAAATTAACCCCTTGAATAGCTACTATTGGTGTACTTAATATATAGTTCTTATCATTGGAAAGTTTTTGTTGAAGAATATTCTCCTTGGGTGGATCAGGGATGCATTAAAATTTTACCTTCTGTTTGATGCTGCACTGGGTAATTTAAAGTTCATATTGGTGAGTTTTGTCTTTGACTTTAGGTCCAATGTACTTGGATAGATAACTAGAAAGCAGAATGGAAAGCAACATCGGAGTGTACAAAACTGAACCATGATTCATGTACAATTTTGTGACCCTTTCCCTCTCCTATCTTTTAACCCTTCTAACTCAACTTTAGATCTTTCCAACTGGGAATCGAATAAGAAAGTTTGTATCTACTACAGAGGTTTTATGTTTAAATTTTTTCCTAATACATTATCTTGTTACCATTTCACATGCTAAAGATAGTTGACAGTGTTGAAATTTATCATCGATGTTTTTACTCTTTAACTTTAATGTTACCTGTCGTTAGGCATTGATGATCAGTGTAAAAAGTGTCTAAACTTTATGATTATGAATCTTAACTGTATTTATCAATTGTAGGATAAGATCAATAGAGCTGACACCCAATAGTTCAGACGACAACTTACTGTTGTTTGTTTCCTATAAATCTCAGGATTTGGTTGACCTGAAGGAAAAAAAAATCTTCTCTCTAGTACACAGAAATTCTCTCTCTCAAACTTAGAAGCTGAACCAGCAAATAGAAATCTTAGCTCTGTCAAACCAAATGCCTACACACAGTTTGATTCATAAGAAGTTTTTTTTTTAAAGTTCTTTATTCTAGATACACAATAGGAACATATTTCATTCTTTTTCTTGTTATCCTGTTATTTCTTTTGTTTAAATGCTAATTTGCAATTTGCTATTGAACTTACGTTAGGTACCATTGGTCATGTGGCTCATGGAAAGTCGACTGTGGTGAAAGCTATATCTGGTGTTCAGGTACTTCTTTAGTTTGAATCGGTTAACATATTGGTAAGATACTTTTGCATAGTTTCTACAGTTGTCAAGAATCAAGATTGTTGTTCATGTCTGTTTCAATGTTTGATACGACTTATATAATTTAACATCTTGTTTTCAGTAACAGGACATCTTTTTATCATCTTACAAATGATTACTAGGAAGAGTCCTACAACATCCTTTTCTATTTATCTGTTGACATTTTAACTTTTTCCCCCTGCATTTATTGTATCGAATTATCAATTTTCACATAAATGCTGCAAGAATGTTTTCCCTTTTCTTGCTACCTTTATGTCGACTCAGAGGTCCAGGATGTTTTGATATAGGTCTGAATCTACAAATGCCAACAACATATTGTTGTTATTCATGTTAGACAAGACAAGAGTGTGTCTATACCCAAGTTTAATTATGTTTAAAGTTGGGAATACTCAGAATCTTGTGACAGCACTGAGAATATTTGCTATCAATAGAAAAAAGATACGAATACTCATATTAGCAACCAGAATACATGAGGCAAATATTGCCAATACAATCTCTTTTTGATTGCCAATCTGCTATTAGAGTATATTTTGAAATACTAATTGCACTAAATTGTTTTAATTAGAATAGGCCGTACACAAAATCTATCTAATGATTGGCTTGATGTTTCTAGACTGTTCGATTCAAGAATGAATTGGAGCGTAATATTACTATCAAGCTTGGATATGCCAATGCAAAGATTTATAAATGTGAAGATGAGAGATGCCCTCGGCCAATGTGCTACAAGTATGTTTCAGAGCGACCAAAGTGGCATTTTTTTAAAAAAAATATTTTCTTGTGTCTTGAATTCCTGATGCCATATGCTTATGCAGGGCTTACGGAAGTGGAAAAGAAGACAGTCCTTTGTGTGATGTTCCTGGATTTGAGAACACAAGGATGAAACTTCTAAGACATGTTTCCTTTGTTGATTGTCCTGTCAGTTACTTTCCTCTCTGCGAACTAAAGCAAAAGTTTGAGGATTTTCTTTTTGATTCTGGAATCATTTGTATTTTCTTGATAGGGCCACGATATTCTTATGGCTACAATGCTTAATGGTGCTGCAATCATGGATGGAGCTTTGCTTCTTATAGCTGGCAATGAAAGTTGCCCACAGCCCCAAACATCTGAGCATCTGGCGGCTGTTGAAATCATGCGACTTCAACATATAATTATTCTTCAAAATAAGATTGATCTTATTCAGGAAAGTGCTGCCATCAATCAACATGAGGCAATTCAGAAGTTCATTCAGGTCAACCTTTAACAAAAAAAGCTATATTTTTTCCCAATTCCAATCTCAGATATAGTTGACAACAGAGTTAGAATATGAAAAAATGGCAGGGGACTATTGCTGATGGGGCTCCAGTTGTGCCAATATCTGCTCAATTAAAATATAATATTGACGTTGTCTGCGAGTATCTAGTTAAGAAAATTCCCATTCCTGAAAGGAATTTTACTTCCCCTCCTAATATGATTGTTATCCGTTCATTTGACGTGAACAAACCTGGCTCAGAGGTTGATGAGATAAAAGGTGGTGTTGCCGGTGGAAGCATCCTAAGGGTATGTAACATGTCTTTCATCAATTTTAATGCAAGTTGACTGATATTTGCTAGTATTCTATACAAAAATAATAACAACAACAAGTTTTATCCCGCTAGGTGGGTTCTAGGGTTAGCTGTATGAATCCTTTTATGCCATTGGACTCTATCTATACCCTTTGGTATCATCATCTATATTTAAATATATTTTATTTTATTTTATCATTGTTATGTAAGTTTTCATTTGTCTTTTAATTTGTGTATTGATCATAGTTTCACATCGCCTAATTGGAGCATTTATTGATCATCTAAGTACATATCCGTATTATCTTAAATGTGTCTCTCTGAGTTTTTTCTCATTTCTTATACTATTTGCTAGTATTTATACATTCTCTAATTTTTTTATAACGTCATTGGTAATGGTTTATACAGGGTGTTTTGAAAGTGAACCAATTTATTGAAGTTCGGCCTGGTATTGTCATCAAAGATGAGAGTGGGAATATAAAGTGCACCCCTATCTACTCAAGGATTGTTTCCCTGTATGCTGAGCAAAATGAGCTACAATTTGCTGTACCTGGTGGACTCATTGGTGTGGGTACAACAATGGACCCTACATTGACTCGTGCTGATAGATTGGTTGGCCAGGTGCTTGGTGAAGTGGGTTCACTGCCTGATGTTTTTGTAGAGCTTGAGGTAGGTTACATTCTTATTTTGCATTTGGTACTGTGACAGTTCTTTCAAATCCGGGTTGTTTCTTCAATTGTTGAAGCAACTTATATTTGCTTTTGATACTTAGTAGTCTTCCATTGATTTTTTAGTTTGGTATTAAACAATTTATAAATCAGTAACCATTAGTTGTGAGTTCAGAAAGATTGAGCTGTGTGACTAAGAAGATACACATCCTTTGAGACCATTATCTACTATGAAATCTGGCCAGTGTGTATTCTATCTTGGATAAGAGCTTGTTTCCCAACCCCAGATGGCAAATTCAAGATGACATTATACCTGTCGTTTCCAATTCTAGTTTAAGCTCAACTTTGATAATTTGAAAATGGTCATATTAGGAGATTCTAAAGAATTATATTAATAATGAAACAAGGATTGAGCAAATTAAAATGGAAAAAATAGTTCACTGTGACTAACTATGAATGCCACAATTAATGAAATAAGCAATGCTAAATTCGCCACAGAAATTGCTTCCTTTGAATGCAAATATTTTGAGAACCAGTTTCTTTTTTATTTTGTGGTCGTCTTTAGTTCTAATATGATTTTTGAATTAGTTTTTATTGATGAAAATATCACTGAATAAAAGGTGGGCAATTTTGTGGAGAACAAGACTAGGAAAACATTGAGAAATGTTAAATAAGACATAATTACCTTAAGTTGACGGTATTGGCCTTTGTTAGAACTAAAAGATGGAACAGCAGCGGACAAATGGTTGTCTAGGTGACTTCTGAATGTCAAATGTTGTGACTTGATCTTGCAGGTGAACTTCTTTCTTCTCCGCCGGCTGTTGGGTGTCAGGACAAAAGGAACTGAGAGACAAGGGAAGGTCTCCAAGCTGACTAAGAGTGAGATCCTGATGCTCAACATAGGTTCCATGTCTACTGGGGCTCGCGTTGTTGCAGTAAAGAATGATTTGGCTAAGCTGCAACTCACTGCTCCTGTGTGCACCAGCAAAGGCGAAAAGGTTGCACTTAGTCGGCGAGTTGAGAAGCATTGGCGTCTGATTGGTTGGGGGCAGATTCAGGCTGGCTCGACCCTTGAAGTCCCACCCTGTCCTATCTAATGCCTCTCAGTCTTTGCTATTCCAATCGAAGTAAAAAAACAAAGAAAACAGTGGGTAAAAGACAGAATGAGATAGTACAAGTTGTGGGGTGGCAGGAAAATAATGTTATGATGCAAGTTTCTTCGTGTTCCATGCAGGAAAATTTTTCTTGATTCGCCTCACCAAACATATTTATCAGTCATCTAGCTCGGCGCTGTACCGCACTTTGTGCTTTGAGTGTTAGACACTGCAAATTGGTTCATTACAACAATGTTTTGCATTTCTAGAAATGCTCGTCTTTTGCCCTTTGGTTTTCTTGCGAACCTCAATGCACTTGCGTCGTTCACTATTCTTAGAATTTTTTTGAGTTGTTTACTTTAGCAATACTTGTATGGGGATATTATATGGATGTGGGTCTAGTCATTTCCTTGCCATAATCTTATTATTTTAAATGCTTCATTGTATGCAATCCACTATAATTAATTCTTCTTTTATTGTTTAAAACTGTAAATCATTTATTAAACTGACCTATAAGTGCTTTAGAAATAATATATATATATATATATATATATATTTTAGGATGTGTAAATACTTTTAGTGAATGCCAAAGAATTTTCACCAATTACTTTAATAAAAGAAATCGAGAAAAACGGAAAAAAGTATTTAAGTATCATACAAGTCTTCTATTCTAAAGAAAATCTTTTACTTTAACAAGTCAAAGCCTTTAATTCTAGAGAAAATATGTTTTTTCCATGTGGATTACAGCTTGCGTGAGATGTAGTTTAGGATATTTATGCGATAAAGCATGGTATTTATACTACTTTAGGAGTAAAAGAATACTTCACTTTGCTTGTGACAATGACAAATGAAAGATGCTGATGGTGCACGTATCAAAACTAGATGTTGATGGTGCATAAGATCATTCGCTAGCAAAGAAACAAGAGGTAGAATAAATTATGTTGGTGTTCCTAGAATTGAAGCATCTATTGTTGCAGGTGCTACCATGGCCTGCCATGATGGCACAAAGCCGTTTGCTGCATATCCAAAATCATTTGGTAATGGTTAGTGATAGTCTTTGGGCTATCAATTCAATGATCATTATCCCCGAGATAGGAGTGCCGGAGTGTTATATAAGTATGATTTGAAATGGAGTCGGAATTTGGATTAGGTGTTAGATTTGCCTACAGAATTTGAAGATTGGGAGATAGATGTGGTTGCATCAGTTACATATGTGGAGGAGTTGCTCAATCGAATCTTGGATCGGGAAGCATGTTTGCATCATTCCATAGGAGGCAACATCCAACAGGTACACTTTCGTCCTGTTATTTCAGTGGAGTTGAAGAGATGCTGTGCACCTTGAATTCTTTTGTAATTAGAGGATTTGCAATGGATCTTCGGAGGGACCCCATGAATTCCATGAACCCACTCCAAGAAGATTACTCAATTGTCCTAAAAAATGAGGTGGTGAGTAGAGAGGAAGATGCAGAGAAACTTATTACAATCTTTCAACAGCAACTAATACCGTCCAATGACAATGGAGACGATAACAACCCATTTGTGATTGCCATAGTTGGTCAAAAAGGGGTGGGGAAGACGACCTTGGCACGTATGATCTACCATCGCACTTGGGCCCATCAACAATTTCATCATTGCATTTGGGTGGATCTACCCCCCTTTCCATCATTCACGATTATTACTATCATCGGCAAATAATTTGCAAGGTCCATAAGCAATGAAGATCAGCATTGCGATCAGAAATTGGATCTTGGCCTACCACTACAAGCCTTGTGGGAATATGTTAATGAACAACTTGATGGAAGTAGTTTCTTCTTGGTGCTTCGTTGTGAAGCATTTGCTACTACATTGAAGCGACAAGAGTGGGATGAGTTGGAGAACATCCGGTTGCATGTGGGCAGGTCAGGGAGTCTAGTCTTGATCACTAGCAGCAAATCAACAATAGAATAAGATTTTCCAAATGGGACGGAGGATGTTAGAACATACTACTTGAATTCCTTTTTGGAGGATGCATGGTTCGAGAGACACGCAGCAACGCCATTGAAACTGGACAAATCAGCTCATTCCATTTGCTAAGCCACTCTTCCAAAGCCTGACTGATCAACCTTTGTTTGCAAAGGTTTTGGATCGTTAAGTCATATTATTAAATTAACATTTCCAGGTTCCGTATCAGCTATGCCAAAATATATTTATATGCATACTAAACTTCCACATATGATTAAATCAATACTATAACCTACTTGATGCTAATCCTGATACTGATTATGAAGTTTTGTTACACATGTTGACCGCTGACTACCTCGTACCAGCTGAAGGCCTCGCTTCAGATTTGTTTGACCACCCTCATAGTTTTCTTAAAGAAGCAATGCGTATAACGTGAAGATTCTCAAAATACTTGTTACCAAGGATGCTCTATTTGCGGATGAAGGTTCCCAAAGATTCAACTACTATTTCAAGTCACTACCGCTGCTATTTGTGTTTGGAAATTAATCCCAGAGCGATACTATTTCGACTGTTGCCAGTTGAGGTGAGCAATAAGCTGATAACATTGTTTCTACAAGAAATGAGGAAAGTAGATGATGAGAAAATTACACTTCAAGTATACAAAAAAAGGCGTATGAAAGTAGCAACTGCAATAGCAAAGTTCCTCAACAAGATGTCGGTAAGACTTGTACATTTGTGTATATTACATGTACAAACTAGTATGATCCAAAGGTTACCCAGTGAAGTTAGCAAGTTGGTTAACTTAAGATACCTCTACCTTTCAAAGAACAAGATGGAATTACTTTCGGAATCACTTTTTGACCTACCTAATTTACGAATTTAAGTTTGCTTCACTGCGAAATGCTTCAAAGGCTACCTGAACGAATCCATAAGCTTAAGAAGTTGTAGATTTTGAAACTTGCTTACTGCACAAACCTTCAGCATTTACTAAAATCTACAATAAGACTCAAAAACTTAGTAGAGCTTAATGTAGAAGGTTGTTGTTGGCTTAACAAACTACCAGAGGATTTGGTCAGGTTTAAATCACTGAGAGTCCTCAACATCGTACGATGTGCATCCTTGTCTCGAATTCCCTTTCGAATCGAGCAATCAATTAGCCTTCATAGGTTATCAGGAATATTTATTGGTGTCAATGTAGCTTTTGAGCTTGCACAGTTGCAAGCTTTAACAAATCTTCAAGAACTAAGATTACGAAACCTATAACGCAGGGGAGACTCAAACTGAAGTGCAATGGGCCAACAAAGGCTTCGTGACTTGTCATTGCATTGGGTGATGAAGAAATAAATGAGAATTCTGAATCAGCTACACCACTGCAAGTATTCGAAGCTCTCCAACCCAATGTGCATTTGGAAAGGCTAGAGATCATTTCTTACAAGGGAGTGAAATTCCCTAATTGGATGAGTAAACAACAACTTACTCATCTCGATTCTTTAGTTGAGGTTAGACTCATCAATCTCAAGAGGTGTGTTAGATTACCATCACTTGGTCAACTTTTTTGTCTCAAGAAACTTGAAATAAGTGGCATGGATTTAATAACTTACATAGACGATACATTTTATGGCGATGAAGACACATTTATTAGATTGGAAGAGCTCACTTTCTCATAAATGCTTGAATTAGAGACATGACCTGTGTCGGAAAGTAATATAAATTATTTTCATATCTTAAGGTATTGACTCTAATTCAGTGCCCAAACTCAAGAAATTAGACGTGAGTTTTCCATATTACCATGATGTAAAAATGAGAATATGATTGAACAATGAGAGAATATGATCTGTAGAATTATCTGAGTGGAACAACCTCCAATACAATAAAAGAATAGAAATAGTTGGGTGTCAAGAGCTATGATATTTGCCACAGGATATGTGAAGCTTGGAGCGTCTATTTGAGATGACAATCAATGGTTGCCACAATTTGGCAACTTTAGTACCATTGGATTCACTTAAAGTCTTGCACATATATGCTTGCCCAATGCTATAATCCAACCTAGAAGCATTAAAATATCTTTCTAAAATGAGAATGGAAGGCTGCCCAAAGATATATACAAATGTGAGTGTGATCTTCAACTCCTAGTAGATTTCATTTAATGACTCCTATGCATCTATTGATACCAACGATAAGGATTCATTATTGCTTTATTCAAACTCGTGATTTTTTCTCTTCTCCCTTATTAATTTGTTCTACCTATTAGATGTTACATGCCATTATTGTATAAACTTTTTATATAGACAAACAAAAGTTATCTATGTTGACAAGAAAACTTAACACTAATATGTAAGATTGATCCAACCTACTGTTTGCTTAGCCATGGGACATATTGAAATAAAAGATGAGGTATTATGAAGTTTATTTGTTCTTTCATTACACTTGAAAGTTGCTTAGCCATTGAACATATTGAAATAAAAAAAAGATATTATCAAATTTATTTATTCTTTCATTACACTTGAAAGTTTGTCTATCGAAGTGTATCAGCAAAGGTTAGAAATGACTTTAAAAACTAAAATCAAGACTAGGATAATGTCAACAATTATATTGCATGGCTATTAGTTTATTATGATGCATGCATTGGAGAAGAAATAACAGATGACGAACAAACAGAAGACTTAGACTTGGACTTGGAGCAACACCAGTGAAGAAGAAGATGATGATAATCTACGTAGTTCTCTTCACCAAACTGAATGATTCGCGGGACATGTGGACTTCAAGCGGCGGCAAAAGAAGAACAGAAAATCCTAGTTCACGTGATCTGTTTGTTGGAATTGTATTTTCTTGGCGTGCTTTAATTTGGTTAATCATTTAGTTTATTTTTATTATGTGAAATTAATGTGTGTGTTTGTTGTGAAACTCTCTACTTGTCCTACTTTATTAATCAGTTATGGCTTATGAGCTTGCTGTTACTTTATAAGGCTTAAAGATACATTGGATGAATTTCTACGACTAATCAAATGGATCTATTAATGTTTAGGCAATTGCTTGAATGGATAGATGTTTTAAATATGAATTTAAAAATATTTATTATTTATCTTAGATTATTTTATTATTTATTTAGTTAATAAATAATATTCTATGCGATGAGTAAGGATAGTAATAGTTGATTACGCTCATCCCAAATATTTTTCACAGTCGATCCCTATATTATATGAAAGAAGGTAAATTACGAGTAATTAACTGAGCATCCGTGAGAACATGGTCAATATTAGTTAGAGCAACAGTGAGGTCTTGGTCAATGTATTACTAAGTACAATAAGGAGTTTCAATACGGATAAAGAGACTTCTCCTCTGAATTTTATCTCTATTTTACTCTAGTAAATTTATTGTTGAATGTTTTTTTAACAAGTAAGTTAGTTTTTTTATAATTTAAATATTGAAGTTCTTCAAATTTATTAATTAATTTTAAAGTATCTTGTTGGATCAATCAAAATCCATATTAATTAAAAATAAAAAGATCATGAGTTTACGTACTTTTCACATCCCAAACTTGATACTAAATTGACGATTCTGATATTAAACTTTTGAAAAGACTTTTATAGTCTTAAAGTTGGACGTTTATTTTTTTTTATTCTAAATTTTAAAAGTAACAATTTTAATACTATACAATGGAAGACCCCTCAAGCTACTTTTTTTTTAAAATTATGATTAAACACTATAACCCAATTGGGAAGGTGAATCATAGGATTTTCAATTTTTATTTTTTTTAACTTAAATACTATAACCTAATTAGGAAGTTGAACCCTAAGGGGTTTTCAATTTTTAATTTTTTTAGCTTGAACACTATAACTCAATTGGGAAGGTGAATCCAGACAAATAAAAATAAAGTGTTAACTTTATGACTAAAAAAGTTTTTTTTTAAAGTTTGGTATCCAAAATGTTAAAAACAAGCCAAGTTTGGTATCCAAAATGCCTTTTCCTAGTTTAAAAAGGATGAAAAGTATTTTCATTGACATGAGGTCTTTTAGGTAGAGCCTAAGAGCAAAGTTATAAGTGTTTAGGCCCAAAGTGGATAATATCATACCATTATGAAAATATGCAAATCCTTGAAGCCCCAACAAGTGATATCAGAGTCATGGTCTAGATCATGTACCATGTGGGAGAGTCCTTGGACGACGTTGAGAGGAGGACCAAAGTAAGTCAAAGAGTGTCCGGATGCTTGTGGAGAGGCTTAGATCAATGGTGGCCATTTGTTTGAGGGGAAGATTGTTGGGAATCAATCAAAATCCCACATTGTTCAGAAATGAAAAGGATCACTAGTTTAAAAGGATGAAAAGTATTTTAGCTCAAGAGCAAAGCTATGAGGGTTAAGACCCAAAATAAATAATATATATCATGACATTGTGGAAATATATATATCCTTGGAGCCTCAACATATCTGATTGGACCCACTAATATTTTCAAAGGACCATCAAAATCAATAGAAAAATGCTTGCGAAGAACATCAAGCGACCAACATTTTTAAGATTACCATCCCACTGGTTAATTGCATTTGCGATTCAACTATTAACCGTTTGAAGGGTTTAACCATGGTATCTTAATCCCATAATAGCATTCTACCTATCTTGTGGCAAAAAAATGATAATACCTACCCAAGCACCTATAAATACTAGGGTGCAAATGAATTGAACCAGCTTGCGAGCTTTACGAGCCGGTTCGAATAATATTTGATTCACATTGAAAATTATTGAGCTCGAGCCAAACTCGTACATGTTCGATACTATTTTCGAGCTGAATTCGAATCTACAATAATTTGTTCGAGTGTTTGTGAGCCGTTCGTGAGCTTTTATTTACTTTTGTATATAATTGTTTTGCATATATAACTTATTAATGATTAATGAGTTATATTTTAATTTCTAATGGGTTATTGGGTTAATGGGTTAAAGCATTGACCCATCCATTACTACTTGCACCTTTTACTAACCGTATAAATGTATAACCTAATAACCCTAACATTTACAAACCCTAGCCACTTCAAGCCTTCGATGCCACCGTTGTAAACATCAACAAAATGGAAAGAGGTTGAAGGCGATCGTGCTTCAAAGTGATTGGGAACACGGGATCAAGAGTGGAGATCATACGCAAGCTTCTTTCTTTGGCTCGACCTTCTTCATTAGGGAAAATCAGAAATGTATGTTCTTTCTCTTCTCAATCTTACTTTTTTTTTTGTTGAGGTATAGGATTACTCTAACATCATTCTTAGTTTTTCTTCGTCTTCTTCCTTTTTAGTTCTTTTTCTTCTTCTTCGTGCGATCATGCTTCTAGTGGTTGGGAACTTGAAATCTAAAGAGTGGAGACGACAACCCACACACGAGCTTCTTTCTCTGCCTCAAGCCTTCGACATTCTAAACAGGGGAAATCTGAGATGTAAGTCCCTTCTTTCTCTTCTCAATCTATCTTTTTTTTTTTGAAGCATAGAGTTACTCCATGAATCTTGAACATCATTCTTAGTTTTCTTTTCTTGTTTTTTTAGTAGAAATTACTTCTTGTTGTTTTAATTTGCCTAATCATTTTATTTCTTGAAGAAATAGAAGCTATTAAATATTGTTTTAAGTGGAATAGTATTTATTTTGATAACTCTTGGAGTTTACAGTTTTTCACATTTAAGTATAGTAATGTTCATTTCCATGAAATTTATTTGAGAAATCTATTCTTTAATCTTGAAGATATGCTAATTTCATTGGATACAAAGAAATATATTCGAATAATTTATTGTGTTATTAATATTTTATAGCTATAATTTCTTATTCAATTTTCAAAGAATATGGTTAATTCTGCTATAGCAGCAAATTCAGCTATTCAAGCTTCGTTAGATTCAAATAAGATACTACAATAGATAAGAGATAGGGGATAGTGTGGATAACAATGCAACTGAAGATAATAATTTAAGTCCTAAGTTAAAGAAACAAAAGAGATCTCATTATGGTCAGAAATGATTGAGGTTGAGGATCCAAAAGGTGATAAGTATAAGTGCAAGCATTATCAACTATTACTTGCAACAATGAAGTCAAGTACTACAACACACATAAAACGACACTTGGATCATTGTGCTAAACACTTGGGGTGCGTTTGGTTGAGGGTTTTCCTTGATAAGCTTCGTTATCCATCCAAGTTTATCAACGAAAACTGAGTTTGGTTTAGATAATAGGTGATTCCCGAGTAATGTTTAATATCTGACACGTCAGCAAAAGAGGGTATTCAACCTGGAATTGGAAATCCAAGGAAAAACCTGGTTTTTCTCAATTCCGGGGTTAAGATAATTTTCTTTCCAAACTTAACCTTTATTATTTCCTATTTATGACACAAATACCCTTAACAATCAATTAAATTACATAGTACTCTAATAAATATTATTTTCGGCTGACTCACGCACCGAGTCCATGCCCCGACTCTTCGCGTCGGCAATGCTGATCTCCTACACGCATGCACGCAGATGCCGATCTCCCCCGGTTCTCTCATTCGTGAAGCACATCGATCTCCTCAAGTAATCTCCAATTCTTTCCACATTTCCCCTCCTTTGTCCCTCCCTTGCACGCCGCTCATGGTTGGGTGAGAAACACACCGCTTGCAGCCAACCTCGCCGCTAGGCGTGAGCACTGCCGGCCTCGCCACCGGGCGCGAGCACGGTCAGCCTCGCTGGCATCATTGGCGTTGCTTTCCCTTTGCCAGAAAGCAGCAACAACATCTTCTTCCATAGATTTGGCAACATCCCGTCTTTTATAGATCTGGACAACAACATCTTCATCTTCTCCGAACTCCAGTCGGCCATCATCTGCAAGCTTAGTTGATTTCCTTAATGTGTGATTTGATTGTTTGATTGCTTGCTCACTTCTATGATGTGTTGATTGTCTACTTGATGTGTTGATCGTTTATATGAATTCTTGTGGAATGCGGGTAATAGATTCAATGTTCCATACTTAGAATGTCATGCGTTTGGTTTTGATTAAATGTTGCTAGTTAGGTGTTTGATTAAATGTTTCTTACATGTTTGTTGCTTAGTTAATGCAATTCATAATGTTGCTCATGACCTGCTATCTCCAACAGTTGTTAATTTACAATGTCAATTAAAATCTACGTTAGATACGAATACATAAAAAAAAAATCAAGAGTATATTTATTAGGGGTAATATAGTAATTGTCATATTAGGTTATATATTAAAACTTTCAACCAAATAAGTTTTTGTCCCATTACCAAAGATAAACCAAACAACATTAGGTTATATCTTATTCTCTATAACCTTGGTTATGTGATTATTTGGTAATCACATCTCTAAGGTTATCAAAGAATACCCTCAACCAAACACACCCTTGGAGCCTAAAAGGAAACCTGAAGATAAACTCAAATAACAACTTTTGTTAGGCTTTGAAAGTGTTGATACAACTATGCCACCTTTGTTACATTATGAAAAATTTTGTATGGAACGCATGAAAGAAGCAGTTGTTTCATGGATTTTAATGCATGAACATCCATTTACATTATTAGAAGAAGAAGGTTTTAATATATTTTGTAGACATAGAATGCCTGAGTGGACTCGTTTATCATGAACAACAGCAAAAAAGAGTTGTTTTGCAAAATATGAAGTTGAGAAGAAAAAATTACATAGTTTGCTGAAAAATGTAACAAAGATTAGCCTCACGACAGATTTATGGAAGTCAAAAAATCAAAAAATAAAGTACATGGTTATCACTGGTTATTGGATTAACACTTATTGAAAATTGAATAAATGTGCTCTCAATTTTTTTTCATATGCCTCCTCCTCGTGGTGGCTCTCAGATTTCAGATACCCTTTTAAAGTGTGCAAGGACATGGGAGATTGAAAATAAGATATATACTGTTTCTGTTGATAATGCGAGTGCTAATGATGTTATAATTAAGTATATGAAGGAAGATTTTTTTGAAAATAAATAAGAAATTGATTTGTGGGGAAAAATTATTCCATGTCCGGTGTTGTGTACATATTTTAATTCTTATAGCTCAGAATGGTCTCAATGAAATTAAGGATATTATTCATGTTATTCATCTGAGTGTGGATTTCATTAGATGAATAGATGCTAGACTCATTCAATTTGTTTAAATTGTGAAGCAATTAAAGTTAAAAGAAAGAAAATTGATTGATGATTGTAAAACAAGATGGAATTCAACTTATGAGATGTTGAGAATAGCAATTGCTTTCAAAGAAGTTTTTCCAACATTGAAAGATCGGAACCCAACTACATTCATTGTCCAACATAATCTGATTGGGAGAAATTGCTTAAAGTATTTTCAATTGTGAAAGTTTTTTATCAAACAACCAAAATTTTTTCTGGAAGTGAATATCCTACTACCAATATTTTTCTAAATGAAATTTATCGTGTAAAAGTAATTTTGGATGAGAAATCTTATGATGAAGAAGAGTTTATTAGAAAAATAGTGCATAAAATGAAGGAAAAGTTTGATAAATATTGGGGTGAATGTAATTTATTAATGGCTGTTGGTTCAATTTTGGATCCTAGATGCAAAATGCGATGTTTGAATTCGCTTTTCCAAAACTTTATACGACATTTGAATCAGAGAGTAATATTAGAGAGGTGCACAAGCTTTTGTATACAATTTACAATGAATATGCAGATGTTGTTAGTACGAGTCCTAGAGCCAATTATGTGATGATTGGCTAGGGACTTTTATATCATATTCTATTATTAATAAAGGCAAATTTTGGTTATTATACTTACTTTATATTTGTGCCAAATAACTAAATATAATAATGTCCATGGGTAGTATGTTCTTATCTACATCATATCAATTAGTTGAATCGATAGTGAGATGATGTAGAGAACACTATACTAAACTATTCCTAGTCAAACATTAATATTCAGGGATAATATTAATGCATGGAGACTGATCCTGTCGCGAAGTGAGTAGGACGCCCTTACGGCTGAGTGAGTCTCCGGGAAGGGCGAGGTCGTTGAGGTGGCGTGACGAGCTGGATCGCTTCCAACCTGCGAGGCAAAGACCGTTAGAACCCGCAGGGAAAAGTCCCCGGCCAAGCACTCCGACGGTCAAGTTAGTACACGACGGTGGCGATGGAAGGCAATAGAACAGTATGAAAATTGCACTATCGCGCGTACCTGGGAAATGCAGAGTGAGAGGTATATGTAGCCGGGGAAGCTGACAGGTTCTGCCCCACCTGCCACTTGCCTGTCGCATAGAGAGGGCAGGGTAATGCATGCCCAGAGATGGCAGGGTAAAGTGGCACATGCTGTATTAAGGAAAGGGGCACTGTCAACTTAAGGGTTGGCGCCGTTGGACGCCGCTCGACCTATCACCAAAGCATGTGGTCGGGGTACGGGGGACAAGGTGTAGCAGGTAGATCAATACCTCGGCGAGATATCCGCCACTCGGGACCAGGATGACCAAGGTCCTGCGCCGACCCCGTACAACTTCTGGTAGTCCAGTGTCAGGGAGTGGTTGTGTCGACTGGGGCACTGAGTAACGAGGCCGGCTAAGGGCCTATGAGGGTGCCGACTGGCCGGCCTATGAGGGTGCCGACTGGGGCACTGAGTAACGAGGCCGGCTGAGGGCCTATGAGGGTGCCGACTGGGGCACTGAGTAACGTCTCCTTCGGCTTGGGCTTATCCCCGAAGCGTGGGCCGCCACGCGTCAGCAGGGAGCCGAAGCTAGCTGAGCCTTAGACCATTAGACTTAGGATCGAACTACCACAGAACTACGTGGGCCTTGACGCCCTGGGCCGACCCAAGCCCGCCGGCCCCCTTCCTGCTAGCTGAGCGCCAGGCTGCCGGGCCAGGTTACACGCAAGTTGGCTCGGGATCATAAGCATCTCCCTCAAGTCTAGTCGAAGGAGGCACGCAGTCCGACTGACTAGACCTTAAATCTAGTCCGAGCCTGGCGCACCCCTTGGAAGGGCCGACCGTCATCTATTGCAAACATTTTACCGCACCCCTATTCCATTGCCTCAGACACTGCTCGAGTCGGATCAGACGGCTTCAGCGGGGTCGCACGTTTCTCTCAGTCATTTATCGGACGACTGGCACTCCTCGTCTACTTCCATAAATGAGACCCTTCGCCTGCTCATTCTTCTCCGCGCATTCGAAACTGCCCGTTGTTCTCCGCCGCTTTGAGTGTTGCTAGGGTTGCGATCGCTGCCTCGTCTCGGCCTTTCTTCAGTGACTTATCGCGCCGATCAGCTTCTCGCCTCCTTCTCCAATGGCCTCCTCTTCTTCATCTCCGCCCCCGTCTCGGCCTTGGTATTCTACCCTGATAACTGTTGGAAACAGGATGGCTAGAGAGGGGGGGGGGGTTGAATATAGCCAATCACTTTTACTTCACGAACTTATCGAGTTTCTGCACTTGGAGTTGTTAGTAGCACAGCGGAAGTATGAAAAACAGAATGTGCAGAAACTAAAACAGAAAACTAACTAGCAAGATCGCTAACAAGGAGAATTTACAAGGTTCGGGGATAACTTGCCCCTACTCCTTGGCGTGCCCTTAAGGTGGGCGATCCCTTGATCGTCGGCAGATCAAGCCCCGATTATCACCGGATAAGAAACAACCTCCTTCTCGGTGGAGAAACCTCTCCACAGCGTTTCAATCACGGATTTAAGTTTAAGCACAAAGAAACAACAAGAAAGATCTTACTCAAACACTTAGCAAGGACAAGAACACAGCAAGCTTTCCTGAGCTCCACCCAGCGGCGATCTCACGCAAGAAACCCTTCCTCGTGTCTTCCCGCTGTCGGACTCCCAGCTCCTTGTTCTATCCTTCAAGCGCTCAAGTAAGGGAAGGTTGCTTCAAGTTTTCAGCAGCTTGCTCAAGAGGATGAAACTTCAGAACGTGCAAGCTTGATGTGGAGAACACAAGTGGGCAAGAACTCAAACACAAGCTGTAGAACTCTGCTTCACTGAAGCTATCTTCCGTCCCTTTTGTTTCTCCACTAAGCATCAAGTGACCTCATCTCCAGCAGCCTCCAGCTGCCTCACTGCCAACGCCAGCTACCACTGAACCCTTACTGAACTTCCTGAGCTCCCTCAGCCAAGCTTCAGTCAGCGGCTTCAGTCCTGCAGCTCCAGCCGTTGCAACCTGAGATGAGAAACGGACAAACCTGCTCCAAGGAAAGCCTCCATTGACTTCTCCTTGAGTGTTTGAATCCTCCCCTGTCACCTGTAGCTTAATCAGACTATTAGTGCAGTATATCACACAGTAAATCAAATATCAGAGGCAAACAGCAGCGAATCGGATATGGTCAGACGCGATCAGAGCGTCTGACAGTGCAATTTGAATTAAAGTGATCGGTCACCCGACCGATCAGAGCGACTCCTGATCGGTCACCAGATCGATCAGGCTGGGTCCAGACCGATCAGGCTCCGTCCTGATCGGTCCCCAACGCTCAATTAGAAATCGTGATTTCTTTGGGACTCTCCTGGACCGATCACCAGACCGATCCCAGGCTGTGGATCGATCACCCGAACGATCCACCCCTTTATCAGGTGATTTCTGAGCTTCACAGCCCAGACCTCCTGATCGGTCACCGGACCGATCAGGCAGCCTCTTGATCAGTCACCGGACCGATCAGGCAGCCTCTTGATCGGTCACCAGACGGATCAGAACATGACCAGACCGATCAGGCTCCGTCCTGATCGATCATAGAGAGGAACCTGCGACGTTTGATCGTTCTCCGGAACGATCTGCACAGTGATCCTGATCGGTCACCAGACCGATCAGGTGCAGATCAGCAGGGGAACTCAACCTCACTTGTTTGCTCCCTGATCGGTCACCAGACCGATCAGGAGCCAAGCAGTGGGTGAAACACGCACTCCCTGATCGGTCACCGGATCGATCAGGAGCAGTACAGTAGGTTCCCAGCCTCACTGTGTGCTCCCTGATCGTTCACCAGACCGATCAGTCATTGCTAGATCGGTCACCTGACCGATCCACGATGGAGCAGCGTGCCAGATTCCCTGATCGGTCACCAGACCGATCCAGGGACTTAAACTTAGCCCTCCAAGCTAAGTTTCCATCCACCTTAGCCCTCCAAGCTAAGGATTTTTCCATCTAACTCTCCAAGTTGGGAATTTGCACCTAACTATCCAAGTTAGGACTTTGCACCTAGTCCTCCAAGCTAGGACTTTTCACCTAGCCCTCCAAGCTAGGACTTTTCACCCAACCCTTCCGAGTTAGAACTTCATCCAACCTAGCCCTCCAAGCTAGGCACCTGACCCTCCAAGCCAGGACTTTTCACCTAATTCTCCAGGATGGGAATTTGCACCTAACCCTCAAAGTTAGGACTTTTCACCTAGCCCTCCAAGCTAGGACTTTTCACCCAACCCTTCTGAATTAGGACTTTTCCAACACCTAGCCCTCCAAGCTAGGATTTTTCACACCTAACCCTCCAGGTTAGGATTTTCCCAATACCTAGCCCTCCAGACTAGGATTCTCCATATCATGCCTAATCCTCGATCAGGACTTAATCATAATCATCATAATCATCAACCTAAACTAAAATCGTTGTCAACACCAAAACAACAATCAGGGCCAGACTGCATCAACAATAACCACCCTCACTGCCCATGATCTGATTCAAATACAATCGGACTTCTTAATCCCTGCCGACCATCACCTACTCCTGCCTGAATCACACGCGCGCCCGAATTCTGCCCCCTGGGCTACATTACCTTGTCTCGAGATCATCTTCAAGCTGGCCTCCGTTTCCTCGTCCATCCTTTCATTACCGCCGTCTGCGACTACTTCCAGATTCCTCTATCTCAGCTAGCCCCCAACGCCATACATTTGATATGTGGTTCGGCCATCGTCTTCTCACTCCTCCAGATTCCCCTTGTACCGGAGAACTTTCATTATTTCTTTTACCACAAACAGCAAGAAGTAGGCGACTTCTTCTTCCAGGCCCGAGCCAAGGCTTCCTTCCTCCTGAACCTGCCCACTTCACACAAGGGTTGGAAGGAATGGTACTTCTTCATTGGGCCCATCCCCTCCCCGGGCTGGCCTACCACTTGGGTCGAGGGACTTCCCATTTCCGAGACTCTCTCTAGACATTATCGCACTTCTGCCGCCTACCTAAATGTCACCGCCGAACTGGAGGACAGGCATTTCCACGGCGGACTTCTACTAAAGGAGGGGATTCTTTCCACCTTCGGTCTTAGCCCGAGCCCCACCCCTTCTCTATCTGACGCTGGTAAGTTTCCCGGTGTCTACCAGGTATGTCTCTCGGTCATGCATGAACGTATTTTGCTGTCACAGTTTCCCTACTGCTGTCCACGGCCGTGAAGGGGGGATTCAGGCTAGAGAGGGCAGAGCTACAGACTCGGATTGCCTCTATGTGGGCTGCTAGAAGAGGTACTGTAGCAGAGGTCGTCCCGGCCAACCCGACCCCGACTGTACAGGGGTCGATCCCCACTGCTTCTGAGACCGCTCCGTCCGCAACTGTCCCACCGCGCCTTTCTTCTAAACGCCGACCAGCGTCCTCCCCGACAGGGGGTTCATCCCTCCCCTCTTCCAGCAAACGTCTGGAGAAGAAAAAGAAGAAAAAGAGAGCAGCTCTTGAGCCAGAAGCCCGCTCTGCTGCTTTGGCCATTGTTCCCTACGTGGCCCCCGTTGTTGACTCCCCGACCACCATTCCCGTTGGAGACTCCCCAGTTCGCCCACCAGCGATTACCTCTGCCATGGCCCCTATCCCCGATGCTGCGGCCGATACTTCCATCACCACATCGCCCGCCAACCCTTCGGCCATCTCCAACACTTCCGACACCTTGATGTCTGCCCGCTCATGAACCCCTTCTGCTGAGGGTCCGAATGAGGACCTGATGATGCACCTCTTGGTGCCTCTTGGGCAGACCGTCGCCTAAAGCTTCCCCTTGGCGAGCTACCCGAGTGCCACCAGGATCTGCGCCTATATGAGTCGGTAGCCGATCGATATGCCCAAGGGTTCGAGGAGTCCTACTTTCGGGGCTCTCGCAACAAAGCTGACGCCTTTTTCCTTAAGGCCACTCAGGTATGTACAGACGATCCAGGTCTTCCGCTACACCTTTCATTTCTGACTCCTAAGAACGGTGTTCCTTCTGCAGTTTGTAGGAGACTGCCATGACGTCTCTATGTCCCTCCTAGCTCAGAGCTCAGCGCGGACTAAGGCCGAGAGGGAGGTGAAACGCCTACAAACGCAGCTGGCGCATTCCCAATTAGTTGCTGACGAGCCTACCTTGAATCACCTATGAGAGGAGGTTCAGGCTCTGCAAGATCAACTGGCCCACTTGGGGGAACAACTCGAAGTGGCGCGCGACCAAGTTGAGACGGCGCAACAAGCCACTTCCCAAGCAAACATCAGACTCTCCACCCTGAAGCATGCCGAGCGGAAAGCGCGAGCCCGACAAGCGGAGGCCCAGGCCAAGTCAGCCCAGGCGAAGTCTGACCTTCAGAGGGCGTCAATTGCCCTTGACTCTCTCCAGGCCCTACTGGAGACCAGAGATGCTGACGCTTTGGCCTAGTCACAAAGGATAACGGAGCTATCCTTGGAGCTCTCCTCCAAAGATCAACTGTTGCACACTCAGCAAGAAGAGCTCGAGCGGCTGCGAAAGGAGAGGTCCGAGTGGGAGGCTACCGGATTGGAGTTAATAGAGCTTCGCTCTTACAAGGAGACCGAAGATTCCCGAAGGGAGAAGTACAGGCTTGAGTGCATCAACGCCCCTGCTCACACGGCCGAAATCACCAAGCGGTTCATGGATGTAATGGAGCCTCAAGGGTTGAACATCGTCCGCTGGCTCAGGTTTGGTGAGTATCTGCTTCCCAATCTGCCTCCCACAGCGGTGAGTCTTGAGGACATGTGTGAGGACCTACCCAGCGTGACCGATATGCCATTCAAGTAAAGGTCAAGCCTTCTGCATTTCTTTGCCTTTCTTTTTTGTGTACTGGTGAGGGTGTCGGGTTTTGGGCGATGTAATATTTTACCTTGCCGATGGTAACCTTTTTATTCCCCCTCAAGCCCCTTCGGGCTTATTTCCTTCACCACACTGTTAGCGATCCCCAGGATCGTCAAACGGAGCGCTCAACTCGGGATGCTCCCTCACCGCGTAAATCGTTGAACCAGGGGACCAGTGGGGTCAGACCCACTAGCGAGAGTTTAGCCGCTCGGCCGGACTGAAATTCGGGGAGTATGGGTCGCCGCGCGACCAGATAGGCCCAAAGCCCAGGGATTGACGAGATCTGGCCAGTTTATGAGAATCCTTCTGCGCCCGTCCCATCGGGGCGATTCGTATCTGTTGGGACCGGGTGCATGTCGACGCGGACACGTATTGTAATTGTTACATAATTACATGCAGCGGAAACAAAAACATGAATAATTTCCTAAATTATTCTAACACATATCCTAAGCATGTAATGTGTTCACATAATCGTAATATAAAATTTTTACAGAAAAAGAAATTACTCTACGAATTACCTTGCGTAACTTGGAAGAGGGGACGAGATCCAACCGTTAGCGTCCCTTGAAAGCTCCGCCTCTATTCGTATCCACGCTGAGTATCGTCGGGATGACTTTGCTAAGCCACGAGTTTCGTATTCATGAGAACTACTAGATTCTCCGTGAATACGACGAAAACTGAGAGAGTAATCAAATCGAATGAATCACCACCAAGGTTGGCCGAAGAGGAAGATCGTCGCAAGGAAGAACTTCGTCGCCTTAATGCTTCTCCTTGTGCTCACGGCAAGAAGAAAGAAGGAAGGCCTATGGCCGGCCAAGAGAGAGGGAGAGAAGAAGAGGAGAGAGCCCAAGCAATTATTGGATGGATCATCTTCCATGACACCCCTTGGGTCCTTTATATAGGGAGAGGTTTCTTAATTCCCAAGCAAACCTCTCCTTGATTATGGAATAATTTCTCAATCAATCCATAATCAAGGCTCTCATGATCAAGCTTCTTCTTCTTGATTATGGAATAATTTCTCAATCAATCCATAATCAAGGCTTTCTTTCTTTTGACATGATTATATAAAATTTATAAAACAAACCAACCATTAGTTCATTATATAAAAATTTATAAAACAAACCAACCATTGGTTCATTATATAAATTTTATTAAACAAACCAACTCATGGTTCATTATATAAAAATTTATATAAAATTTATATAACCTTTTATAAAATAAACCAACCTTTGGTCTATTTTATAAAACAAACCAAAATAGCCTTATCCTCTTATGGTGGTGGCCGGCCATGACAAGAAGAGAGGAGGCCCCTTCCTTGGCCGGCCCATCTAACCCCAATTGGATCAAATCCCTTAATGAATTAAACTTATTTAATTCACCCATTAAGTCTTTAAAAGACTTAGCCATTCTATGCTTCTGATGCGTCTGAAATAAATTCAGTTTTGACTATTGTTTGGACTTACCAAAAATAGTCTATCTCGATTGGAAAATCTAATTCTCAACTCGTTTTAAATCTTTCGAATAACTCGTTATGCGTGTGACCAAATAGGCTTTCAATTTATGTTGACCGTCCATAATTAACTAATTAATTATAGAACGATCATGAGTGGCACCTAGTAGTACATCATGATCCCCAATTAATTGAAAGATCAACGGTTGACCTCAGAAATGATTCTGAAACCCTTTAGCAGCTATAATGAATCGTGCCCCATTCCCTTCACCATCATATACCCACTTGGTTCAGGACATGGTCTATGTGTATCAGTCCCCACTAGGCTGACTACGTCACACCTAGCCCAAGTAACGTTTCCTCGTCCTATGGATTCTAATTACTCTCATGTATTTGTTGGGACCGGGTGCATGCCGACGCGGACACGTATTGTCATTGTTACATAATTACATGCAGCGGAAACAAAAGCATGAATAATTTCCTAAATTATTCTAACACATATCCTAAGCATGCAATGTGTTCACATAATCGTAATATAAAATTTTTGCAGAAAAGGAAATTACTCTACGAATTACCTTGCGTAACTTGGAAGAAGGGACGAGATCCAACCGTTAGCGTCCCTTGAAAGCTTCGCCTCTATTCGTATCCACGCTGAGTATCGTCGGGATGACTTCGCTAAGCCACGAGTTTCGTGTTCACGAGAACTACTAGATTCTCCGTGAACACGACGAAAACCGAGAGAGTAATCAAATCGAAAGACTCACCACCAAGGTTGGCCGAAGAGGAAGATCGTCGCAAGGAAGAACTTCGTCGCCTTGATGCTTCTCCTTGTGCTCACGGCAAGAAGAAAGAAGGAAGGCCTATGGCCGGCCAAGAGAGAGGGAGAGAAGAAGAGGAGAGAGCCCAAGCAATTCTTGGATGGATCATCTTCCATGGCACCCCTTGGGTCCTTTATATAGGGAGAGGTTTCTTAATTCCCAAGCAAACCTCTCCTTGATTATGGAATAATTTCTCAATCAATCCATAATCAAGGCTCTCATGATCAAGCTTCTTCTTCTTGATTATGGAATAATTTCTCAATCAATCCATAATCAATGCTCTCTTTCTTTTGGCATGATTATATAAAATTTATAAAACAAACCAACCATTGGTTCATTATATAAAAATTTATAAAACAAACCAACCATTGGTTCATTATATAAATTTTATTAAACAAACCAACTCATGGTTCATTATATAAAAATTTATATAAAATTTATATAACCTTTTATAAAATAAACCAATCTTTGGTCTATTTTATAAAACAAACCAAAATAGCCTTATCCTCTTATGGTGGTGGCCGGCCATGACAAGAAGAGAGGAGGCCCCCTTCCTTGGCCGGCCCATCTAACCCCAATTGGATCAAATCCCTTAATGAATTAAACTTATTTAATTCACCCATTAAGTCTTTAAAAGACTTAGTCATTCTATGCTTCCGATGCGTCTAAAATAAATTCAGTTTTGACTATTGTTTGGACTTACCAAAAATAGTCTATCTCGATTGGAGAATCCAATTCTCAACTCGTTTTAAATCATTCGAATTACTCATTATGCGTGTGACCAAATAGACTTTCAATTTATGTTGGCCGTCCATAATTAACTAATTAATTATAGAACGATCATTAGTGACACCTAGTAGTACATCATGATCCCCAATTAATTGAAAGATCAACGGTTGACCTCAGAAATGATTCTGAAACCCTTCAGCAGCTATAATGAATCGTGCCCCATTCCCTTCACTATCTTATACCCACTTGGTTCAGGACATGGTCTATGTGTGTCAGTCCTCACTAGGCTGACTACGTCACACCTGACCCAAGTAACGTTTCCTCGTCCTATGGATTCTAATTACTCTCATGTATTTAAGAGATTCATACTCTGAACATGTCATGCTCCGGCCAGAGGCTTCGAGTAACAATCCGACGATAGGCCTCGGGTATACATCTCCTCGCAAGGAGTGGTGAATCCTTTGTAGGCTGTTCAAATATCTTCGGGCACTTCGGCTTATACCCAATCATCCTGGGTCCACACCTCCTTGGAGATGCTTGCTTAAGATGTCAAAGTATAAGTCTCCATGACCAAGATGACTTGAACACTGCAAGTCAAAGGAACATCGCACTTAAGCTGCAGTAAGAACTTCACTGACATATCTATATGTAGACTACCATATGAAGTTTTACAGCCAGTCACTCCAATGAACTAGTTCCCTTAACTAGCATTCATGTTTATCTCCGGATATCTCCATGTCACCAGCCAGTGAGAATCAGCTGATTAGAGAATAACCCATGCTAGTCTCAACAGAATTGATAGTGTTCGTATTTATCAATTCATCGACTAGGGACAATTTCAATACTTCACAATTGCACATGTAGAGATAATCACTAGTTGTGAATTCATCACAAATTCTCTCATGCTGTGAATTGTATTGCGGATATTTAGTAAATGAGCTTAAGATCTTAATCAAATAATCATGTATACTCAAATAGTGAATATTCATTTATTAAAATAAATATTACAATCATAAGGCGATTGCCTTAGGACACTTCTCTCATATCACTAACAATATTTAAGAGATTCATACTCTGAACATGTCACGCTCTGGCCAGAGGCTTCGAGTAACAATCGGACGATAGGCCTCGGGTATACATCTCCTCGCAAGGAGTGGTGAATCCTTTGTAGGCTGTTCAAACATCTTCGGGCACTTCGGCTTATACCCAATCATCCTGGGTCCACACCTCCTTGGAGATGCTTGCTTAAGATGTCAAAGTATAAGTCTCCATGACCCAGATGACTTGAACACCGCAAGTCAAAGGAACATCGCACTTAAGCTGCAGTAAGAACTTCACTGACATATCTATATGTAGACTACCATATGAAGTTTTACAGCTAGTCACTCCAATGAACTAGTTCCCTTAACTAGCATTCATGTTTATCTCTGGACATCTCAATGTCACCAGCCAGTGAGAATCAACTGATTAGAGAATAACCCATGCTAGTCTCAACAGAATTGATAGTGTCCATATTTATCAATTCATCGACTAGGGACAATTTCAATACTTCACAATTGCACATGTATAGATAATCACTAATTGTGAATTCATCACAAATTCTCTCATGCTGTGAATTGTATTGCGGACATTCAGTAAATGAGCTTAAGATCTTAATTAAATAATCATGTATACTCAAATAGTGAATATTCATTTATTAAAATAAATGATTACAATCGTAAGGCGATTGCCTTAGGACACTTCTCTCATATCACTAACAAACTCTCACTTGGCCTAATGCCAATCGCTACGGTACCCAATACCACAGGCTCTAACATGACCCTCAAACTTACTTTGAGGCAAGACCTTAGTTAAAGGATCCGCTAAATTCCTTTCAGTGAGAATTTTCTCAATTTGTATATCATTCCTACTTATAATCTCTCTGATCAGATGATAGCGGCGAAGCATATGTTTGGATCGCTGATGAGACCTTGGTTCCTTTGCTTGTGCAATAGCTCCATTGTTGTTGTATTAAACCGGTATTGCTTCATCAATGGTTGGAACCACACCAAGTTCTGAGACAAACTTCTTGATCCAGACTGCTTCCTTTGTTGCTTCCGAAGCTGCAATATATTCCGCTTCCGTTGTCGAATCTGCTACGGTGTCTTGCTTGGAACTTTTCCAGCTTACTGCACCTCCATTCAAAATAAATACGTATCCGGACTGAGATTTAGAGTCATCCTTATCTGTCTGGAAACTGGCATCTGTATATCCACGTATTATCATATCACCTTCTCCATATATTAGGAACACATCCTTAGTTCTTCTTAAGTACTTGAGGATTGTTTTGACAGCCGCCCAATGATCCATTCCTGGATCAGACTGGTATCTGCTTGTGACACTCAGAGCATATGATACATCGGGCCTAGTACATAACATAGCATACATGATAGATCCTATCGCGGATGCATAAGGAATCTTATTCATGCAAATCCTCTCGTCTTCTGTGCGCGGACACATAGACTTTGAAAGGTTGATCCCATGCCTGATGGGAAGGTAACCTTTCTTGGATTCCGACATGCTAAACCTTTCTAGCACTCAGTCTATATATGTAGACTGCGAAAGACCAAGCAACCGTTTTGATCTATCTCTATAGATTCTAATCCCAAGGATATAGGTTGCTTCTCCCAGGTCTTTCATGGAGAAAGTTTTCGACAACCAAATTTTAATTGACTGTAAGACTGATATATCGTTTCCTATAAGTAAAATGTCATCGACATATAACACTAGGAATACGACTGCACTCCCACTAACCTTCTTGTATACACAAGGTTCGTCAGGATTTTGTGAGAAATCAAACTCTTTGATTGTCTCATCAAAATGGATATTCCAGCTCCTGGATGCTTGCTTTAGTCCATATATGGATCGTCGAAGCTTGCATACTTTGGTTTTATTAACCGATGTGAAACCTTCAGGTTGTATCATGTATACATCCTCAAGCAGGTTTCCATTAAGGAAAGCTGTTTTCACATCCATTTGCCATATCTCATAATCATAATAAGCTGCTATGGCCAGGAGCATCCGAATGGATTTGAGCATAGCTACTGGCGAATAGGTTTCGTCATAATCAATTCCTTGTTTCTGACGATATCCTTTTGCTACTAATCTAGCCTTAAAGGTAACAACATTACCTTCCATGTCGGTTTTCTTCTTGAAAACCCACTTGCACCCTATGAGCTTAATCCCTTCAGGCGGGTTAACCAAGTCCCATACTTGATTTTCGTACATGGAATCTATTTCCGACTTCATGGCTTCAAGCCATTTATCCCTTTCTGAATTTATCAGAACTTCTTCATAACTGATAGGTTCGTCATTGTTAACGAGTAACACGTCGTTCAATTCACTTATGAAAAATCCGTATCTCTCTGGAATATTGCGTATCCTATCAGACTTACGAAGAAGTGGTGTTGTTTTAGGTTCAACTGATAGCTCATCATTATTAGTTATTAGTTGTGGGTCTAGACTAGGTGTCTCTGTAATGTCTATTGGAGTTTCTTGAACTTCTTCAAGTTCAATGCTACTCCCACTGTTTTCTTGTAAAAGAAATTCTTTTTCCAGAAATACAGCATGCCTTGAACAAACACCTTTTGTTCCAAGGGATGATAGAATTGGTAACCCTTCATTTCCTTAGGGTATCCAATAAATAGACATTTATCAGACTTAGCATCCAATTTATCTGATACAGTCCGCTTTACATAAGCAGTACAACCCCATATTTTAAGGTCAGTTAAATGAGGTTTCTTACTATTCCACGTCTCATATGGAGTAGTAGAGACTACCTTGGTCGGGACTCTGTTTAGTAAGTAAACAGCTGTCTTAAGCGCATAGCCCCAAAAGGATTTTGGAAGAGTTGCATGATTCATCATAGATCTAACCATGTCCATCAAGGTTCGGTTACGCCTCTCAGATACACTATTATGCTGTGGTGTATATGGCTGAGTCCATTGAGACAATATCCCATTGTCCCTAAGATAATCTTGAAACTCTTGACTCAAGTATTCACCACCCCGATCGGATCGAAGTATTTTAATACTTTTGCCAAGCTGTTTCTCTACTTCACTTCTGAACTCTTTGAATTTCTCAAAAGCTTCAGATTTGTGTTTCAATAAGAACACATACCCGAATCATGAGTGATAATCGATAAAGGTAATGAAGTAGCTATAACCTCCTTGTGCAAGAGTTGACATTGGTCCACATACATCAGTATGTATTAGACCAAGTAATTCTCCCACTGGTTTACCTTTTCCGGAAAAGGGTAATTTGGTCATCTTGCCTTTTAAGCATGATTCGCATGTATCAAATGAACCGGGTTCAAATGATTCCAGAATTCCACATCGGTGTAATTTGGTCATGCGTTTCTTACTTACATGGCCAAGACGACAATGCCACGTATAGGAGTCTATTTGATTATCTATTCGAGCACGTTTGTTGCTAACTTCGATATTGAAAACGTCACTGGATAAATCTAACGTGTAGATACCATTGTATAAAGTTCTGGTCCCATAAAGAACATCATTTAAAGTTATGTAACAGCAATTGTTACTAAAAGTTAAATGATAACCCTTTTCATTCAAGCATGAAATAGATACAATGTTCTTTATTAACGAAGGAACAAAATAACAATTATCCAATTCTAAGACAAGTCCAGTAGGGAGCTTTAGCAAATATGTTCCGATGGCAACAGCAGCAATCTTTGCTCCATTTCCAACTCGCAAATTCGCTTCTCCCTTGACGAGTCTTCTTCTATTCCTTAGCCCCTGTATGTCATTACATATATGTGAGCTACACCCAGTATCAAGTACCCAGGTGGACGAGGAAATAGAGTGACATTCAATAACGAAGATACCTGAAGAGGATGGGGCATCGGATGCCTTCTTCTTCAAGGACTCAAGATAAACCTTGCAGTTTCTTCGCCAGTGACCCTCCTTGCCGCAGTGATGGCAAGTGCCTTTTGGTGCCTTTTCAGTCTTTTTGGCCTTTTTCTTCTTTCCCTTATTCTGTTCTTTAGGCTTCCTCTTAGAGCCTTTCTTTGAGGAACCAACTAACAGTACCGTCTTCTGATCCTGCTTTACAGAAGGCTCTACAGTCTTCAGCAGGTTGAGTAACTCAGGAATGGTAGTCTCCATCTTGTTCATCCGATAGTTCATCACAAATCGTGAGTAACTCTTGGGCAAACAATGCAGAATTAAGTCAACACTTAGTTCGTGATCCATTGCAAATCCGAGTGTGCCTAGTCGCTCAATGTACCCCAACATCTTCAACACAAACTGTGAGACAGAACTGCCTTCCTGCATCTTAGAGGTGAAGAGGAGTCTGGAGACCTCGAACCTTTCGGATCTCGCCTGCTCGTTAAACGGCTCATGAAGATGGAAGATGATGGTATGAGCATCCATATGCTCATGCTGCTTTTGCAGCTCAGGTACCATAGCGGCCAGCATGATGCAACTCGCAAGTTCAGAATCGGCCACATGTTTCTGATAGGCCACTAATTGGTCTGGAGTTGCATCTTCTGGAGGATGGTTGGGAAGTTGTTCTTCAAGGACATAAGCAAGCTTTTCTGCCTTGAGAACTATCCTCAGGTTTCGAAGCCAGTCCATGAAGTTTGGCCCAGTCAGCTTATTGGTGTCCAAAATGGAACGCAAATTCAGAGAAGACATGATCAAGTGATTATCCTAGAAATACAAATTGAGCTTATGTGAGAAGAATGATAAAGAATGCATCAATATACATTAATTAAATCCTATTTATTTTTCGAATTGAATAACCCTTTTTATCAATTCGGGAGATCGTAGGAACATCTCCAAATAGGTTGATATCCAACCATAGATAAGAACAACCATGGCTAGAGTCCATCAAGTTATTCTTAGCTATGAAGGTAGGTAATTATACCGATTACATATTATACATATGTAACTATCACATTATGCTATCAACTAATTGAATGTTTGCATAAATCATTGGGTTGTTAACTCATTAACAAGTATGCAACAATATACATAGCACCCAACTGCACCTCTCTTTACATCGACCTTGGTTGTGGCACAACAAATCGATGCTCCAAGCTTAAGGCTGACCCATTAATCAAGAAATAGTTTTAATATGGTTGGAGCTCATTCAACCGTTTAGTCAAGCTTGGATGTGTCCAAGAACCAAAACTAAGGATTGACCTCTGACTCCAACTATATTAATCATAAACTAATTCCATGGTTTGAACATGTTGAGGTTCAAGCCGGGCATGGATGTGTCCATCAACCCAAACGAGAAACAAAACTCCGATTCTAACCATATTAATGGAAGGTGTTGGCCTTAATATTTTGTAAGGGGTTTTGGGTCTCATCCTTTTCCTTTTAAGCACATTCATGACATATAATTATGTCATGCTCTAACGATTTCCTTAATAAAGTATGTATGTGACTTAATTTATCAAGTCTCATTAATTGAATTAGGAACCAGATTTCCTAATTCTAATTTCACACTTTATTCAAGGAATTGTTTTGGGAAACAATTTCCTAAATTGTCATAATCAATTTCGAAAATAATATGTTTAAGACTTTGATTTCTCTAAATCAAATCTTATTAAATTAAGAGACAGATTCCCTTAATTCAACCACATATTATTTTCATGAAAATCTTATTTAAGGAAATAAACTCTATAGGAAACAATTTTTCCTAATTAATTTTGGAGACAACAATATGTAAGAGCATCACCTCATAAATCAAATAAGGAAATTATCATTTGAGAATCACCTCAAAAATTTCCAAGATTTGATCACATATTTTATTTATGGATAATTAATTACAACAAATTATTTCCTTTGGGTGGCTCCCCGAGGCACTCCCCAAAGAAAAGAAATTTGTTGTAAATCTAATTTGGCCTGCTCCCCAAGGCATAACCAAATTAAACTTGATAATTAAAGAACTTGTTAATAATATAATTTGGATGGCTCCCCGAGGCCTACCCAAATCAATTTTAACAATTCATATTCAAAATAGAAAATTAAATTATAATAACTAACTTAAATTTGGGTGGCTCCCCGAGGCACTCCCCAAAGTAAAGAATTTTGTTAATAATTTAAAAACCAATTTGAATTTAATTGTCAATTAATATTTCCATAAAATGTCTAGACTTTCATGAAAAGAAAGTGCCCAAAATTACGAGCTTTCCATAAATGGAAAGTTTCCAAAATTAAAAGGTTTTCAGAATTATTGTAAGTTTTTGATACAAAGAAAACTTACGTATTTCTAAAATTGGAAAATTTCCAAAATTAGGAAATTTCCAAAATTGGAAAGTTTCTAAAAATGGAAAGTTTTCACAATTATCATAAAACTTCAGAAACAAAGATATTTCAAAAATTTGTGAAATTTCATGAGGATTTCCAAACTTTGAAATTCCTAAATCTAAAATTTATTATAATTGAAAAGTTTCCATAATTGGAAAATTTTTCAAAATTGAGATCATGACAAAGTTTTCCACAAAACAATTATATGATTATGTCGAACACTAACCGGCTCTGATACCACTGTTGGGACCGGGTGCATGCCGACGCGGACATGTATTGTAATTGTTACATAATTACATGCAGCGGAAACAAAAGCATGAATAATTTCCTAAATTATTCTAACACATATCCTAAGCATGCAATGTGTTCACATAATCGTAATATAAAATTTTTGCAGAAAAGGAAATTACTCTACGAATTACCTTGCGTAACTTGGAAGAAGGGACGAGACCCAACCGTTAGCGTCCCTTGAAAGCTTCGCCTCTATTCGTATCCACGCTGAGTATCGTTGGGATGACTTCGCTAAGCCACGAGTTTCGTGTTCACGAGAACTACTAGATTCTCCGTGAACACGACGAAAACCGAGAGAGTAATCAAATCGAAAGACTCACCAACAAGGTTGGCCGAAGAGGAAGATCGTCGCAAGGAAGAACTTCGTCGCCTTGATGCTTCTCCTTGTGCTCACGGCAAGAAGAAAGAAGGAAGGCCTATGGCCGGCCAAGAGAGAGGGAGAGAAGAAGAGGAGAGAGAGCAATTCTTGGATAGATCATCTTCCATGGCACCCCTTGGGTCCTTTATATAGGGAGAGGTTTCTTAATTCCCAAGCAAACCTCTCCTTGATTATGGAATAATTTCTCAATCAATCCATAATCAAGGCTCTCATGATCAAGCTTCTTCTTCTTGATTATGGAATAATTTCTCAATCAATCCATAATCAAGGCTCTCTTTCTTTTGGCATGATTATATAAAATTTATAAAACAAACCAACCATTGGTTCATTATATAAAAATTTATAAAACAAACCAACCATTGGTTCATTATATAAATTTTATTAAACAAACCAACTCATGGTTCATTATATAAAAATTTATATAAAATTTATATAACCTTTTATAAAATAAACCAACCTTTGGTCTATTTTATAAAACAAACCAAAATAACCTTATCCTCTTATGGTGGTGGCCGGCCATGACAAGAAGAGAGGAGGCCCCCTTCCTTGGCCGGCCCATCTAACTCCAATTTGATCAAATCCCTTAATAAATTAAACTTATTTAATTCACCCTTTAAGTCTTTAAAAGACTTAGCCATTCTATGCTTCCGATGCGTCTGAAATAAATTCAGTTTTGACTATTGTTTGGATTTACCAAAAATAGTCTATCTCGATTGGAGAATCCAATTCTCAACTCATTTTAAATCCTTCGAATTACTCGTTATGCGTGTGACCAAATAGGCTTTCAATTTATGTTGGCCGTCTATAATTAACTAATTAATTATAGAACGATCATGAGTGACACCTAGTAGTACATCATGATTCCCAATTAATTGAAAGATCAACGGTTGACCTCAGAAATGATTCTGAAACCCTTTCAGCAGCTATAATGAATCGTGCCCCCATTCCCTTCACCATCTTATACCCACTTGGTTTAGGACATAGTCTATGTGTGTCAGTCCCCACTAGGCTGACTACGTCACACCTAGCCCAAGTAACGTTTCCTCGTCCTATGGATTCTAATTACTCTCATGTATTTAAGAGATTCATACTCTGAACATGTCATGCTCTGACCAGAGGCTTCGAGTAACAATCCGACGATAGGCCTCGGGTATACATCTCCTCGCAAGGAGTGGTGAATCCTTTGTAGGCTGTTCAAACATCTTCGGGCACTTCGGCTTATACCCAATCATCCTGGGTCCACACCTCCTTGGAGATGCTTGCTTAAGATGTCAAAGTATAAGTCTCCATGACCAAGATAACTTGAACACCGCAAGTTAAAGGAACATCGCACTTAAGCTGCAGTAAGAGCTTCACTGACATATCTATATGTAGACTACCATATGAAGTTTTATAGCTAGTCACTCCAATGAACTAGTTCCCTTAACTAGCATTCATGTTTATCTCCGGACATCTCAATGTCACCAGCCAGTGAGAATCAGCTGATTAGAGAATATCCCATGCTAGTCTCAACAGAATTGATAGTGTCCGTATTTATCAATTCATCGACTAGGGACAATTTCAATACTTCACAATTGCACATGTATAGATAATCACTAGTTGTGAATTCATCACAAATTCTCTCATGCTGTGAATTGTATTGCGGACATTCAGTAAATGAGCTTAAGATCTTAATCAAATAATCATATATACTCAAATAGTGAATATTCATTTATTAAAATAAATGATTACAATCATAAGGCGATTGCCTTAGGACACTTCTCTCATATCACTAACAGTATCTCGATCCTTGATGTCTACTTTAATGAGTGATGGACCAGGGCGCGGGCGACGTGACGTGTCGGGCAGCGAAACGTCCGTCACCAGTCATGAGCGCCTCGGGCATTGAGCAGCCCTTGCGTATTTACTCCAGCTCTACCACCTCTTCATGCCTTCCCATTCGCGTGACTGACCGTTGGATCTTGCAGTTTACCAAGGCCTACTGCGGACAGCCAGGATGACCTGCTATCCTCAATATAAGCCGTGTTTTACCGGCACCTCTTTCAACCCACCATATCAATGAGACCAATATCCTCGCTAGCCCATTATGTCTGCCGACTCCGATGAAGGACCCTCCTCTTCGATGAAACCCTTCACCTCTTCTGATGATTCGTACCATTCTTCCTCGGAAGAGGTAGATCGAGAGCTCCTCGAGCTGTTCCTTCCTGTAATCGCCGCTTCCCCTTATAGAGGCACTCCTAAGGGGAAAGAACCGATGACGACCTGCCCATCTCCCTGTGCAGGAACCTCCGATATGGATACCTTACCATTGGAGTCTGGTCGTCATGCACCTTGCTCGATTGTTTTCTCATCTCCACATAGCACTCTCGCTCCTCCTCACCGAGCAAAGCGGGCTCGGGCTCCGGCTTCTGCAGAAGCTACTGTCGCGGCGCCCCAGTCCTCCTGTGTGACCCCCCTTCCGGTGCACGCGTCTCCCTCGCTTGCCCCTGAGGTATCGCTTTCTCCAGCGCCTCTCGAGCTTGCCCTTTCTCAGTCGGGAAGCTCCTCTCGAGCGTTTTCTTCGACTTTGTTGAGGAGGGTTTGGGCGCTTGCGCTTACGGGGGATCCGAAGGGAGGTGTTCATACTGTCCTTCGTCATTTGACTCGTCGCGGTTCTATATGCCGACTGGCTGGCAATACTGGCTTGACGATTGCTAGAGGGGGTACTATCATATGCCCCCTATCCCAGCAAGTGCCAGTCTGGGGAGGCTTATTGCTTGCATGCTCCTTGCCCCTTCCCGACCCCTAGGCCTTTGTGGGGGAGGATGCTACCGCTGGCTCTCCTGGCCCAGTCTCTCCACCTGCCGCCACCCCGCGGACCTGGTCTAATGACTCGTGTTCAAGTGGCGGTCTGGACAGGAAGTCTGAAGCTTCCTCCAACTGAGAGTCTGGAAACCCTGCTCGGGCGAGAGCTCCTAGGCCCGACCCGAGAAACTTCAGCTTATGAAAGGTGTTGCTCTTATTTTTCTTTTCTTGGCTTCTGACTTTCACTCTCCTTTTTTAGGCGGCGCGACCCGTTTGGAATCTCGAGGAGTCCGTCACTCTCAAGACCCAACTGTTCGAGGCGAATCACACCATTTCCCTTCTGCGGGCCGACCTGAAGGCCAAGGAGAAGGAGCGGGCTGCCTGTGCTGCGAAACTGGGCAAGCTTCAGCAGCAGCATGAAGTTCAGGCATCTGTGCTGCAAGCGGTGCAAAGGCGTCTTCGGCGCCTTAAAGACTTTGCCGATGCTTTGCTCCTGGACAAGTCACCCAAGAAACCCAGCCGAGCTCCGTGAACCAGGAGCAGTTGCTGTTAAGGGTGCCTCTTGTATTTTCCCTTACGCAAGAGGTGCTATGCCTTACATTTGTAACAGTTCTGTTAATAAGAATTTGCCCTTTTATACTTCTTTGTGTTTCTGCGCTGCTTAAGTGTCGAGGCTTTACGCGACGTTACTGGCCCGAGTGGGAACGCCCCGACCCAAAGTCGTCTTGCGTGTGCGGGATATCCACATATAATGCTTGTAACTCATTCTGGTCATTTGGAACGAAACAGACCCTTCTTCACACTTGCCTCGGTGAACCACTCGACCAAAGCGACATCTTGGACGAAGGCGAGTGCTCTCTTGCTCGAAAGACTCATAAGAGTTGGTAGAATGAAATTGCCAGCGTGGAAAATTCGTGAAGTCGCCGTCGAATCTTGAACCTGGCTGAGGCTACCTCTGACGCCTCGGCTCGGACCCCGCTACGAGAGCGACCAAGCCAAGGAGATGTTCGAGAAATATGCTTGTCCTAAGCCTTAGGACATTTTGCGCGTACGACCGAGCAGGACTCAGGGGATGTGGGACGCCACACATCCTACTGAGTGGCCGAGCCATGGCATAATTGCCATTCGTACGAGGGTAGGAATCCCGACGCTGACTCAGACCAGTTCAGCGAAGCGCGGGTCGCCCCGCGTCCGATCGGAGGCGCTGAGTTGCATGGCCCGCGGAGATCGACCCAGTTATGACTTGCTAGCTCGGCTAGAGTTTGCACACCCGGTCGAACGGGGCTAAGGGAGGCACATGGTGGTTGAGCCACGGACTGAGCCGCGGGATAATAGCGCACACAGTCGGGCAAAACTCAGGGAGCGTGGGACGCCACGCGTCTTTCTGAGCAGCCGAGCTGCGGGATAGCACACACGGTCAGGCAGGCTGAGCCGCGGGATAATAGCGCACACAGTCGGGCAGGACTCAGGGAGCGTGGGACACCACGTGTCTTACTGAGCAGTCGAACTACGGGAAATATAGCTCGAGAGTCTGATACATCTGCGAGCGGGGTAAGGACCATGCGCTTCCACTTGTCAGATGTGTTTTACATTTACATCATCACCTTTCACTCGGCAACCCGATAGGGCTGATGGTGGATCGCACTCCAGGGTTGATCCAACCTTTTTCCCTTTTCATTTTCTAAGTAGTACGCTCCAGAAGAAAGCTTTTGAACAATCTTGAAGGGTCCTCCCCACTGCGGCTCCAGTTTGCTTACGTCCCCCACAGGTTTTATTCTTTTCCAGACGAGGTCGCCCACTTGAAATGCTCCGGGCAGCACTCTTCGGTCGTATCTCTGCTTCATCTTCTGCCTATACGCGAACATCCGAGTTGCGGCTCTGTCGTGAATTTCGTTGACCAGGTCCAACTCCAAACGCCGTCTCTCCGGATTATCGTCATCATACGCTGCCCTTCGATCCGATTCGCATCTGATCTCGACCGGGATCACTGCCTCAGTCCCATAAACCAGCTGGAAAGGCGTGCATCCGGTTGTTTCTTTGATATTGGTTCTCAAGGCCCATAGGATGCTTGGGAGCTCGTCTACCCACGTTCCGCCAACGTGGTCGAGCTTGGTCTTCAGTCCTCTGAGGATCTCCCGATTAGCCACCTCTGTCTGGCCATTGCTTTGAGGGTAAGCTACAAAGGTAAAGGCTTGCTTGATGCCATATTTTTCACACCACTCCCGTATCCTTCTGCCCTGGAACTGCCTCCCGTTGTCTGAGACGAGCTTGTGCGGGATCCCATACCGGTATAATATGTCTCGCCATAGGAACTTCATTACTGCCAGCTCGGTGATGCGTGACAGAGCCTCCGCCTCTATCCACTTGGAAAAGTAATCGATTGCCACCAACAAATATTTCTTCTGAGCGGCAGCGGTCGGGAATGGTCCCACGATGTCCATGCCCCACTGGTCAAAAGGGCAAGAGACTACCAATACCTTCATAGCTTCCGTGGTTCAGTGCGGTAGGCATTGGTGCTTCTGGCAGGACAGACATTTGGCCACCAGCTCGTTGGCATCCTTCTGCAAGGTAGGCCAATAATATCCTGACATTATCGCCTTCCGAGCCATCGCACGAGCGCCAGCGTGGTGTCCACAGATCCCCAGATGAATTTCCCTCAAGACATAATCAGCGTCCTCTTCATTTAGGAACTTGAGGAGAGGTCGAGAAAACGATCTCTTGAAGAGGGCGTCGCCGACCAGGGTGAATCTGGCCACGTGCTTCTTGAGCCACCGAGCCTCCTCGTTGTCGGCCGGTAGGGTTCCCCGGGTGAGGTAGGTGATGATTGGGGTTCGCCAATCGGATGCCAACTCCAGGTCAGCCTGTCTCTCTATCTGCATGACTAGCAGTGCCGGGCCGCCCGCCTGAGGAAGCACCCATGAGCCTACAGAACTAGCCAGCTTAGCTAACTCATTCGCCTTGAAGTTCTCTTCCCGTGGGATCTTCCTCACTTGTACCTCTTTGAATTCAGCCTTAAGCTTCTCATAAGCTTCTATGAAAGCCTGCAGCCGATCACTGTTGACCTCGAACTTTCCAGCCACTTGCTGCGTAACTAGCTGCGAATCTGAGTAGAGCATTACTCGGGCAGCCCCTACATGCTTAGCGGCCTGCAATCCAGCTATGAGGGCCTCATACTCGGCTTCATTATTGGTGGCTTTGTACTCCAATCGCACGGACAGGTGCATTTTTTCTCCGCTAGGGGAGACCATCAGAACACCGATCCCACTTCCCGACCGAGTGGACGAACCATCCACATATATCTGCCACGCCTCTTCAATCTCGTCCGCATGCAGCTCACTTAAGAAGTCAGCTAGAGCTTGAGCCTTGATAGCTGGTCGAGGTTGGTATTGAATGTCATATTCACTCAGCTCGGTAGTCCACTTGATCAGTCACCCCAACGCTTCAGGATTTGAGGCTACTCGACCCAGGTTGCTGTTCGTCAATACCACGATAGGATGCGCCAAAAAATAAGGACGAAGTCTCCGAGCACCCAACAACAGCACATACATCAATCTTTCGAGCGTCGTGTAGTGGCACTCGGCTCCCTTTAATAAATGAGCAAAGAAGTACACTGGCTGCTGTTCGGTCGCCTCTTGTTTAACCAAAACTAAGCTGACCGAGTCAGCTAATGCGGCCAAATACACGTATAGCATCTCCCCAACCTCCGGTTTCGCCAGCACAGGCAGCTCAGTAAGATAAGTCTTCAGTTCTTCGAATGCCTTGTCACAGTCGGCATCCCATTGGAACTTGGTAGCTTTGCGGAGGGTCTTGAAGAAAGGCAACCCTCGCTCTGCCGATCGGGAGATAAATTGAGATAGGGCCGTGATGCGCCCTGCGAGCCGCTGAGCCTCTCGTAAATTTCTGGGCGGGGGCATATCCAGCAGGGCCTTGACCTTCCCCGGGTTAGCTTCTATGCCCCGCTCAGTCACAATGTAGCCTAGGAACTTCCCCCTCCGAGCACCAAAAAGGCACTTAGCCGGGTTCAGCTTGAGCCCCATACCTTCGCAGCGTCTGGTAGGTTTCCTCGACGTCCGCCACCAAGTCTTCAGCTCGGGCAGACTTGATGAGGATGTCATCAACATATACCTCTACGTTTCTCCCTATCTGGGACCGAAAAACTTTATTCATCATCCGCTGGTAGGTGGCTCCAGTGTTCTTCAATCCGAACGGCATAACGGTGTAGCAGTACGTGCCGTCCGCCGTGATAAAGCTAACCTTTTCTTGGTCCTCGGTGGCCAGGGGTACTTGATGATACCCCTGGTAGGCGTCCAACATGGAGATGAACTCGCTGCCTGCTGTCGAGTCCACCATCTGATCAATCCAGGGCAAAGGGTAGTAATCTTTCGGGTAGGCCTTGTTGAGATCCCGAAAGTCGATGCAGATTCGCCATCTGTTGTCTGGCTTAGGCACTAGCACCACGTTGGCCAGCCAAGACGGGAACTGCACCTCCCTGATGTGCCCTGCCTCCGTTAACCTCTCAATCTCCGCCCTGATCGCCTTGTTCTGCTCGGTACTAAAGTCCCGCTTCCTTTGCTTCACAGGCCGAGCGTGGGGGTAGACATGGAGGTGATGCTCTGCAACCTCTGGTCGGACGCCTCTCAGCTCCTTGACGGACCAAGCGAAGACATCTTGGTTGCGAGCCAAGCACTCCAGCAGGGGCTCCTTCAGCTCTTCTGGCAGTCCTGCGGTGATCTTGACTCGGGACTCCTCCCGGTCGGGGAGGAGCTGCACCTCCTCTTTGTCCTCATGCAACTCAGACCAAGGAGAGGCTTGGACCATGTTGCAATCAGAGAAGGGACGTGGGGCCTTGCGGCTTTCTACGTGAACATCATCCACGTAGCACCTTCGGGCTACCTTCTGGTCACCCCTGACCTCTCCCACCTGGTCCCCGACTGGGAATTTAACCTTCAGGTAGAAGGTGGAGGTGACGGCCCGGAACTCATTGAGGGCAGGTCGGCCCAGAATGGCATTGTAGGACGAAGGGGCGTCCACTACCAGAAAAGTGGACCACCGGGTCCTCTTCAATGGCTCTTCCCCCAGGGATATGGCCAGCCGAATCTGGCCAATGGGCTGCACCGGGTTCCCCGTGAAGCCAAACAACGGAGTCGCCACTAGTTCCAACTGGGACCTTTCAATTTGGAGCTGGTCAAATGCCCTCCTGTAGAGTATATTGACCGAGCTACTGGTGTCCACGATGGTGCGGTGGACTTGATAATTGGCGATGACGGCGGTGATGACCATCGCATCATCGTGGGGGACTTCCAACCCCTGCAGATCCTGGGGCCCGAAGCTGATTTGCGGCCCCTCTACCTGGGCTAGACTAGTGCCGACTTGATGGATCTCCAGTCAGCGCACTTGAGCTTTCCGGGCCCGATGGGAGTCTCCTCCTGTCGGGCCACCCGAGATTACATGCACACCGCCCCGAACGACATTCTGCTGATTGGCCCGCTCTTCCTCCGTCTCCTCTTCCACCGCTCGGTTCCCTTGAGGGAATAGATTTCGAGCAGCCGGAGGGTTTTCTCGCAGTTCCTCAGTCATCGGGTCGGCGTTCGGGCCGCCTCGGTCTACCCCCCGTCCAGGAGGTGTGTGTCGTCCTCGTCCTCTGGGGGCCTGAGCCCGACCCCGGTCGGCTTGTCGGTACTCCTCGGTGGCATGCCCGTGACTCTGATGAAAGCTGCAGTAGGGCCTCCATCGAGCGAGGAAGCATCCCTGGGCCACCTGCTGCACATGGCGTCTTTCCATGCCCGCATGCTCGGCGGGGCCTCTCGGACTACGAATGGGTCCTCCTGAGGGTCTAGCACCCTGAACAGTAGGAGGAGGCGCCGGGGCCACTGATTCCTTGCGCCGAGCCGCTTGCGCTTCTTCAACGTTGATATACTTGTCAGCCTTGCCCAGAAGGCTGTCGAAATCCTTCGGGGGCTTCCTGATCAGTGATCGGAAAAACTCTCCCTCTTGCAGACCCTGGGAGAACGTGCTAACCATAACCTCCTGAGTGGCAGTAGGCACATCCATCGCCAACTCGTTAAACCTCCGTATATAAGATTTAAGGGTTTCTTTCGGCCCTTGCTTTAGAGCGAACAGGTTGAGACTTGTCTTGTGGTGCCGTCGGCTGCTGGCGAAGTGCTGCAGGAACACCCTCTTGAACCTTTCGAAGCTCGTGACAGACCCTCGGGGAGTCGGTCGAACCATCTCTGGGCCGCGCCAGAGAGCGTGGTTAGGAAGGCTCTACACTTAACACCTTCCAGATATTGTTGAAGCATGACAGCACTCTCAAACTTCATCAAGTGCTCTTTCGGATCCGTGGTCCCCACGTACTCAGGGATGGTGAAGAAACGAAGATGATGAGGCATGGGATCCTCCAAGATCCAGGTAGCAAAAGGGCTATGTACCGGCATGGCCGATGTAGGGTCCGCCAGATCTTTTCCCTTATCTGGTCGCCTCCCGCGCACCGGGTTAGAGACTGAGGCTGCGGCTGATACCGAATGGGCCTCGCCGACTTGCTCCTGGGGGACAACCGCCGGGGGAGGTGCGGGGCCCCCCTCAGGCACAGTAGGCCTGCCTTGTCCTCCCGAGATGCGACGTGCAACTAGCTCTGAGCCCCGATGCCCTTGGCTGGCAACTTGGGAGAGTCTTTGGGAAGCCCTCTGCTGTGCTCGTGTAGCCATGAGTACCTCGTACTCCTCACGAGAGACGTCCACGTTCAGCTCATAAGGATCAGCCATCTCTACTTCCGATCAGGCTGCTGGTGTCCCTCCTTCTAGCGCCAAATTTGATCCTGTCGCGAAGTGAGTAGGATGCCCTTACGGCTGAGTGAGTCTCCAGGAAGGGCGAGGTCGCTGAGGTGGCGTGACGAGATGGATCGCTTCCAACCTGCGAGGCAGAGACCGTTAGAACCCGCCGGGAAAAGTCCCCGGCCAGGCACTCCGACGGTCAAGTCAGTACACGACGGTGGTGATGGAAGGCAATAGAACAGTATGAAAATTACACTATCGCGCGTACCTGGGAAATACGGAGTGAGAGGTATATGTAGCCGGGGAAGCTGACAGGTTCTGCTCCGCCTTCCACTTGTCGTCACATAGAGAGGGCAGGGTAATGCATGCCCAGGGATGGCAGGGTAAAGTGACACATGCTGTATTAAGGAAAGGGGCACTGTCAACTTAAGGGTTGGCGTCGTTGGACGCCGCTCGACCTGTCACCAAAGCATGTGGTCGGGGTACGGGGGACAAGGTGTAGCAGGCAGATCAATACCTCGGCGAGATATCCGCCACTGGGGACCAGGATGACCAAGGTCCTACGCCGACCCCGTACAACTTCTGGTAGTCCAGTGTTAGGGAGTGGTTATGCCGACTGGGGCACTGAGTAACGAGGCCGGCTGAGGGCCTATGAGGGTACCGACTGGGGCACTGAGTAACGAGGCCGGCTGAGGGCCTATGAGGGTGCCGACTGGGGCACTGAGTAACGAGGCCGGCTGAGGGCCTATGAGGGTGCCGACTGGGGTACTGAGTAACGTCTCCTTCGGCTTGGGCTTATCCCCGAAGCGTGGGCCGCCACGCGTCAGCAGGGAGCCAAAGCTAGCTGATCCTTAGACCATTCAACTCAGGATCGAGCTACCACACAACTACGTGGGCCTTGACGCCCTGGGCCGACCCAAGCCTGCCGGCCCCCTTCCTGCTAGCTGAGCGCCAGGCTGCTGAGCCAGGTTACACGCAAGCTAGCCCGAGATCAGAGACTATCATATATGTCAATTGATGACTTGAGCTCACAAGTCATGAATATGTGATATCAAGTTGACACATGAGTATACATTAGAGAATGTGTACTGAATTGACCCGTCATGGGAAAGTTTCATAGATTGTCATATGAGTGCTATAAATTTTCTCATGTGACTATTAGTATGAATAGTCCTTAGACTTGAAGTCACTACAGTACCCTACATAAGGAGTTATGTACTTTGATATCGTCAAATGTCACCCGTAATAGGGTGGACTATAAAGGCGATCACTGGGTATGTAATGAATTATACGAAAGGATGTGAGTGATGTAGTTGGGATCTATTCCTCCCATACGACGGGAGTGATATCTGTGGGCTCCTTGATCGAGTAGGACTATTAAAATGCATGATCATGCTCAATTGAGTCAATATGAGATATTGAGCTAATTTGTTTGAGTGAGTCTACTTGGGGATCAAGAAACACAAATATTGATATTGAGAATGATATAGTTTATGCCTCATTAGTCAATCTAGACATCGAGGATAGTAGGACAAGGTCATACATTGTCATAGTCACGGAGGTTAAGTCGGATCTCGACTTTCTCGTCACTTTGGTAGCAATGATGCATTACTAGATGCAGCTCATTGCTTATGTGTCTAAAGCGGTTTAGACACATTGTTAATGTTACGAGAATCTATTGGGTCACACACTAAGGACACGATGCTTCAAAGATTAATTGATCTTAGTTTTACTAAGATTTGATCCAAATTGAATTAATTGAGTTAGACTCAAGTGAATTAAATTTGATTATGAGATTGAGTCTAATTTGAGTTAGACTCATTTAGATTAGACTCAATCATATTTGAATGAGATATTAATTTATTAAAATATTTAATGAATTAATAATAGAGGAAGATGAATGGTTTTCTCTTCATTAGATGAAGAGAAGGTGAATAGTCAAAAATGTGAAACATGTGTTTCATTGGTTTTATTGACTTTTATTGTGGAGAAGTTAAAGAGATAAAAACTCTTCATATTCATGAGATGAATATAAAAGAGTTCTTCTTGCATTTTGGATTAGACTTAGTCATTTTTCTTCCTTGCTTCCTCCTTTTCTCCCTCTTTGGCCGAAACCCATCTTTGGGGTTTTTGGTGTTTTTGTGAACTACCTCAAGTTGTTAGCACAACTAAGGTAGTTCTTCTCCGAAATTGAGATATCGTGCTCGTGTGGATACGCATAGAGGCATGGACACTTGAACATCCAAGAGATCCAATATACCTTGGACGAGCGGGATAAGCGAAAGACATACTCTAAAGATATTCACTTAGATAGATGAATTTTGTATGAGTTTTCTTTCGCATGGATCGCTCGAGGGATCCTTTTTCCGTTGCAAATTTTATTATCATGTCGCATAGGAGTCCCGACAGATGTAGCTGTTGAAAAGCTTTAAGGATCAAAATCTAACTTTGAATCTCAATCTAGCAACAACACAACTAAAAATAATAGAGTATGCTACCTTTTCTTCTAGATGGTTTGAATTCACATTTTATTTAAAAGAAATTAAAATGGGACAATTTGAAAAATTTGAGGTAGATGTGTATCTAGAGGAAGGGTGTCATAGATATAATCCAAATGATGCATTTGATGATCTTGGTTGGTGGAAACTTAATACATGCAAATTTTCAGTGTTGTCCACATTGGCTAGAGATATATTAGTAATACCCATTACAACAGTAGCTTCGGAGGTAACCTTTAGCACTAGAGGTCGTGTTATTGCTATGTAATGTGCTTCTTTAGCTTCTACAATAGTAGAAATGTTGATGTGTGGTGGAGATTGGTGTTGAAAACGACATGGAGTGACTAAACAGACTAAGGTATGTTACTGAAAGATTTGACTTATGTTTTTTTTTGCCTCCAATCAAAAAGTATATTTAAAAAAATAAATGATACATTTTATTCTTATTATTGTAGGTTGAAAATCAGGTTTTGACAATTAACTTGTCCATAGATTAAAAGAATCATTCTAGGTTGAAACTTGAAAAATTTGTCATACTAGTGAGGTATAAATTTAGTTTAATGTTTAGCCTTTTATATTTGAGTTTACTAACTGGTGTAACACTTATACATTTTATCTTGTAATATTTTACACAGATTGGAGAGATAAGTATCAAACTTTTTTATTTTGTGAAGCATTTATTGCTGAAATGAAATTGCTAGTAGTTGAATTGGGAAATGCGTGGCAGATTGAAAAGGACTAGAAGTATGCACCTTTTAATTTCTTTAATTTTTGTTTGTTTTTCTAAACTAGGAAATGTAATAGTAGATTGATCAAGCTAGGTGGCACTGTGGCAGTATACACTTTTTATTTTCATAAGTTTGTATTTGTTTTTCTAAACTGGGAAATGTAGTGGTTGTTTGAAGATGATAGATTGATCAAGCTAGGTGGTAACTAGCATTATGATTTTTTTATCAGTTTGTGTTTGTTTTTCTGAATTGGGAATGTAGTGACAGATTAAAGTATGAATTTTTTATTGCATCAGTTTGTGTTTGTTTTTTTTATCTAGAAAATGTAGTGACAAATTGAAGTTGGGTTTTTTTATTTTCATCAGTTGTAGTTTATTTATCTGAACTTTGAATTGTAATGTTAGCTCAATTTTAATCAGCTAAACATAGATATTGGGTGTTGTATTGTTTGTTTTAAAATATACAAGTTAGTGATCTTTTATTTTGTTATAATTTACCGAACTATGATTTTGTTTATTATCTTAGTTTTTTATTTTGTCCCGATTTATTTTATTTTATTCTAAATTAATTGAATTGAAATGATATTGTATGAATTTTTTATTCTGTTTTTATATTATTCATACATTTGCCATGTTGCTAATTTTTATTCTATTGTATATAATTTTAATGTCAATTGATTAGATTCGAATAATTTTATTTTACTTATTTTTATTCTATCGTATATAATTTTAATGTAAATTATCAGATTTAAATAATTTGAATGGAGCTTGAAGTCTAGTCATTTGGAGTTAATGTTTGATTTTGTTCGAATCACAATTCAAATAAATCGAATTCGAATCCATTTCGAATCGAGTTCGAGCCAATGTTGACTAGTATTTTCGGACATTGAATCGAATTCGAATAGTATATATGTATTTCGAGTTCGAATCCGATATTAATAAATTTGTAATATTTAGCTAGATTTTATTCGTTTATACTCCTAATCCATACCGACCCCACCGCGATTCGAAGGAATGTAAAGATTTTATTTTCTAAAAAATTATTCTCCTAGAAATTCAACGCTTCTCCCTAGTGATACTCTGTCATCCTATTACGGATTCCCATGGGAGCGACTTTCTACACGTTTTGTTCTTCAGAAATAGTGCATGAACCCAAAGTCACATTCAATAAGTTAATGAAAACAAAGGTCCAAACAAATTTCTATCATTTTGATGCAGCATATCAATGTTGATGCACCTCCTGACCTGCACATCTCCTGGAGGAGTTGACTTGCGAGCAGCTTCAACCAAAGGAGAGATAGCGCCATTTGAGCCACTGAAGAAACAAAGCTCCCACAACTAGGACAAGGGCTTTGGACCTTATCATTAAGGCCTTGGTTGGAAGTTCGTTTTCATTGAAAGCCCTTATATTTAGATGAAGAAAACATTGCAGATTTACATTTCAAATGTACAAGAAGTAATGCAGGAAAACTGCACTATCAAATAATACCAGACGGATTAGCAGCAGTAGGCACTTCAATCACGCGAGATATTAAAGTTTAACCCATGAAAGACTCCAAAGGCAAGGACAGTTGGGGACTCACGAAGAAAAGAACACAAGCACAAGCCATGATCTCAGCTACGAGAGAAAGAAAACTAAACATAAATAAAATAAAAAAGAGAAAACAAGAGAATTCATCACTGATTGAGCCGCTTGAACCAATATCACATCAATCCTGGACACGGATCATCATTCAGACATGTATTGAGCATCGATCTCCATCTCTTCTTCATCCTTTTGTCGTGCATCTTCTGGTTCCTCATCTGCAGTCTCATTGCCTGCCATCTTGTTGTGCAGCAACTCTTTCCCAAATGAGAGCTCGAAACTGCAAAACAGAACAAATGAAAGAACCAGATGCCCTGAAGCTAAATACGTGTAAAAACAGAGCCAGATTGCTTGTCTTAAACTGCTAAACGCTACATCAACTCACAAATAAAACCAAACTGAAAGAAAGGACTTACTCTGCTTTTCCTTCTTCGAGTGAAGCTGTTTCGCCACTAGAACGAACTTATACGCAAGACACTTCACTGCTCTTGAGCTAGAAGTTAGCAAAGAGGTTGAAATATCCATCATTTAAGCTCTTTAAAGATAAGGAAGATAATGAGACCTTTTACTTAATTAGCACACATGCCAAGAAGATGGAAGGATGTCAGATCATTTTAATACATTATTATACTCAGCGTCATACTTCAACAAAGCTTTTCTTGCAGACTTCAGACTTGAAAGTGGATCTTTGTGTAACTCTAGACGCTTAATTCTAAGGCGTCTTTTTTTTTTTTTTTGTAATTAGCTGTGGTTTTGTAGTGGCAGACGCGTCGTTCTGGTTGTTAAGTATTTCATTGCACTAAGTCAATTGCATGTTTTCTAATAGTTCAGTGTTCATCTTGGGGAATAATTAAGTGTGGAGGTCCTGTTGTTCTATTTATATGTATATAAATCACTGACATCTCATTATTTCAGCATATTTAAGACCGTCAACATAAATTGGTTTGATGTATTTTGGTTCAGACATTGAATGCACGTAGCATTCTGATAATTTCCAGTCAAACTGACTCGATGAACCCAAGGGCGGAGCCATGTTCAACTGTACCCGGGCTGTAGCCCGGGTCCATTTAATTACATCTCTAATATTTTTATTTTAAAATAAGCCTGGGTTAATGTTTAGCCCATAGCCATAGCCCGCCAGCCCGGTAGCCTGCTGCAACAACCGGACAAATTCCCTAATTCCTTCGCATGATCGCATCCGCCGCCTCTGCAGTCTGCCCGACGAAACTTCCTGGACGCCAAACTTCAGAAGGCGACGCCACCATCGTCCATCGGATTATCGGAAGTTCAGAACTCCTCCTATTTGCTCGTCCTCCTCCAGTCCTCTTGCTTGTTTGGTGCTCCGGCGGCCGACCTCTTGCTTGTTTGGTGCTCCGGCGGCTCCGGCGGCCGACCTCTTGATTGTTTGGTGCTCCGGCGGCCAACCTCTTGATTGTTTGGTGCTCTCTTGCTTGTTTGGTGCTCCGGCGGCCGACCTCTTGCTTGTTTGGTGCTCCGGCGGCTCCGGCGGCCGACCTCTTGATTGTTTGGTGCTCCGGCGGCCGACCTCTTGCTTGTTTGGTGCTCTCTTGCTTGTTTGGTGCTCCGGCGGCCGACCTCTTGCTTGTTTGGTGCTCCGGCAGGCGGCGGCCGACCTCTTGCTTGTTTGGTGCTCCGGCAGGCGGCAGCCGACCTCTTGCTTGTTTGGTGCTCCGGCGGCCGATCTTGAATCTTCGGTATAATTATAAATTGACGAAGCAGTCAATCTTCTCCCGCTCCAAGGGCTTAAGGGTTTTTTGTCTGTATATATCTCCAGTCTACTTTCATTCTACACGGTACGTATTAGCTCTGTAAATTTATGTTCAATTTATAGATTTCACCACTAATAAATGTATGAATATACATCTAATTGTATATGGCTTATGATTCATTGAGGTTGTTCCAACTTCCAATATGCAAAAGATTTTAGTATGGTTTCTATGTCTTATTTACAAAATAATCTGTCATATTTTGGAATTGAAAAGTCAGCCTTCGTATGGTAGGTATATTATCAAACATATAGGTCGTCATGGATATTGTTATCACATTCAATTGAGCAGGACCTAAATTCCATGGATCTTGAATTTAGACAATTTGAATTTGGACAACTACTAATAATTCCACTTAGAAGTCATTCACGGCTCTTCTTTCCTATTTGGACATATAGGTCGTCATGGATGGTTTAACTTTGTTGAAGAATATAGACAAAATTAACCTTGTCAATGTTCAATTTTCATAATTTGTGTAAGTTCATTTTGTCAATTCTTGGATCTATTTATTATGTTTGGATTAGGTGTCCTACTATCTATTAGAAATCGTTATTTAAAATTTATAAGATTCTATATTAATCATGTTAAGATTTATTTGTGTTAGGTTATTTTAATGTCAAATCAAGAGAGAAAAGGAGGAAACAATATTCTATCATTCTTTAAGCCAAGAATTGATAATCCTTCATCATCCGAGAGGCCCAAGACTAATATATCTGTTCCTGATGAGGAGTTCGAACCTCCTTCTAAATCTCAAAGAGTTGAGTTTGATGAAACATCACTTGAACGAGATCCTGGATTGCGTATTTCCATATGGCGACATCATGTTAATCATCGTGATGAAATTAGACGAGCTTATATCAAAATGGGGCCATATCAACCTAAATTGCAAGAGTACCCACGATCTGAATCAGGAAAGCAACATCGTCGATTTCAATATGCATGGTTTAAAAAATTTCCATGGTTAGAGTACTCTCCTACAAAGGATGCAGCATTTTGTTTTCCATGCTATCTTTTTGAAACAAGTGAAGCACAACAATCTGCATTTACAGTTGAAGGGTTTAAAAGTTGGAAGCGCGTTAATGATGGAGCCAAGTGTGCCTTTTTGTCTCACATGGGAAGTTATAACTCAGTGCATAATAAATCTGCTAAATCTATTATTGATGTGATGAATGCAAGTCGACATATAGATAAAGTTATGAATCGAGAATTTTCAGAACAAATTCAAAAGAATCGATTAAGGCTTGCAGCCACAATTGAGAGTGTCCGTTGGCTTAGCTTGCAAGCATGTGGATTGAGAGGTCATGATGAATCTTTAGATTCCCAAAATTGTGGTAATTTCATTGAGATGCTAAAACTTTTGGGAAAATGGAATACTGATATTGGCGATGTTATCTTAGAGAAAGCTCCAGGAAATGCAAAGTATACCTCACCAGAAGTTCAAAAAGAAATCCTGCATATTATTGGTCATAGAGTCAGAAATAAAATTCGTGATGAAATTGGAGATTCTAAGTTTTGTATTTTAGTGGACGAAGCAAAGGATGTATCTAACAAAGAACAAATGGCAATAATTTTGAGATTTGTTGATGTCCATGGTTATTTACGGGAACGTTTTTTTCAAATTGTGCATGTTCATGACATCACAGCTGCAACACTTAAGAAAGAGATATGTGATGTCCTCACTAGATATAATTTAGAAATACATAATATGCGGGGTCAAGGGTATGATGGTGCTAGCAACATGAGTGGTGCTTTTAATGGATTGCAAGCTTTATTTCTTAAAGATTGCCCCTATGCATATTATGTACATTGTTTTGCTCACCGACTTCAACTAGCATTAGTTGCAGCTGCTGAAAATGAGACCTCTATATGGCTTTTCTTTTCAAATATGACAACCATTGTTAATCTGGTTTCTTCTTCTTCTAAACGCAATGCTGAGTTACAATCTGCTCAAGTTAATGAAATTGCACGTTCTATTGGTGCTGGTGAACGCGAAACTGGGAGAGGAGCTAATCAAATTGGTACTTTGCATCGAGCAGGAACTACTCGTTGGAGCTCCCATTTTGATTCTATTTGCAGCTTAATAGATAAGTATAATGCAATTATTGATGTGCTTGAAAATATTATCACTGATGGTTCATCTACTTCAATGCGTGGGGAAGCTAGTGGTTCTTTAATAGTGATGAAGTCTTTTGATTTCATTTTTATTTTGCATTTGATGCATAAAATTATGGGGATCACAGATTTACTTTGTCGTGACTTACAAAAAAAATCTCTTGATATCATAAATGCAATGGATTTGGTCTCTACAACTAAAGCACTTCTTCTTACATTGAGAAATGAAGGTTTTGATATTCTTTTTTCATATGTCAAATCATTTTGCACAAGATTGGACGTTGATATACCAGAGATGAGTGCTCGTTATAAACATTCTAGTCGTTCATGCCAGCAAAAGGATACCATCACAGTTGAGCATCACTTTCATTATGATATATTTAATGCCGCAATAGATTTTCAGTTGGAAGAGTTAAACTCTAGATTTAGTGATGAGACAGTAGAACTTCTTATGCTTAGCTCTGCTTTGGATCCAAAAGATAACTTTAATTGGTTCAATATTGATAAGATTTGTACTCTCGCTGAGAAGTATTATCCTGAGGACTTCACCGAACAAGAAATGCATAATTTGAGATGTCAACTACAACATTATGAGCTTGATGTGATTTGTCATGAAAATTTTCAGAATATGTCCACTATCTTAGAATTGTGCCAAGGGTTGTTTGAAACAAAAAAATTCCAATACTATAATTTGATTGACAAGTTGATTCGTCTAGTTTTAACTTTGCCTGTTTCTACGGCAACTACAGAGCGTGCATTTTCGGCTATGAAGCATGTCAAAACAGTTCTTCGTAATAGAATGGGAGAGGATTTTCTGACAGATTCTATGATTATCTACATTGAGAGAGAGTTTGCTTCAAATATTGATTCAGATTCTATAATTGATGAATATTATACTTTGAAGAATCGTAGAGCACAACTTCAATAACATGTGTATGTATATATTGATCATAAAATGATTTTTTTTACTTTATGAGTTATCTATGCTAATTTTTTTTTCTATTTTTCTGTAGGAAGTTGATAGCGTGAAAGTTCTTCAATTGGAAATTACATCTAGAGTGGCAATTAAACTGTATTAGGTAATTATTTTATTTTGAATTTGGATACGTATTTTAGGTGTTGTTGTCTCTACTCTGTAATACAGAACTCGAACTGTGAATTCGGAAGTAATTTATCAACTTTAATTAGTGATGTTACTTTTTTGTAAACTAATATCCGTATATTATTTTGTGCCATTAAACTCATTTGATTTTTTTAAAATTTTTTCATTGCAGAATAGGTGGAAAATCTGAATAGGTGATTATGTTGTTTTTGGAGAAAGACGTGTACATCTATTGTTAAGTATCTCCTTTGAAACTTTGAATCTATTGTTAAGTATCTCTTTTGAAACTTTGAAGTTTAGTTGATTATCTTGAAATTTTGTATGGATTTGAATTGTATGGATTTTGGTTCATAATATGCATTAACGATCAAAAAAAAATAATTGTTATTTGTTCAAGCGTCTTAAAATTTTTTTAGCCCGGGTAAATTATAATTTCTGGCTCCGCCACTGGATGAACCGAAATTACCATGTCACAGTTAAATAGTAGAATAAGGGAAAATCAAGTAAAAAGGCAAGAGAATATCTATATAATCTTGCTTTCAAACTGGCTTTTCATCCCCTCTTCAGAACCTCGAAACTTTTAGTCTTTATACAGTGCTGAACGTGTTAAAGGGGAAAAAAAGGTGAAGCAAAAAATAAAAAGGAAAGAATTAAAGGTAAAAGCTAAGAAGCTTGCGGCAGAGCTTTAGGAGAGGAGAGGAGAAGAGCGGTGCATGGCTCATGTGCATGGATTTGTAGTACGACGTATTGCACTTGAACAGCATGCAATGCGTGTACGTAAACGTCAAGTTCATATTAGGAAGGCTTCATTTAACTCTACCATGAACAAAATTATCATCTTGACTGTTGATTGATTAAGGATGGGGTTGATTCTACTTTAATTCATTTTTATGCGCAACAGTTGATGAATGGGACGTGTGACCTGCAAGTTACCTGTTTGAGTGGCAGAATAATCTCTTACAATGTAAAGTGAGATCGTATATAAAACTCTTTCTCAGGACCTTACATTGACGAAAATTTCATGAATGCCCTTTAGTTGATGACTGGAGAACAAGCGTGATTAGGCTTTTGTGTTGGAAGAAAAATAAATGGAAGAAAAAAAATAAAAGAGGTGTTTCACTCTAGTGGAAGAGGAGAGAATAAGAAAAAATTGAACTAACTCAACTTACATTTATTCATCAAAGGGTTACATATTTATAAGCTTTAGTGGATAAACACCAACTCCACATATATTGAATCTAGACATTTTTTACTTTTTCATGAAACTTTATCCCTATTCATAATTACACCTTATCTATCGATGATTTACTAAGTCAACAAATTTTAACTTTATTTTATCTCCAAATTAATATCTATCTATAATCAAGTTTAATCTTCAACACCCCCTCTTAAACTTGATTTTGCAACTCCAAGTAAATTTCACATCTTGATAAAGTCTTCAAATTTGAGTGACTTGGTAAAAATATCAACAACTTGATCTTGAGACTTTGTATATTCCACTTGCACCTTTTTTCTTATAATGCACTCTTTGATATAGTGATAGTGTGTATCGATGTGCTTGCTCCTTTCATAGAAGACTGGATTTTTTGTTAATGCTATTACAGACTTATTATCAATTCGAATCTTGGTTGCCTCTTCTTGTTTTAAACTTAGCTCATTCAATAAATTTCTGAGCCAAATAACATGACAAACATATGAAGTCGCAGCCATATACTCTGCTTCACAAGTAGAAAGTGTGACAATAGGTTGTTTCTTCGACGTCCAAGTGAAAGCAGTATCTCCGATAAAGAATACAAATCCTGTAGTACTCTTTCTGTCATCCATATCTCTACACCAATCACTGTAGCTATAACCTTCAAGCTTGAAATTATTAGATGATGAATAAAATAATTTAAAATCTATTGTACCTTTGATATAGCGCAAGATTCTTTTAGTCGTCTTAAAATGGATGGTAGTTGGAGTTTCCATGTAACGGCTAACAAGTCCAACACTATAGAGAATATCAGGCTTTGTGCATATCAAGTATCGTAAGCTTCCAACCAAGCTCTTGAAAAATGTTAGATCAACTTTTTCTCCTTCATCATGCTTTGACAGCTTAACGCCGCATTCTATTGGGGTATTTATAGGCTTACTGTTATCCATCTTGAACTTCTTTAATGTCTCTCTTGGAGAACCTTCTTGTGAGATGAAGATTCCATCTGCCCTTTGGCTAACTTGGATGCCTAGATAGTATGCCATGAGCCCAATATCAATCATCTCAAACTCCTCAATCATCGCATCTTTGAACTCTTCAAACATTCTTGGATTGCTTCCCGTGAGGATCAAGTCATCGACATATAGGCAGACAATCAAAACATCTTTGTCCTTGTTCTGAATGTATAGTGCATGTTCATAAGGACATTTGATGAAGCCTTTCTCTTGCAAGTATCTGTCTATCCGGCTATTCCATGGCCTTGGTGCTTGCTTTAGCCCGTAGAGAGTCTTCTTCAACTTTAGAATTCTGTCTTCTTGTCCTTTAACTTCATAACCTGATAGTTGCCGAATATAGACTTATTCTTCGAGAATTCTATTTAAAAATGTAGATTTTATATCCATTTGATGTATTCTCCACCTATTCTGGTCTGCTAAAGAAATGATTAGTCTAACAATTTCTAATCGAGCAACAGGAGCGAATACCTCATCATAGTCAATGCCAGATCTTTGATTATAGCCTTTTGCCACCAATCTTGGTTTGTATCTTTCAACTTCATCTTTGACATTCTTTTTCATTTTGTACACCAACTTCACCCCAATCGCCTTATGCCCTTCAGGAGTGGAGTTAACTCCCATGTATCATTCTTCTCGATCGCCTTGATCTCTTCATCCATCGCATCTTTCCGCTTTTTACTCTTTATAGCTTCTTGAAAATCCATAGGCTCGCAATCGGTAAAAAGACAAAATAGAGTAAGATTGTTTGGATTTTTAGTTACCTCATAAATATCACGTAAGCTCCTATAGCCTGGAACTCTTTCACTTGAAGTTGATGCGGATGAATTTTCTTGAGTACTTGATGTTGGTGTTACTAGTGGAGAAGTAGGCTCCTCTTTGGTTTGCTCTACCCTTGGTTGCTCCGCTTTTTCTTCTTCAAAGTATAAGATGAAGTTGTAATCTTTATTTGAAGATTCCCAATTCCATTCTCCTTCTTCATCAAATACGACATCTTGGCTGACGATTGTCTTCCCAGTATCTGGATTATATAGCTTATACCCTTTTGAGTTAGTATTATAGCCAATAAAAATGAACTTCTTACTTTTATCATCCAGTTTATTTCTTGCTTCGTTAGGCACATGAACGTGGGCTATACTTCCAAAAACTCTTAAATGGGAGATCCTAGGCTTCCTTCCGCTTCATGCTTCTTGTGGTGTCTTGCCCCACACACTCCTCATTGGTGATCGATTGGATAAGTATACTGCACATGTAACCGCCTCTGCTCAAAGTTCCTTTGGAAACCTCTTGCTTTTGAGAATATTCCTTGCTATATCAAGAAGGGTTTGATTTTTTCTTTCTGTCACTCCATTTTGTTGAGGAGATCTTGAAACAGTTAACGATCGCCGTATTCCATTGTCTTCACAAAATTCTTGAAATACTTTTGAGGTAAATTATCCTCCTTGATCAGATGGCATAGCTTTTATCTCGAGACCGCTCTCCTTTTCTACAACAGCTTTAAAATTTTTGAATATGCCAAAGAACTCTGATTTTTTGCTTCAACAAATACACCCAAGTTTTCCGAGAAAAATCATCTATGAAAAGAATGAAATAATTACTCTTACCCAGTGAACTTGGCTTTATTGGACCATAAACATCTATGTATATAAGTTCAAGCGGCTTTTGGGCTTTTGAACTTGACTCCTTTTGGAAAACTTTTTCTAAATTACTTCCCAAGTAGACATACTTTACATAATTGGTCAGGATGTTTGATGTAAGGCAGTCCTCTCACCATCTCCTTCTTTAAAAGCAATTCTAGTCCTCCAGAATTGAGATGCCCAAATCGAAGATGCCATAGCCAAGTAATGTCTTTATAACAAGGTTTGAATCAATTAGCAACATCATTCTGAATATTAAGTAGGAACATTCTATTTCTTGACATAGGAACCTTGACAATTAAGCAACCAATATTATCTTTCAACATGAGTATGTTATCTTTAAGATGAACATCATATCCTTTTTCCAAAAGTTGTCCTATGCTCAGGATATTGCTTTTTATATTTGGCACAAAGAAAACATTCGAAATAAGTTTTCCATTCTTCAAGCGGATAAGAATGTTACCTTTGCCTTTTACATCAATCTTTAATTCATCTCCGAAGGATATATTGCCACTAACTAATTCATCAAATTCGACGAACAGACTTCTTTTTCCACACATATGATTGCTTGCACCAGTGTCGAGATACCATATTGTATCTTCGCCTCTTTCATTGTCTTTGTATGCTAGCAATAGGGTGTCATCTTCTTCTGTTCTTTCTTCCATATAGCTTGCTTTTGCATATACTTTATTCTTGGACGATCTACATTCTTTAGCGTAATGTCTAAATTTATCACAATTGTAGCACTTAACTTGAGATTTATCATACCACAAGTTTCGTGCCCTTTTCCACATCCTCTTGTTGAACATTCTCCTCTTTCATTGTTGTTGTTGGAAACACATTCTTGTTCACAAGCGTGACCTCGTTCATATCCACGACCTCTTCCACGTTGGCTTCTATTCCTGGAGCAGCTTTCATCTTTCTTAAGAACTGGCTGAAGAGAAGTCTTAAGAAGTTTGAGAAATTTCTTCATTTATCTTTTTCTTTTCTTCATGGGCTTGTAGTGAACCCAATTTATCTTCTTCTTTTCTTCATGGGCTTGTAGTGAAACCAGGAGCTGCTCTATCATTATGACTTGTAGATCCTTTGTCTCTTTGATGATAGTTGTAATACTATCAAATCTTGAATCCAGTGATTGAAGAATTTTCTTAATGATAGTTATTTCTTCTAGTTTCTTGTCATTTCTCTTTAGTTGATTGGAAATGGTAGAGACTCTAGAAAAATATTCAGATATCAGCTCGCCATCCTTCATACAAAGAGCATCAAATTGACTACTTCATGTATGAAGTCGTACTTTTTTCACCTTTTCTTCTTCTTGATATGAGATTTGGAATTTTTCCCATATTTTCTTGGCTAAAGTAGCACTTGATTTTTCTCAAAACCATCCTCATCTAAAGCTTAATAAATGAGGAAGAGAGCTTTCTTGCTCTCTTTCTTAAATCTCTCAGATTATCTTTTTGAGTCTGAGATAGTGTCAAGTCATCAATTGGTTCAGCATAGCCTTTCTCTATAACCTCCCAAACATCATGAGCTCCAAGAAGTACCTTCATCTTGATACTCCAATTATCATAATTGCATTCCTTGAGAGTTGGAACTTGGAAATGAATCATACCTCCACTGGCCATGACTCTGATACCACTTTGTTGGAAGAAAAATAAGTGGAAGAAAAAATAGAAGAGGAGTTTCACTCTTGTGGAAGAGGAGAGAATAAAAAAAAACTGAACTAACTCAACTTGTATTCATTCATCTACAAATTTATAAGCTTTAGTGTATAAACACCAACTCCACATACATTGAATCTAGACAATTTTTATTTTTTCATCGAAACTTTATCCTTATCCATAATTACATCTTATCTATCCATGATTTACCAAGTCAACAAATTATATCCCTATCTACTAACTTTATTTTATCTTCAAATTAATATCTATCCATAATCAAGTTTAATCTTCAACATTTTGTCCACACCTTCACTTGCACCATGAACATGGAGGAAGCCACCGGGAGTTTTCATCTGCCAATTCAAAGTCTGACATTTTTATGGAGGTGAGGCACATGAAAGAAAAGTGAAAAGTTTGAAGAAAAACATGAAGACCAGAGATCCAAAAGCACAAGGAGGTAACTCCTAGAGGCTAGTCTTTTAAATCGGTGCGGTTCAGTCACCTCCATCGATCGAATTAGGAATAAGAGGTCAAATGGTCCGGTTCTATTAGTGAAGGGCACCCGGTCGACCCATATTTCAAACCGATTCAACCCGAAAAGGTCCCTTTTAAAAGGTTTTTCCCATATTACACACTTTTGTCCCTTTAAAATTTCCTCTCGAAATTATTTTTCAATCATTTTAAATAAATAAGGAAATTATATATTGAAATTATAAGAGAAAAATAATAGATTTTTCTACATCAGATTAAATTAACCAACCTAATAAATAATCATACATTTTATTCTAGCGTTGGTGTACTAACTAATAGAGTACCTACTATAAACACTACTCAGATAGCTGCCAAATATATTTAGAATTAAAATTTTATGATTTAATCTAATTAAAGTGAAATAGATAATTTTTATAAGAGAGATGTTGTGTGGACAAAATATTTTTTTATGAGTAAAATATATATTTAAAAAAACTAGAGTACAATATCTAGATATTAACATGTCTGACAAATTATCAGATCAAAATATACTCTAATGTCTGATAAATATGAATTTGTATACTTCTTAAATTACTCACTATCTAACTGATTATTACTAAAGAAACTATTATTTTTAGTCCTTCATACAAGACATATTAAAACAGATATAGCTAGGTATGTTGCTTTGGTCAATCAAAGCCCACCATAGAAACAATACCCAAATACTCGTAACATCCTTCTAAGTGGACATCTTCTATTTTATATGTAGTTAATCTCTTATCCTTCTCCATAGTGTTGATGGAATTGTAGGATCGAATTCGACTTAACGAGAAGGTGAATAATGTTAAGAATTTTTAAAATGAGCAGATAGATGAGAATTGAATCAAGTAGTATCACATCGGAAAAATAAAAATTACTTAGACTGATTCAATCAAGTAAGACAATATAAGCATATAAAAGATTTAGCTAACAGTTGAATATGCAAACAGTTGATCAACAAGACAGAAATAGATTCACGTAGGAATAATAATAATATAATTCTTATTTTTAAATTCTCCTAGGTGGAGAAACATTACAGCAAAAGAATCTAACATTAAGCGCAATAACAAAATGGGGCAACATAACAGAAATAAAAATGTGCTCAAGATGTTGCTAATCAAAAATGAAGTACATGTTCCAATGTATTGTTGGGGATTTTTGTGAAATTTACATATGTTTTATGATAAAACACATAGCAGAAACGAAAATGATTTTCTTAAAATTTTGCACATCTCAAAATAATAAGATATAACATGTGAAAGACATAATCATAGGTCAAAAACTAGTTTATGAGTAACACCTTTCTTATGACATTTAAAGGAAAAGACATCAACTAGTAAGTCTCACAAGACTTGCCTCTGTTAGTGTCCACATTGATCAAGTAGTCTTCGAGACGACTTTGCAAGCCACAAGTTGTCTCTCCATTTGATACTAGCCAAAACAAGGAGACGACGTGAGAGAGGAATAAGGAGAACCGACGACACAATCTTAAAGCCAACGACACACAAGTAAGGGGGTCGACCAACTTCTTTTGGGTGGCGGAAGGATGTGGCTGACCAACCTTTGGCAGGCTCAACAACGGGTGTGACCTTGTGTTTGTTAGTATCCCGAGTTGGTTTGAATGTGATCAACCGAGTCAAGTTAGGTCATGTTTATCATTGATGTCTTGTGTCTAAGTATGTTTAAGCTTAGGAACATAAGAAGCCAACTGTAAGATGTAGCGAGCGGGAAGGATGACACGGGAAGCGACTCGAGGGCTCGATGCATCTGAGGGACAAGGAGCTATGAAAGAGTATATCGGTAGAGCCAGAAGGACGTGTATGACGTCTGAGGGACGAGAAGCTTGAGAGGAAGCCTGCTCAAGGAGAAGGTCGGAGTTGAGTTTGGGTGAGCTCTACTCTAGACGACTGGAGCATCACCCAAGCAAGCAGAGTCCGAAAATGGTCAACTCGAGTTGATGTTAATGAACTGAGGTGTCTCAGTTGTGACTGAGGGTGCCTCAGTTGTCCAGGAAATTCTTTACCGCAAAAGGATTTGAGGTGCCTCAGTTGTGACTAAGGGCACTGATAACCGTTTTTTGTCGTGTTACGGTTTCAAATACAATTTAAGTACCGAATTCCTCTAAACTAATGTAGCATAGAGTAACTCGAGTCGTCTCCCAACGAATGTAGTTGGTGCAAGATAATTCTTAAGATCGTATTTTATTGCTTTTGGGTTTTGGATTTGAACGATTATACTATGAAAAGAAATGACAAAGCAGGTATGAAATCTAGTTCTAATTAAAGAAAGACAGTGCAGGTTAGGAAATCTAATTTATCCTAACTACCATTGCAGAAAAGAAAAGGACAACTGAGAATTAAGCATTAACAAAACTGAACACAGAACATAAACCTACAACATTAAAGAAATCTAATCTCCTAACTTAATTGCATTAAACTGAAGACAAGAAACCTAAAGCATGGGAAAGCGCAACACAAAATCTAAGTAAGCAACTAAGAAACATTACAATGGAAATTACTAGTTCTAAGCAACATTTGATCAAACACATGCAAGATATACTAAAAATTGATTTGAGTACGTGCCAATTGATAGGGGCAAGATCTATCCAATACAAACGTTTTAACATCAATCACAAACAACTCAATTAAGCACAATCAACATTCGAATCTAATTGAACATCCAATTGAAACATTCAATTAAGAGGTAAGCTGCTGCCAAATGGTTCTGCCGAAACTGATGAATAAGAAACTGCTGATGCTATGAAAAACGGCTGGAAATGAAACTGTGAAAGGAAATCTGTTTGATGCTAAATCTGCTGTGACGTAGAAGAATGGAAATGCTATGAGAAAATTGATCTGCTATGAAGAAACAAGCTACTGAAATAAACTGCTGGAAGAAATTTGAGCTGCTGCCGGAATTGAACCCTGTAAAGAAGAAAATGTAAACGAAAGCTAGGAAGAAACTGCTGACTAAAACTGTAAGAACTTGGACGAATTGCTGTAAAGAAAAACAGAAGAAAGAAATGCAGTAAAAATTTGATCGCCGGCTTCGGGTGAAGTGGATGATCGTCGACTAGGGCTCGAACCCCGTGCCCTAGCTGTGGAGGTGTTGGACGAAAGTGCTGCGACGGCTACGTTTGGCTGAAGCTCGGAACCCCCAAAGCCCTAGCTGTCCGGTAGCGTGCGGTGGAGATGGCTGGTTTCTCTCCGAACCCCGAAAGAGAAAACCCTTACTCTCTTCTCTCCGAACCCCGAAAGAGAAGAGGTGGATGTGGATACCGGCCGGCGACGATGAAGGTGGATGTGGATCGCCGGCGGTGATGTGGAGAGGGTGAGTCGCGTGTGATGGATCCCCTTACCGATCGATAACCTAGCTCTCGCGAGGCTGCCCCTTTTTGATCTGCGCGTGGGTTCGGTCCAGTCAAACCACAGCTCAACTTGAGTTCAGTCCAGTCAAGCCATAGCTCAGCTTGAGTTCAGTCCAGTCTTTGGTTCAGTCAAACCAAGTAGTTCCGGTTCAGTCCAGTTCTGGTCCAGTAGATTGAGTCCAGTCAACCAAGCCAGAATTCACAGCTCAAAAGATAATTATCAATGGACGACTGAGATCGATTTGGCTTCATCCAACGGTCGGATCTCTTCAGATCTGAACCAAACTCCACAGATCTCAATCAATGGTCCTGATCTACCTATCCCCAGCTCGGATTAACCAGATCAATGGTGGATGGTCCAGATCTTCCCTTTTCTAGAATGGATGGTCTAGACAACTTGAAATTAATCCAACGGTCAGATCACTTCTGATTTGGCTGAAATTTTCAGATCTTGATCTATGGTCAGGATTGATTCTATCTTGAACTCGGATTGACCAGAAGTTGACCGATGGCTCAGATTTAGCCGTTCTCTGGAATGGACGGCTCTTAATAATCCGATACTTGATCCCTTTAATCTGGATCCAATCCTGACTCAAGTTTGACCCAATTTGATCTATGTCCATGATCAACTGAAGCCTACAAAATGATATTCAAATTTAGTACCAAAAATATCCCAAATACATAAAGATTAGAATTAAATGCCAAAATAAAGGGAATACATGAAACCTAATAAAATTGCAAACTTAAGCATATAAAATATGGATCAAACATGGATTTTAGAGCCGAAAATAATCAACAAAATGATGGTTATCAGGCACCTCGGCCAAGGAGCCTCAGGTCACACTGAAGGCACCTCCAGACCGTCAAATCAAAAAAGTAGACGTTGTTGCTTGGATAATATTTTATCCAACTGAGGCGCTTTGAGTCTCAACTGAGACGCCCTAAGTGTCACATCAATAAACGGTCACTTTGACTGATGGACTATAAATAGTCCTCTAAAGCTAGGAATTAAGAACAATAATTGTATTTATTTTCTACATTGTCTTTTGAGCTTCAAACCTTGTAAGAGGCTACTCCGACATCACGAAGGAGACTTTAGTTGACTTTCACTGTCTTGAATTAACAACCACCTAGGTTATAACCAAGTAATTGTATTTATTTCTATATTGTGTCTTAATTTTTTTATATCGATTACTTTTCATAATTAATCTGTTGGTCCTTGCTAAACAGAAAGCAAGAGAAAGTGCTAATTTATTTTCAAGGCTATTCACCCCCCCTCTAGCCCTATCTACGTGGACCTACAATTGGAATCAGAGATTAATCGCCTTAAGAGGACTAACTACCGCCTAAAACAACAAGACTATGGTTGGATCAAGCATTCACCCACTAAAGTTCGAGGAGGAGTTCGTGTTGTGGAAGCGTCGTATGGAGGTATTTTTCAAGACTGACTTTGACATTCTTCTTAAAATCAAGTATAGTTTTGTAGCACCCAGAGATCAGCCTGAAGAGGAAAAGGAAGAACATCTTTGGAACAAAAAGGAGGAGGCTGACTTTGTAGCCAACGGTAAAGCAGAGTTCTATTTGCTAGCATACCACCTCAAGAAGTCAACCGGATTGGCACCTACGACTCGACCAAAGAACTCTGGAAGAAATTCCTAGAGCTTTATGAAGGATTAACCTTGAAGGCCAAGCTAGCAAGATGAGATTTACTCCAAAACTAGCTAATTAATGAATCTCCAGATGGAAAAAGGAGAAACGGTGGCCCAACTACACAGAAAGATCAAAGAGCTAATCATCGGACTCACCAATCTCGGAGAAATATTAACAAATCGAGATTCGCTAAAGTATGTCTTAAATGCATTTCCAAGAATACTAGAGTGGATATCTATAGTAGACTTCTATTACATTTTTAAGGACCTTGAGGTAAGTAGTTAAATTTTTTTTTCTACTTTCGAATTACACAAGTCTAGATGTTCAGGTTTAAGAAAGGAAAGGGAGTGAAATCAGAACCTAGCATTGTGAGCCAAGAAGATCGAGCCAGAATCAGAATCATCACTCAACGCAGATGAAGAAGCTTATATGGTAAGGAAGTTTTCAAAGTTTTTAAAATCTAATAACTTTGATAAGAAACAAGCAACAAGACTACTTCAGAGTAAAAGGAAAGATTGGTTCTACAACTGTAATAAAAAAAGACATATCAAGGACAACTACCCCAGATTAATGAATAAAGGAAAAGAGAATGAAAAAGGATCTAGTGCACAAGAACCTCAGAGCCACATAGGATGAAACGTCGTCATCTGAGTCTGAGATGGAATAATACACTGGACTAGCACTAATGACCAGTCACTAAGAAAAAGAGGATGAAGTCTCTTCGGAAGAGAGTAATGATGCAGGGGAGAATTCACATACGAGTTCGACACGGTATATGAGGTATGACTGCTACCCTCTGACCAAATATATGAGATTATTAAAATGTTAAGTAGATCTTTATGTAAAACTAGGATCAAATACATAAAATCAAGAAAAGAATATGCATGCTTGCTAGAAGATCTAGAAAAGATCAAAAATGAAAATAAAAACTTAAAAGAACTAGTGGAAACCCAAATATTAGAGTTAGAACGATTTGTACAAAATCGTAGGCCGTCTAGAGAGGGTGAATAAACGTTGCCCCTCTATTGCTCGGTTCTCTTCCTACACATGTTAGTATGCACAAGTGGAATATAATTAAACTAAAACTAACAAGAAGAGAGACAAACCAATTTACGTGGTTTGGAGATAAAGCTCCTACTCCATGGCTGTCCGTAAGGTGGACGATCCCTATCCGTCGGTGGATTAATCCCCAAAGACCTTCCAGATAGCTCGTGTAGCTCCTTGTAAGTGGGAAACCTCGCCACAAACTCGCAAGCACACCTGAGCACTTGTAGACTACTAATAAGCTTTAACCAAACATATTTTATCAACCCTAGTTAGTCAAACTGAGCTATCTTAAATAGAGCTCGTGGCTGAACTAGCCATTACCAGTCGACTGGATCCAACACTAGTCGACTGATCTAGCCGAATCCGAATGTTACAGCTCAACGTTTAAATTCTCAGTCGACACCAGTTGACTACACAAAAGATCAGTCAACTGATCTTTCTGTGACCTCTATTAGTCGACTGATCCCATACCAGTCGATTGGTACAACCCTAAACCTAAGATTTCCCATCCCGAGTACATTTCACTCGTACTCGGACCCTCACAACTCACTTGACACTTCTTGCAGCCTCGACCTGTTGCCTTCAAGCCTTCTTCGCTTTGGCTCTCATCCCTCGCATGCATACAAGCCCGCGGCTCATCCTCATGTCATCCTTCGCATATGCCTCGAAGTGCACTTTCCTCGGCTCATCATTCCTCCCTTGTCCATGGTTCCTTGGATGCACCATCCTTCCCAGGACCTGAAGCGATCAAACTGAGTCTATGTGTATCCTACAGAACCGGCACACTTATATACACATATCAAATATAAGGGTGAATCTAACTTAAACCCTTTGCCCAAACATCAAAACACATGGTCCCACAGACCATAGATTGCCTTAACAATCTTCCCCTTTTTGATGTTTGACAATGTTAGTGATATGAGAGAAGTGTCCTAAGGCAATCGCCTTATGATTGTAATCATTTATTTTAATAAATGAATATTCACTATTTGAGTATACATGATTATTTGATTAAGATCTTAAACTCATTTACTGAATGTCTGCAATACAATTCACAGTATGAGAGAATTTGTGATGAATTCACAACTAGTGATTATCTCTACATGTGCAATTGTGAAGTATTGAAATTGTCCCTAGTCGATGAATTGATAAATACGGACACTATCAATTCTGTTGAGACTAGCATAGGTTATTCTCTAATCAGCTGATTCTCACTGGCTGGTGACATTGAGATGTCCGGAAATAAACATGAATGCTAGTTAAGGGAACTAGTTCATTGGAGTGACTTGCTGTAAAACTTCATATGATAGTCTACATATAGATATGTCAATGAAGTTCTTACTGCAGCTTAAGTGCGATGTTCCTTTGACTTGCGGTGTTCAAGTCATTTTGGTCATGGAGACTTATACTTTGACATCTTAAGCAAGCATCTCCAAGGAGGTGTGGACCCAGGATGATTGGGTATAAGCCGAAGTGCCCGAAGATGTTTAAACAACCTACAAAGGATTCACCACTCCTTGCGAGGAGATGTATACCCGAGGCCTATCATCGGATTGTTACTCGAAGCCTCTGGCCAGAGCATGACATGTTCAGAGTATGAATCTCTTAAATACATGAGAGTAATTAGAATCCATAGGACGAGGAAACGTTACTTGGGCTAGGTGTGACGTAGTCAGCCTAGTGGGGACTGACACACATAGACCATGTCCTGAACCAAGTGGGTATAAGATGGTGAAGGGAATGAGGCACGATTCATTATAGCTGCTGAAGGGTTTCAGAATCATTTCTGAGGTCAACCATAGATCTTTCAATTAATTGGGGATTATGATGTACTACTAGGTGTCACTCATGATCGTTCTATAATTAATTAGTTAATTATGGGCGGCCAACATAAATTGAAAGCCTATTTGGTCACACGCATAACGAGTAATTCGAAGGATTTAAAACGAGTTGAGAATTGAATTCTCCAATCGAGATAGACTATTTTTGGTAAGTCCAAACAATAGTCAAAACTGAATTTATTTCAGACGCATCGGAAGCATAGAATAACTAGGTCTTTAAAGACTTAATGGGTGAATTAAATAAGTTTAATTCATTAAGGATTTGATCCAAGGTGGTATCGTTTATTATAAGCTTAAAATAATCCATGGGATTATTTTATCATGAATTAAAATAAACCAAAGAGTTGGTTTGTTTTATAAAAATTTATAATAAATCAAAGATGACAATTACAATACGTTTCCGCTGCATATAATTATGTAACAATTACAATACGTGTCCGCGTCGGCATGCACCCGGTCCCAACAATGGTATCAGAGCCGGTTAGTGTTCGACATAATCATATAATTATTTTGCGGAAAACTTTGTCATGATCTCAATTTTGGAAAAATTTTCCAATTATGGAAACTTTCTAATTATGGTAAATTTCTGATTTAGGAATTTCAAAGTTTGGAAATCCTCATGAAATTTCGCAAACTTTTGAAATATCTTGTTTCTGAAATTTTATGATAATTGTGAAAACTTTCCATTTTTGGAAACTTTCCAATTTTGGAAAATTTTCAATTTTAGAAATTTTCCAATTTTGGAAATACATAAGTTTTCTTTGTACCAGAAACTTACAATTATTCTGAAAACCTTTTATTTTTAGAAACATTCCATTTATGGAAAGCTCGTAATTTTGGGTACTTTCTTTTCATGAAAGTCTAGACATTTTATGGAAACATTAATTGACAATTAAATTCAAATTGGTTTTTAAATTATTAACAAAATTCTTTACTTTGGGGAGTGCCTCGGGGAGCCACCCAAATAAAAGTTAGTTGTTATAATTTAATTTCCTATTTTGAATATGAATTGTTAAAATTGATTTGGGTAGGCCTCGGGGAGCCATCCAAATTATATTATTAACAAGTTTTTTAATTGTCAAGTTTAATTTGGTTATGCCTCAGGGAGCAGACCAAATTAGATTTACAACAAATTTATTTTCTTTAGGGAGTGCCTCAGGGAGCTACCCAAAGTAAATTATTTGTTGTAATTAATTTTTCATAAATAAAATATGTGATCAAATCTTGGAAAGTTTTGAGGTGATTCTCAAACGATAATTTCCTTATTTGATTTATGAGGTGATGCTCTTACATATTATTGTCTCCAAAATTAATTAGAAAATTGTTTCCTATAGAGACTATTTCCTTAAATAAGATTTTCATGAAAATAATATATGGTTGAATTAAGGGAATCTGTCTCTTAATTTAATAAGATTTGATTTAGAGAAATCAAAGTCTTAAATATATTATTTCCGAAATTGATTATAACAATTTGTTGGATTGAGAGAACCGATAGAGGGGGGGGGGTGAATATCGGAAAGCGTTCGGATTTAAAATAAGAGCAATTGCACAGCGGAAGATAAAAACACACAACGCAAACACAGTTATTTTTTACTTGGTTCGGAGCCTAAGTCGACTCCTACTCCAAGGCCCACGGTCGTTGACCGTTTACTTTGGGCAATTCTATATGAGGCGCAAAAACAGTTTACAAGAATTGATTACAATAGCAGTGTAATAAGCACAAAATTAAAAGATCGCTCTTTTGTTACCGACGTCCGAGGTAGGTTGACTTTTAGAAGCGGAGGGATGTCGTCGGCTCGTGTTGGGAGGTTTCCGGAGTAGAGCGCGGGAGCAGAAGAGCGTCGAAGCATTGAATTGAAGTTGTTTTTGAAAGCCTGGGCGTTGGGTGCTATTTATAGCACCTCGAGGCGCCCTGGACGTCGGGGGCGCCCCCCCCCCCCCCCCCCCCCCGACCCCCCCCCTCCCCCGAATGGATGGGTTTGACACTGGGGGCGCCCTGGATGCTGGGGGCGCCCTGCTTGACTCCTTCAGCGCGGGCTTCTCGGCTGGATAAGGGTAATCAGCTTCACTGGTGTAGGCGCGGGGCGCCCTGGGCACTGAGGGCGCCCTGGGCGTTCGGGGCGCCCTGGCTGCTGGGGGCGCCCCGACCAGTGGTTAGCCGAAGCCTTTGTTGCTTCGCTTATTTTGTGTTGCCCCTGGGGGCGCCCGGGACACTGAGGGCGCCCTGCTCAGCTACTTGCCTCTCTCCTTTGGGCATTCTGAGCTGCAGACACACGTTCCTTCGGTCCTGTATCCAGGGTTAGTCCAAAACAATATAAAGCATTAGAGTATTATGTTTATACAACCTTAGCTGTCTTGGTTCTGACTTTGGGCCTCCCAAATGGAGCCCTAGGTCGAACCGACGCCTACTGTTCCCTCGACGGGGAACACGTCCTCACCTACTCCTCTCGGGAGAATGTACCTGATGCCAACCGCTCCTCTAGTTGGACTTTTGCCTGGCGGTCCGTTGCCAGGTCTTGGATACCGAGCTGTCCTTCGCCTGGTGCCTAGCATTCCTTCGCTAGGGCTTTGTATCCTGGCATTCCTTCGCCAGGTGCCTAGCAGTCCTTCGCTAGGGCTTTGTTTCCTGGCAGCCCTTCGCCAGGTGCCTAGCAGCCCTTCGCTAGGACTTTGTTTTCTGGCAGCCCTTCGCCAGGTGCCTAGCAGCCCTTCGCTAGTTGTTTTCTGGCAGCCCTTCGCCAGGTGCCTAGCAGTCCTTCGCTAGGACTTTTCCTGCACACTTGAGTAACATCGTTAGATCACAAATGGTACTTAACTTTGAATCCTTTGCCAATATCAAAACAAGGTTCGATATGGTGCTTCCTGCACCAACAATCTCCCCCTTTTGATTTATGGCAACACAATTCAAAGTTAAGTAAAAAACATATACAGTTTAAGCAAAAAGATAAAAACACAATGAAGTATGAACAGAATAGATTTTTAAAAAAATTATTTATTTCTCATACTCCCCCTAAAACCCTGAATTCTTGTGTTAAAATACTTAACTTTGACCTTTCCTCCCCCTTTGACATATATCAAAAACATACATGGGCGAAAAGGTTTCTAATAGAGAGTTTTGAGTTTGTGTAAAACTTCTAAGTTTGTTTGACAAAGTGTTTTAAAAAGCATTTGCATAAAAACTTTTTACACTTAGACAATTTTCCATTTTGCAAACCTAAATTTTGTTTAAAAAAAAGCTTTTACTTACAAGGCTTTGCAAAAAGGAATTTTACTTAGGCCAAATTTTGAAGTCAAATTTAAAAAAAAATTCAACTTTGAGAATTGAAAAAAATTTGTTTTTAAAATAATTTGCGAATTTGCTTGGAAATACTTTATGTATTTTGAAAAACAAAATTTGTAAAGCTTCTAGACAATTTTTTCACCAAAAAAACTCTACTTAGAAACATTTGCCAAAATTTTCAACTAGTTTTTGCTCAGACAAATTTTGTTTACTAAAAGAATTTTACTTAAGAAAAAAACATGCACTTAAGAAATTTTGAAATGCTTAGAAATTTTTGAAGCACTTTTAAAGAAAATTAAACAAAATTTCCTTTCTCTCCCCCTTAATGTGAAATTCTTCTCCTTCTGTTTTAGACCATTTCTAAGTTCAGTTTTGAAAAAGATATTTTGAAAAACTTCTGAGTATCACAAAGGAAATTCTTAGTTAAGAGCAACTCGAAGTTTTCAATAAAGTTTCTTTAAAAAGGAAAAAGTTTAAGGAGAAAGTTTGTGTATCAGAGCCTATGAGTTTTGAAAAAATAAAAATACTTAGTATAATTCTCGAAAGCATAGCAAAAAGCTTAAATTTCCAGATTAAATCCATTTTGAAGAGTATTGTGAAGTTCTGAAAAATATTTTGTAAGAAAAAAATTTCCTTAGAAAAGATTTTTCAAGTACTTTTGAGATAAATTATGATTTGAAACACATAAGTACTTTTAGAAAAGTATTAGACTTTGAAAAATATGAGTAATTTTTGAAACGTATTAGACTTTAAAAAAATATAAGTAATTTTTGAAACGTATTAGACTTTGAAAAATATAATATTTTACTTGACTAGGTTTCTTTTCCAGTCTAACCCAATCCTAGGAAGCCTTGTTGACTACAAGGACATTTTCCTAAGTGTCCTGGAAATTCTCCAACCCAAGTAAATATTATTTCAAAAATAATTTCATAAGCCACAACAATAATAGCATTTTGAAAGACTTATATTTTCAGCAAGGATTTTGAAGATATAGTTCATGAAAATATGTTATTAAATAATTTCAAAACAGATAATTATTAATAAAAACTTTTCAGAAATTCTTCTTTTGATTCAGCCTCCCCCTAAATTTGACACATCCTAGGAGTCCTAGTAGATTATGTAGTGGACCTTCCTCTGTGTCTTTAGGGTTTACCAAAATCAATAGAATAACTTTGAAGTATGATAATTTTTAAGAAGATAATTTTTGAAAACACAACTTGGAATGATAGCATAGTTTTCGAAAATCATTTTGAAATGATGATAATTTTTCAAAGAGATAGTAATATACGAGGGTTTTTGAATCAAATTTTTTGAAAACCTTATTTTGAGATGATAGTGAGTTTTAAAGCATAAGGTTTTTGAAAAAATCTGAATTTTTCGAAAAAAGAAACAAAAAACTCCCCCTGTATCTGACACTGTCTGACTTTATCTAAGTACCTTAAGGGACTTCAGTGTGGACCAGGTTTGACTATGTTGACTAGGGTTTGACTATGTTGACTATGTTTGACCAAACAATGACTGAATCAAACAAGCCCTAGATTCTCTTTAAAGCAAGTCTATTGTGATATTTAACATGAAATTCAATATTTTGAAAAAACTGTTAGAGTTGGAAAAGTAGGGTACAGTAAACTGAATTAATTTAAAAAATAGAGATAATTTTGAATAACTTTTGAAAACATTTTTTTTATTTAAAAGGATAGTGAATTATGCATTTAGGTCCTAGATGTCTCACCCAGTTCTACGTGGTCAAGCATGTTCACCTTATGGGTTGTGTGAGACAAATATTTTAATTTTGAAAGTAAATGATTGACAATTATTAAATTGAATTTTGAGAATAATTAATTAAGCTGAATTTGAGAATAATTAATTGAATTATTTTGAATTTGATTAAATTGATTTAATTAAGATTTAATAGAATTTAATTGAATTTAATTGACTTAATTAAGATTTAAATGAATTTAATTGACTTAATTAAGAGTTAATTGAATTTAATTGATTTAATTAAGATTTAATTGAATTTGGTTGGTTGGGTTGGACTCAACTTTTAGGTCCTAAGCATCTCACCCATTTCTAAGTGACAAAACAGGATATCCTTAACTGTTTTGTGAGATGCATTAATTTTATCTTTTGATGTTAACACTATTATTTAATTGAAGCTTGTGTTAATTCGAGTTTAACAAATGGTAATTTAAAAGTGAGTTTCGATAATTGGCTTCCAGGTCTTGGCGAGGCACAGAGGCCTTCTTTGGCCATAGCCTTATTGGATCAACAACCCTTTCCTAGATAAAGCCTTTTAAAGAAAGATCATTTTCAAATCATTGTTTGAGACACTCTGGTCTAACTAGCTTAGGATTCGGAGAGGTAGCTTCGGCTAGTTCCACCGGACTAGAAAGACCAAATAAGGTACTCCTTACCCTACTTGATTCCTTAGTCAGGCTTCCCTAACGTACTATCATCAAACCTTGTCCTAATACTAGGTTGTTCAAGTTTCAATTAATCAGGTTAGTCCTTAAACTAACCAATCCTAATTTTAAGCAAAAAAAATAAAAATAAAAAAACAACACACAATTAAAGCAAACAAAAATGATCTAAGTTACATCATAATCGAAATAAAACTCTGGTTTATTAAAATCAGCATGGTTGTGAATTAAATTTTCTGACATATTAACTTTAACTAATTTGAATGAATTAATTACGTTCTTTGAGGTAAATGTTAGATTTTCAAATATCGTAAATTTACCTTTTGATTCCCGGTTGGGAATCTCCCCCTTGATACTTGCTGTTTTTAGCATCTTGTAGTGAGCCATTCGGACCAGCTTCCGATCATCCCCTTCTTCGTCGTCAAATTCTGAGTCTGAGTTGGACTCAGGTATTGGTTGAGGCCTCTTTTGCAGTTCTCTTGGAGTTTTTCCTGCAATAAAAACTATACCTTTCTCGACCATTGCAATATCAGCTTGATTATTTAATCTTAATTCAGAAAACGATTCAAAATTAATTACCGATTTTGTCTCAGAAAACTCGTTGTTTGACTCTGGTTTGATTTCGACGTCGGGTGTCGAGTCTGTTTCAGCTACTTGTTCTTGAGCTTCTAAGATCTCAATATCGGAGCTCTCTTCGTGTAGATTGATTAGCTTTTCCCACATCTCTTTAGCACATCCAAATGAACCAACTAGCTTGAGTTGTTCGTTGGTTAGACCGCATTGTATGATTACTGTTGCCTTAGCATCAGTCTCGATCTTCCTTAGAGTTGGTTCGTCCAATTTGTCCCAAGCGATCGATGTTCCATCTTCCGTGGGGAATCTGAACCCCGTTTGGATTATCGACCATAAATCTAGATTAGCCTTCAGGTGGGATTCCATTTGACTTCTCCAGGAGTTGAAATTTTCGCCAGAGAAGAGCGGTGGACGAATGCTATTTCATTCTTGATTGGCCATTAAAAATGATCCTTGCACACAAAAGAAATAACAGAAATGTACCAAGACTTGGTCTTGGATTAGTAGTGCGGGAGAAGGGGAAAAAATAGCCAAAAAAATTGCACGAATTTCGAGGCAGAATAATAATAAAATAATGAAAATAATTTATGACAAATTTTTGAAAATGTTGATTTTCTCAATTCTGATTAATAATAAAAAAAATAAGAATTTAATGTTTGAGAAAAAATTTTGCTCGAATTAAAGTAGCACGAATTTTGAGAAAAATATTAAAATAATAAAAAAATTTATGACAAATTTTCAAAAATTGTTTGTTTTATCAATTTTGACTTATAGTGAAAAAATGAGAATTCAAAATTGAAAAAAAGATTAAAATAAGTGGTGTTGCACTAACCTCGATTAACGAGAAAGATTAAAAAAAGATAAAATAATTACGAAAATCCGAAAAACTCTCAAATTGGTGGTTGCACCAAATTTGAGCTTCCCCGCTCTGATACCACTTGTTGGATCGAGAGAACCGATAGAGGGGGGGGTGAATATCGGAAAGCGTTCGGATTTAAAATAAGAGTAATTGCACAGCGGAAGATAAAAACACACAATGCAAACACAGTTATTTTTTACTTGGTTCGGAGCCTAAGTCGACTCCTACTCCAAGGCCCACGGTCGTTGACCGTTTACTTTGGGCAATTCTATATGAGGCGCAAAAATAGTTTACAAGAATTGATTACAATAGCAGTGTAATAAGCACAAAATTAAAAGATCGCTCTTTTGTTACAGACGTCCGAGGTAGGTTGACTTTTAGAAGTGGAGGGACGTCGTCGGCTCGTGTTGGGAGGTTTCCGGAGTAGAGCGCGGGAGCAGAAGAGCGTTGAAGCGTTGAATTGAAGTTGTTTTTGAAAGCCTGGGCGTTGGTTGCTATTTATAGCACCTCGGGGCGCCCTGGACGTCGGGGGCGCCCCTCCCACGTGTCACGCGATCCGAGCTTCGCTCGGTCAACCTCTATCCCACTCGAATAGGGATGCGGTTTGACACTGGGGGCACCCTGGATGCTGGGGGCGCCCTGCTTGACTCCTTCAGCGCGGGCTTCTCGGCTGGATAAGGGTAATCAGCTTCGCTGGTGTAGGCGCGGGGCGCCCTGGGCACTGAGGGCGCCCTGGGCGTTCGGGGCGCCCTGGCTGCTGGGGGCGCCCCGACCAGTGGTTAGCCGAAGCCTTTGTTGCTTCGCTTGTTTTGTGTTGCCCCTGGGGGCGCCCGAGACACTGAGGGCGCCCTGCTCAGCTACTTGCCTCTCTCCTTTGGGCATTCTGAGTTGCAGACACACGTTCCTTCGGTCCTGTATCCAGGGTTAGTCCAAATCAATATAAAGCATTAGAGTATTATGTTTATACAGCCTTAGCTGTCTTAGTTCTGACTTTGGGCCTCCCAAATGGAGCCTTAGGTCGAACCGACGCCTACTATTCCCTCGACGGGGAACGCGTCCTCACCTACTCCTCTCGGGAGAATGTACCTGATGCCAACCGCTCCTCTAGTTGGACTTTTGCCTGGCGGTCCGTTGCCAGGTCTTGGATACCGAGCTGTCCTTCGCCCGGTGCCTAGCATTCCTTCGCTAGGGCTTTGTATCCTGGCATTCCTTCGCCAGGTGCCTAGCAGCCCTTCGCTAGGACTTTGTTTCCTAGCAGCCCTTCGCCAGGTGCCTAGCAGCCCTTCGCTAGGACTTTGTTTCCTGGCAGCCCTTCGCCAGGTGCCTAGCAGCTAGGACTTTGTTTCCTGGCAGCCCTTCGCCAGGTGCCTAGCAGTCCTTCGCTAGGACTTTTCTGCACACTTGAGTAACATCGTTAGATCATAAATGGTACTTAACTTTGAATCCTTTGCCAATATCAAAACAAGGTTCGATATGGTGCTTCCTGCACCAACACAATTTAGGAAATTGTTTCCCAAAACAATTCCTTGAATAAAGTATGAAATTATAATTAGGAAATCCGGTTCCTAATTCAATTAATGAGACTTGATAAATTAAGTCACATACATACTTTATTAAGGAAATCGTTAGAACATGACATAATTATATGTCATGAATGTGCTTAAAAGAAAAGGATGAGACCCAAAACCCCTTACAAAATATTAAGGCCAACACCTTCCATTAATATGGTTAGAACCGGAGTTTTGTTTCTCGTTTGGGTTGATGGACACATCCATGCCCGGCTTGAACCTCAACATGTTCAAACCATGGAATTAGTTTATGATTAATATAGTTGGAGTCAGAGGTCAATCCTTTGTTTTGGTTGTTGGACACATCCAAGCCTGACTAAACGATTGAATGAACTCCAACCATATTAAAACTATTTCTTGATTAATGGGTCAGCCTTAAGCTTGGAGCATCGATTTGTTGTGCCACAGCCAAGGTCGATGTAAAGAGAGGTGCAGTTGGGTGCTATGTATATTGTTGCATACTTGTTAATGAGTTAACAACCCAATGATTTATGCAAACATTCAATTAGTTGATAGCATAATGTGATAGTTACATATGTATAATATGTAATCGGTATAATTACCTACCTTCATAGCTAAGAATAACTTGATGGACTCTAGCCATGGTTGTTCTTATCTATGGTTGGATATCAACCTATTTGGAGATGTTCCTACGATCTCCCGAATTGATAAAAAGGGTTATTTAATTCGAAAAATAAATAGGATTTAATTTATATATATTGATGCATTCTTTATCATTCTCATCACATAAGCTCAATTTGTATTTTTAGGATAATCACCTGATCATGTCTTCTCTGAATTTGCGTTCCATTTTGGACACCAATAATTTAACTAAGGCCAAAAAGATTGAAAAGGCACCAAAAGGCACTTACCATCACTGCGGCAAGGAGGGCCACTAGCGAAGAAACTGCAAGGTTTATCTTGAGTCCTTGAAGAAGAAGGCATCCGATGCCCCATCCTCTTCAGGTATCTTCATTATTGAATGTCACTCTATTTCCTCATACACCTGGGTACTTGATACTGGGTGTAGCTCACATATATGTAATTGTTGGATCGAGAAAACCGATAGAGGGGGGGGGTGAATATCGGAAATCGTTCGGATTTTCGTAAAGAGCACGTACGCAGCGGAAATAAAATAAAACAATCACAGCACAAAGACACGGTCGATTTACCTGGTTCGGAGCCTGTGTCGACTCCTACTCCAAGGCCCACGGTCGTTGACCGTTTACTTTGGGCAATTCTATATACGCGCAAATCAGTTTACAATAATTTATTACAAGTAAGTGCACTAACAATAATAATAAAAAATTCGATCTTCGTTACCGACGTCCGGAGTGGATTGACTCTTTCGGGGCAGCGGGACGTCGTCGGCTCAAGTTGGAGTGTTTCCGGAGCAAGGCACGAGCGTAGAAGATCTTTGGGGCGTTGAGAGAACAGTTGTGTTGAAGCCTTGGTCGAAGGCCCTTTATATAGGGCCTGGGGGCGCCCGGGACGTCGGGGGCGCCCCCACGTGGCCTCTGATCCGCAGAGCTCTCGGTCAGCGTCTATCCTCTGGATCCGCTTTGACCGGGGCGCCCGGAGCTCTCGGGGCGCCCGCATTGACCGGGTCAAAGTCCTATCTCCTTGGCTTCGAGGGGTTCGGGTTCGATGTTGCGCATGGGGGCGCCCGCAGCGTAGGGGGCGCCCAGGAGCAGCGGGGGCGCCCGGGACCACGGGGGCGCCCGGCCCAGCATGTATTCGAACTCCTTTTTTCTTTACTTGTTTTGTATGGCCCTTGGGGGCGCCCGGGACACTCCGGGGGCCCTACTCAGCTACTACCTCATTCCTTTGAGGCTATCTGAGCTGCAGACACTCCTTCCTTTGGTCCTGCATCCAGGGTTAGTCCAAAACACAATAAAGCAATAAAGTATTTGTTTATACAGCCTTAGCTGTCTTGGTTCTGACTTTGGTCTCCAAAATGGAGCCCTAGGTCGAACCGACGCCTACTGTTCCCTCGACGGGGAACGCGTCCTCACCTACTCCTCTCGGGAGAATTTACCTGATGCCAACCGTTCCTCTGGTTGGACTTTTGCCTGACGGTCCTTTGTCAGGTCTTGTAAACTGGTAGTCCTTCGCCAGTTGCCTAGCAGTCCTTCGCTAGGGCTTCAGTCCCAGGCTGTCCTTCGCCTGGAGCCTAGCAGTCCTTCGCTAGGGCTTGATACTGGCAGTCCTTCGCCAGATGCCTAGCAATCCTTCGCTAGGGCTTTCTTTCCTGTCATTCCTTTGCCAGTGCCTAGCAGTCCTTCACTAGGGCTTTTCCTGCACACTAGATTAACTTGTTAGAAAACAAGAAAGACTTAACTTTTGACCTAAGTTGTCATTATCAAAACACAGGTTTGACTTAGGTGCATTCTGCACCAACAATCTCCCCCTTTTTGATTTATGGCAACCCTAGTTCAAAAAGTTAAGTTTAAGCAAAACATGAAAAAGTTTTAACTTTTGTTCCCTCCCCCTGGAAGGAATCTCCCCCTAGATTTTTTAAAAATTCGTGGGGTTTAAAAAAACTTTACTTGTACTTGAAAACTTTTTGAAAATGTTAGTTTAAGTAAGAATTTCAGTTTTAATACAGTTTTGAAAAACTTAAGCTTTAGAGTAAAATAATTTGACAAGCTTAAGTAAGAACCTTTTGAAAGGCTAGAGTACTTAGGAAAATTTTGAAAGCATTAGTAAAACTCTTGTAGCTAGAGCACTTAGCAACATTTTAAAAGCTTTAAGAAATTTTGAAACTAGAGTACTTTAGAAAGCTTTAAGAAATTTTGAAACTAGAGTACTTAGGCAAAATTTTGAAAGCTTTAAGAACTTTTGAAACTGGAGTACTTAGGCATGATTTTGAAAGCTTTAAGAACTTTTGAAACTGGAGTACTTAGGCAAAATTTTGAAAGCTTTAAGAACTTTAGTACTTCTTCAAAAAGTTTAAGCTTTTGAATAAAGGAAAAGTATATTTTTGAACCTTTTTGAATAAAGGAAAAATTTTGAAAACTTTTGAAAGCTTTTTTGCTTTTTGAATAAAAGATAAGAAAATTTTACTCTATAAGATTTTGAATAAAAGATGAGAAAATTTTACTCTATAAGAAAATTTTACTCTCTCCTTTTTGAATAAAGGAAAAATTTTTGAAAAAGTAAAAGTAATTTTTCTCTTTCTTTTCCTATCTCTCCCCCTTTGCCATATATCAAAACAGATAAATATAGCATGAGTAAAGGAAATAAATAAGAATTTGCTGTACTGAACCAATTCATAATTAGATTTACACTAAATCAATCAATTTTCTCTGTAGGGACCTGTCTAACCCAATTAGCTACTTACTAACTGTTATAAACAGTAGTTTTTGCTAGGGTTAGTCAAGTTAAGTGTTTCTGTTCAAGTTAGATTTTCTAAACTTGACACTTAACTTGATTGCTGTATAAGTTGTATTTAGTGCCCCAATTGCTGCAGATGCACTGACTTAAAGCATCTTGAATTAAGGCAAAGACCTAAGCATCTCAACCCTTTCTAGGTTATCAACCAAAAGTACCCTAAGGTGCTTGTGAGATGCTGGCTTCTAAGTCTATAGGTGCATGCAGTTCTAGAGTTAGGGCCTAGGCTAAGTCCATTTTTGAAAAAGCCCTAATTTTTAAAGGGGGTAACTTTTGAAATAAAAATAAAACTAAGTCGAAAATGAAAACTGATTTGAAATTAAGTAAAACAGTTTTTCAAATTTTACAAAAAAATTTAAATCAGGTAGAGCAAAAGAATTAAATTTAATCTACTCTACAGAACACAATCCTAGTAATCATAAACTAGTCGACATAGAATAAGTCAAGTAGTCAAAGTTCAACACAGTTACACAAGTCAAGCACAAGTCAACCCTACTGAGTAGGGGCAGTCACATAGGTACAATGCTAAGTGAATCTAAGATGAAGGACCGGGGTGATCAGATGGGCCGGGCTGCCATGCATCGAATCGTGCCATCATCTCTATGTATCGTGCGTCTGCCACTTCTCGATCAGCTCGACGAGCTTCCATCTGTTCTAGGTGGTAGGCTTCGACCTCCTCTCGAAGACTTTGAACCTTTATGTCTAAATCTGTCATTCTCTGGTAGAGTGTCGGTGGAGCGGGCTCGTCGATGTGTGCTCGGGCTGCTGCAGCTACATCTCCAACGTCAACCTCTATTTCTTCGTCAGAATCGATCGGTGCCCCGGCCTGCTGTCGTCTCCAACTAAGAACCCCGGTGGCCGACACCTCTAGACCTGCTAACGAAAAGTTCCTAAATCCTATTTTGTCAAAGTCGGTCATAGCGGTAATTTCACCAACGGTAATGTTACGACCGTGGTGATGAAGGAGGGATGTGATGATGTGGCAATATGGTGTGCGTACTCGTCCCTGGGTCGTGACACTGGACGCATGCAGAATGGTATGAAACATATGGAGTCCAATGTCTATGTCAAGGTGATGGACTAGGGCATAAAGAAGGAAAGCATGAAAGGGTCGCATAGTCCCAAGGTCTCTGGTGGAGAGTGGTAAGATACAGCGGACCAGAACTCTATACAAGGCATAGTTCTGGGCCTGAAGTTCAACAGCTTGGAAGCGTCTATTTGCTGGGAGGTCTGCCCTATAGAAATAGGAGTGAATGGTATCTAGGGTAATCTCTGAGTAGGGGGGATCAAATGGAGGGTTCCTAGGAGGATAACAGCAGAATGTGGACTGAGAGGGTCGCAGTCCTAGGAAACGGTTCAACAAAGCCGGGGTTATAGTTAAAGGAATCCCTTGGACAGTGGTGTGAAACATAAGATTATCTTGTCGAATTATGTTATTGTAAAATTCTGCGCATAAAGATTCATTAATGGTATGCGTGCAGAAGACAAGATTGTCCAGTTGATAGAAGTTGATGATGTTCATGGCGACAGGGCATGATTGGGTAAAAAAGTGCCTATTGAGATAACTCGTTTTAATAGGCTTGTAGATGGTTTGTGCAAACCTATTACATAACTCTAGGTTAGGAAATCTAGGGTCCGGACTAGGTTCGGCACCGGGGTTGGTCGGGTTTGGTCGGCGTCTTCTAAGTTAAGGAAATTAAAGGAAGAATAAAGATATTGCATAAGAAAATAAATTTAAATGCAATAACAATAATAACAATCATACCGGACGGCTCGGGGAGGCATAGTTGAGGAAGATGACTTGCAAGATCTTCTTGAAGAGAAAGAAGTGAAGAGGAAGGTTGATTTTGGTGTTGAGGAAAAGGGGAATTCGGGTGCTTTATATAGGCAAACCCATGGGGGCGCCCGGGAGCTTCCGGGCGCCCCGGTCAGCAACTGCTGCCAAAGGCAGTAGCTTTTGGCTGCTGGGGGCGCCCGGGACAGCCCGGGTGCCCTCAACAGAGAGCTTTTGCAGCTTTTGCTGCATTGGAGGTGATGGGGGCGCCCGCGTGGTTCCGGGCGCCCTGGTCAAAAGCAAAACAGCTTTTTGCCTAGGGAGTAAGAAAAGGTGGGGTAGGGGGCGCCCGCGTGGTTCCGGGCGCCCGGAATAGTGTGGGTAAAGACAAATTTTTGTCTTGTCTACTTTTAACCATGGTTTAATCGGTTTGACCATGGTTTGAATTGATTTGACCATTTTGACTGTGGTTTGATCGTGGTTTGACTTTCTTGACCATGGTTTGAATATGTTGACCATGGTTTGACAAATACACGATTATCTCATAGGTATTAACAAAAATTTCCAATTGAGTCTTAATCCTACTGTCTCACCCAAATCTAGGGTTTTCAATCACGTTAGCCTTATAGGTTTTGTGAGACAGGTTTTGATAGTTTCGAAAGTTGAAAGTTTATTTAAAAATAATTAAATTTTGAAAACTTAATTAATTTTGAAAACGATTAAATTTTTCAACAGAAGTTTAAATCTACAAATAACTGAATTTTTGTGTTAGATTCGAATTTGACAAAAATTAATTTGAATTTGAATTTCAGAAATTGGCTTCCAGGTCTTGGCGAGGCACTAGGCCTTCTTTGGCCGTAGCCTTATGGGATCATCCACCCTTTCCTTGACAAAGCCTTTTAATGAAATTTCATTTTCAAAAATTCTTTAACAAATTTCTGGTCTAACTAGTTTGGGTCTTGGATCGGTAGCTTCGGCTAGTTCTGCCAAATTGGTTTCCCTAACGTACTATCATCTCACCTCCACCTAATACTATGTTGTCAAATTTCAGCTAAGTTTGTTTAGTCCTTAAGCTAGCCTAAGTCTAAGCATGGTATATTGCAAAAATTAAATAACCAATCAATCAAGCAATTTAAATCAATAATAACAAGTTTATCTAATAATGAAAATAGTTTTCAGTCTGGCTCCCCCTGGACTAAAGCCACGGTGATGGTTAGGCAAGATGTGAATCTTGTCCTTGGCGATCCAATACTGATTTGATTCAGTCGGTTTGTTCAGGTATAGTTTAGGTACCCATGCCTGAATTTTACCTCTGGACTGATTCAGTACAGCATGGTATGATCTTTGCCGAGATTTGGTTCTATAGCCCAATCCGGATCGATTTAGAACTGATTTCTGTTTTCCAAGGATCATGTCAAGACCTTTGGAACCAGATGTAAATCGTTCTAATGCTGATCTAAGATCCTTAACCTGAGTTTTCAGGGAGGAGTTTTCCTTTTCAAGTTTTTCAACTTGAGTAGGAGTTCCTTCCTGAACCTTCTCGGTTAAGGGTTTAGAGTCAACTCCCTCTTTCAGGAGTTTTACTTCCTGTCGGAGGGATTCGACTCGGAGTTTGGCTTTGGCCAAGTCTCGAGAAAGAAATGAAATTAACTCACTTAATTGCAATCTATTAAAACCAGTTACCTTAATTTCTCCGTCTTCTGTGAAGGTCAGCTCGCCGTCCTCTTGTTCTGTTTCTGACTCAGTCTCGACTTTATCTGAGGCGGTCAGAGCTAGGAGATTGGACTGGGGTGCCTCTTCTTCTTCTTCTGAGGACGATTCGTCCCAGGTTGCTTGCAGTGCCTTCTTTCTTCTCGTCCTTTTTGTCTCCTTTAGGTTAGGGCACTCTGACTTGTAGTGGCCCTTTTTCTTGCACTCGTAGCAGGTCACATTAGGCTTGTTCGCGGGTTCAGCTGGTTCGTCCTTTCTTCGGCCGGTTTTCCGTTTGTTGGTTCGGTTCTTCAGCTCCTTATAGTAGCTCCGAGCGAGCCGGACCAGCTTAGTTTGTTCTCCTTCTTCGTCTTCTGAGTCAGAGTCAGAGTTAGACTCGGGTTCAGGTTCAGGCTTCTTCTTCGTTGTCCTTCCAGTTTTACCTGCAACGAAAGCAATACCTTTCTCGACCATATTGGTGTTAGTTTGTTCGTGCAGTTCTAGTTCGGAAAACAATTCATCTAATTTTATTTTAGAAAGATCTCTAGAGACCTTGTATGCATCTACCATAGATGCCCACAAGGTGTTTCTAGGGAAGGCGTTTAGAGCATACCTTATTAGGTCACGGTTTTCAACCTTGTGACCTATTGTGTGAAGACCGTTCATTACCTCTTGGATTCGTGCATGGAGCTGGGCTGCTATTTCGTTGTCGGCCATCTTGATGGTGTAGAGTTTGTTTAGTAGCAGATCCCTCTTGCTGATCCGAGTATCTGAAGTCCCTTCGTGCAGCTCGATCAGTTTTGTCCACAGCTCCTTTGCACTGTTGAAGGGGCCCACGCGGTTCAGCTCCTCTTTCGTCAATCCGCATTGAAGAGTCTGAGTAGCTTTTGCGTCGGCTTCTATCTTTCGCTTTAGGGCGTTGTCCCATTCAGAGTAGTTCTGAGGAAGTCCTTCGGCATTTCGGGGGATCTCCAGATCGGACTGGATAATGATCCACATGTCCACCTGAGTTTTCAGGTGGACCTCCATACGACTTTTCCAGTAAGAAAAGTCTTCTCCACTGAACAGTGGAGGTCTGGCGGTGCTGAATCCCTCTTGCATGCCATTTAGTCTGAAAAAGAAAACTTAAAGGATTTTCCAAGACTAGGTCTTGGATTAGCAGTGCTGGATTAAATAACGAGGGGTGTTGCACCAACCTCGCAAAAAAACGAACGAAATATTTAGCGAGAAATTAAAAAAAATAGAAAATAAAAATCCGAAAAAAAATTTCAAACTGGTGGTTGCACCAGGTTTGAACTTCCCTGCTCTGATACCACTTGTTGGATCGAGAAAACCGATAGAGGGGGGGGGGTGAATATCGGAAATCGTTCGGATTTTCGTAAAGAGCACGTACACAGCGGAAATAAAATAAAACAATCACAGCACAAAGACACGGTCGATTTACCAGGTTCGGAGCCTGTGTCGACTCCTACTCCAAGGCCCACGGTCATTGACCGTTTACTTTGGGCAATTCTATATACGCGCAAATCAGTTTACAATAATTTATTACAAGTAAGTGCACTAACAATAATAATAAAAAATTCAATCTTCGTTACCGACGTCCGGAGTGGATTGACTCTTTCGGGGCAGCGGGACGTCGTCGGCTCAAGTTAGAGTGTTTCCGGAGCAAGGCACGAGCGTAGAAGATCTTTGGGGCGTTGAGAGAACAGTTGTGTTGAAGCCTTGGTCGAAGGCCCTTTATATAGGGCCTGGGGGCGCCCGGGACGTCGGGGGCGCCCCCCACGTGGCCTCTGATCCGCAGAGCTCTCGGTCAGCATCTATCCTCTGGATCCGCTTTGACCGGGGCGCCCGCATTGACCGGGTCAAAGTCCTATCTCCTTGGCTTCGAGGGTTCGGGTTCGATGTTGCGCATGGGGGCGCCCGCAGCGCAGGGGGCGCCCAGGAGCAGCGGGGGCGCCCGGGACCACGGGGGCGCCCGACCCAGCATGTATTCGAACTCCTTTTTTCTTTACTTGTTTTGAATGGCCCTTGGGGGTGCCCGGGACACTCCGGGCGCCCTACTCAGCTACTACCTCATTCCTTTGAGGCTATCTGAGCTGCAGACACTCCTTCCTTTGGTCTTGCATCCAGGGTTAGTCCAAAACACAATAAAGCAATAAAGTATTTGTTTATACAACCTTAGCTGTCTTGGTTCTGACTTTGGTCTCCAAAATGAAGCCCTAGGTCGAACTGACGCCTACTGTTCCCTCGACGGGGAACGCGTCCTCACCTACTCCTCTCGGGAGAATTTACCTGATGCCAACCGTTCCTCTGGTTGGACTTTTGCCTGACGGTCCTTTGTCAGGTCTTGTAAACTGGTAGTCTTTCGCCAGTTGCCTAGCAGTCCTTTGCTAGGGCTTCAGTCCCAGGCTGTCCTTCGCCTGGAGCCTAGCAGTCCTTCGCTAGGGCTTGATACTGGCAGTCTTTCACCAGTTGCCTAGCAATCCTTCGCTAGGGCTTTCTTTCCTGGCATTCCTTTGCCAGTGCCTAGCAGTCCTTCACTAGGGCTTTTCCTGCACACTAGATTAACTTGTTAGAAAACAAGAAAGACTTAACTTTTGACCTATGTTGCCATTATCAAAACACAGGTTTGACTTAGGTGCATTTTGCACCAACAGTAATGACATACATGGGCTAAGGAATAGAAGAAGACTCGTCATGGGAGAAGCGAATTTGCGAGTTGGAAATGGAGCAAAGATTGCTGCTGTTGCCATCGGAACATATTTGCTAAAGCTCCCTACTGGACTTGTCTTAGAATTGGATAATTGTTATTTTGTTCCTTCGTTAATAAAGAACATTGTATCTATTTCATGCTTGAATGAAAAGGGTTATCATTTAACTTTTAGTAACAATTGTTGTTACATAACTTTAAATGGTGTTCTTTATGGGACCGGAACTTTATGCAATGGTATCTACACGTTAGATTTATCCGGTGACATTTTCAATATCGAAGGTAGCAACAAACGTGGTCGAATAGATAATCAAATAGACTCCTATACGTGGCATTGTCGTCTTAGCCATGTAAGTAAGAAATGCATGACCAAATTACACCGATATGGAATTCTGGAATCATTTGAACCCGGTTCATTTGATACATGCGAATCATGCTTAAAAGGGATAAATGATGAGCTATCAGTTGAACCTAAAACAACACTACTTCTTCGTAGGTCTGATAGGATATGCAATATTCCAGAGAGATACGGATTTCTCATAAGTGAATCGAACGATGTGTTACTCGTTAACAATGACGAACCTATCAGTTATGAAGAAGTTCTGATAAATTCAGAAAGGGATAAATGGCTTGAAGCCATGAAGTTGGAAATGGATTCCATGTACGAAAATCAAGTATGGGACTTGGTTAACCCGCCTGAAGGGATTAAGCCCATAGGGTGCAAGTGGGGTTTCAAGAAGAAAACCGACATGGAAGGTAATGTTGTTACCTTTAAGGCTAGATTAGTGGCAAAAGGATATTGTCAGAAACAAGGAATTGATTATGACGAAACCTATTCGCCAGTAGCTATGCTCAAATCCATTCGGATGCTCCTGGCTATAGCAGCTCATTATGATTATGAGATATGGCAAATGGATGTGAAAACAGCTTTCCTTAATGGAAACCTGCTTGAGGATGTATACATGATACAACCTGAAGGTTTCACATCGAGTTAATAAAACCAAAGTATGCAAGCTTCGACGATCCATATATGGACTAAAGCAAACATCCAGGAGCTGGAACATCCGTTTTGATGAGACAATCAAAGAGTTTGATTTCTCACAAAATCCTGACGAACCTTGTGTATACAAGAAGGTTAGTGGGAGTGCAGTCGTATTCCTAGTGTTATGTGTCGATGACATTTTACTTATAGGAAACGATATATCAGTCTTACAGTCAGTTAAAATTTGGTTGTCCAAAACTTTCTCCATGAAAGACCTGGGAGAAGCAACCTATATCCTTGGGATTAGAATCTATAGAGATAGATCAAAACGGTTGCTTGGTCTTTCGCAGTCTACATATATAGATCGAGTGCTAGAAAGGTTTAGTATGTCGGAATCCAAGAAAGGTTACCTTCCCATCAGGCATGGGATCAACCTTTCAAAGTCTGTGTCTGCGCACAGAAGACGAGAGGATTTGCATGAGTAAGATTCCTTATGCATCCGCGATAGGATCTATCATGTATACTATGTTATGTACTAGGCCGGATGTATCGTATGCTCTGAGCGTCACAAGCAGATACCAGTCTGATCCAAGAATGGATCATTGGGTGGCTAACAAGACAATCCTCAAGTACTTAAGAAGAACTAAGGATGTGTTCCTAATATATGGAGAAGGTGATATGGTAATACGTGGGTATACAGATGCCAGTTTCCAGACAGATACGGATGATTCCAGGTCTGAGTCTGGATACATATTCACCTTGAATAGGAAACACAATAAGTTGGAAAGGTTCCAAGAAAGACATAGTAGCGGATACTGCCATTAAGGCAGAAAACATTGCAGCTTTGGAAGCAGCAAAGGAAGTAGTTTAGATCAAAAGGTTCACCACTGAACTTGGTGTGGTTCCAACCATTGTTGAAGCAATTCCGGTTTACTGCGACAACAATGGAGTGATTGCACAAGCAATGGAACCAAGGTCTCATTGTGATCCAAACTTGAGCTTCACTGCTATCATCTGATCAGAGAGATTATAAGTAGGAATGATATACAAATTGAGAAAATTCCCACTGAAGGAATTTAGCGGATCCTTTAACTAAGGCCTTGCCTCAAAGTAAGTTTGAGGGTCATATTAGAGCCTGTGGTATTGGGTACCATAGCGATTGACATTAGGCCAAGTGGGAGTTTGTTAGTGATATGAGAGAAGTGTCCTAAGGCAATCGCCTTATGATTGTAATCAATTATTTTAATAAATGAATATTCACTATTTGAGTATACATGATTATTTGATTAAGATTTTAAACTCATTTACTGAATGTCCGCAATACAATTCACAGCATGAGAGAATTTATGATGAATTCACAACTAGTGATTATCTCTACATGTGCAATTGTGAAGTATTGAAATTGTCCCTAGTCGATGAATTGATAAATACGGACACTATCAATTCTGTTGAGACTAGCATGGGTTATTCTCTAATCAGCTGATTCTCACTGGCTGATGACATTGAGATGTCCGGAAATAAACATGAATGCTAGTTAAGGGAACTAGTTCATTGGAGTCACTGGCTGTAAAACATCATATGGTAGTCTACATATAGATATGTGAGTTAAGTTCTTACTGCAGCTTAAGTGCGATGTTCCTTTGACTTGCGGTGTTCAACTCATCTTGGTCATGGAGACTTATACTTTGACATCTTAAGCAAGCATCTCCAAGGAGGTGTGGATCCAGGATGATTGGGTATAAGCCGAAGTGCCCGAAGATGTTTGAACAACCTACAAAGGATTCACCACTCCTTGCGAGGAGATGTATACCCGAGGCCTATCGTCGGATTGTTACTCGAAGCCTCTGGCCAGAGCATGACATGTTCAGAGTATGAATCTCATAAATACATGAGAGTAATTAGAATCCATAGGACGAGGAAACGTTACTTGGGCTAGGTGTGACGTAGTCAGCCTAGTGGGGACTGACACACATAGACCATGTTCTGAACCAAGTGGGTATATGATGGTGAAGGGAATGGGGCACGATTCATTATAGCTGCTGAAGGGTTTCAGAATCATTTCTGAGGTCAACCATAGATCTTTCAATTAATTAGGGATCATGATGTACTACTAGGTGTCACTCATGATCGTTCTATAATTAATTAGTTAATTATGGGCGGCCAACATAAATTGAAAGCCTATTTGGTCACACGCATAACGAGTAATTCGAAGGATTTAAAACGAGTTGAGAATTGGATTCTCCAATCGAGATAGACTATTTTTGGTAAGTCCAAACAATAGTCAAAACTGAATTTATTTCAGACGCATCGGAAGCATAGAATAACTAAGTCTTTAAAGACTTAATGGGTGAATTAAATAAGTTTAATTCATTAAGGGATTTGATCCAAGGTGGTATCGTTTATTATAAGCTTAAAATAATCCATGGGATTATTTTATCATGAATTAAAATAAACCAAAGAGTTGGTTTGTTTTATAAAAATTTATAATAAATCAAAGATGACAAAATTTAATCCATTAGTGGGTTTTAAACCATGGACCTATGGTTTGGATGAAAACTTGGCCGACCACTTGAGATGAATTCTCTTTTGTATAAATTTCGGCCACCACAAGTGGATAAGGCTATTTTGGTTTGTTTTATAAAATAGACCAAAGGTTGGTTTATTTTATAAAAGGTTATATAAATTTTATATATATAAATTTTTATATAATGAACCATGAATTGGTTTGTTTAATAAATTTTTATATAATGAACCAAAGGTTGGTTTGTTTTATAAATTTTTATATAATGAACCAATGGTTGGTTTGTTTTATAAATTGTATATAATCATACCAAAAGAAAGAGAGCCTTGATTATGGATTGATTGAGAAATTATTCCATAATCAAGGAGAGGAGGCTTGATCATGAGAGCCTTGATTATGGATTGATTGAGAAATTATTCCATAATCAAGGAGAGGTTTGCTTGGGAATTAAGAAACCTCTCCCTATATAAAGGACCCAAGGGGTGCCTTGGAAGATGATCCATCCAAGAATTGCTTGGGCTCTCTCCTCTTCTTCTCTCCCTCTCTCTTGGCCGGCCATAGGCATCCCCTCCCTCTTCTTGCCGTGAGCACAAGGAGAAGCATCAAGGCGACGAAGTTCTTCCTTGGGACGATCTTCCTCTTCGGCCATCATCACCTTGGGATTGGGCGCAAGTCATCTTCCTCCTTCTCGCCGGAATTGTGAATCCGGCCAACCTTGGTGGTGAGTCTTTCGATGTGATTACTCTTTCGGTTTTCGTCGTGTTCACGGAGAATCTAGTAGTTCTCGTGAACACGAAACTCGTGGCTTAGCAAAGTCATCTCGACGATATTCGGCGTGGACACGAATAGAGGCGGAGCTTCCGAGGGACGCTAACGGTTGGATCTCGTCCCTTCTTCCAAGTTACGCGAGGTAATTCGTAGAGTAATTTCCTTTTCTGTAAAAATTTTATATTACGATTATGTGAACACATTGCATGCTTAGGATATGTGTTAGAATAATTTAGGAAATTATTCATGCTTTTGTTTCCGCTGCATGTAATTATGTAACAATTACAATACGTGTCCGCGTCGGCATGCACCCGGTCCCAACAGACAATACATTTAAGTTAGAGAAAACAAATAATAAATAACAATGCTAAAAATATTTGGACTTACCTTGTCAAGGCTATACCTTGGACTTATACTGTCAATGCATATGCAATGCAAACAATGCATGGATCCTATCACAATGCATCCCTCACACCTAAACTCCCAATGAGTTAGGATTTTCATCAATGGACTTTTTATGAACCTCTCCAAGGCTCCCCTATAAATGGACTTACCTAGGGCTTTTTAAGAACCTAGCATAAGGCTCCCCCTTTGCCAAGACATGAGCAAAAATGCTCTCCCTTCACCTAAGCTCCTCCTTGAGCTAGGATTTCATACAAAGACGTATTTGGTTTCCCACTTAAACCTAACATTTCTCCCCCTTAGCCACACATCAAAAATAACTCCAACAATATCCCAATTATTGGATTCTTTACCCTCTCATGATCATAAACAATGTGTAATAACCCCCCATAAGATTATACACATGTTTGACATCATTAGGACACATTTCAATTTTGCTGAAATTTTTTTAGCTTATATCAGTCAACTGAGATAGTTACCAGTCGATTAATCCCTATCGAAACACAACCTTACAGAATTATCAGTTGACTTCCCCCTGAATTAGTCAACTGATACTTAGAAATCATCCTTTTCTATTTTCTGAATTCAATTTCAAAAATGCTTAACTAATTTCATAATTCTCTAAAAATTCTTAAATTTTGTGGAGAGGTTTGTGGTACCCGTGTCTACTTGAAAAAAATACATTTAAAAATGTATCTATCACCAATCCCATGATTGATATAAAACCCAAAACTTGTTAACTGATTCAATTGAACCTTGATCTAAAGTCCTAGTTTTGGCTTTCTCTTGATGTATCTGTCCATACCAAACCATAATGCATCACTAGCATTGATTTATATAACATCTATACATCAAAAACTAATTTTCATGCAATATGACCCCAATGTCATTTTTTTTCATGAAACTCAACTCACATGTACCAAAACCCAAGGAGTGAGACTCAAATTCGTCTCCAAATCCTTTGGCACACTCTATGGTCCATCTAGACCTCCAAGAGATATCATCTCGAGATCCATTGATCATGGGCCCCAAATTGACTCTTTGAGCTCCCCCTTGAGCTCTTATCCTTAGCCACCACCCTAGGTGACTCATCTACAATCACTAGGTCACACCAGTGTACCTCCAGTGACTCTTGTCCTACAAACCTAACCTTCTTAGCCTTGGACACCTTATCCTTAGTTAAAGTCTTTTCTTTCCCTTAAATGACTTTTCCTTGTCATTTTTGGGCTTCTTATCGTTGCCATAATTATATTCTACCCTAGCATATATCTTTCCATTGGCCTTGGATGACTCTCCCTTGTCATTATCATTTTCCACCCTAGTAGATGACTTTCATTTGGCATTGGAGAACTAGATCGGTATCCCAAACCTGATCTATTATTGTTGGGTTTTTGGCTCTTCAACAATTTATCCAATAGTGAATCTATCTAGGATTTTCTCCAATTTCTCAAGCTTTACCCTCAAAGCTTGATTTTTTTCCTTTCTAGGTTCTTTAACCTAGCTAGAATTGGCATGTCCACTTTGGACATTCCTAGACCTACCCATTCTAGGCATGTGTCTCATTTTCTTGGGATTTATCCCTTGGTCCTTAGGTTTAACATGCTTAGGTTTATCATGATATGATTTCCTAGGGTTTTGATTGTTGGTGCAATTGACCCAAGTGTGATCGGGTAGATCATGGGTTTTGATGTGTGTGTCAATATGATTAAGTTAGGTTTTCATGTTGTATTTGATATGCATTGTGAGTATGCAGGATACAGGTACAATAAGGAAAGTCCAAGTGGGATCTTGGCAAAGGAAAAACGTTCAAGTGGCATCTTGACAAAGGAAGACTCGACAATAAGGACTGAGGCCGAAGGAAGCTCCAGAAGGTAAGGCGTGAAGGATGGGGAGGCATCCAAGGGACGCAAGGCTGATGGAGGAGGCTAGAAGGTTAGGTCTAGGTTGGTCGAGCGAGGACGAGTGCTGAGGGACTGTACTCGGGGTTGAAACCCTAGGTCTAGGCTATGGTCAGTCGACTGATGTATGTCACAGAAAGATTAGCCGACTGCTGTATGGAGCAATCGACTGGTGTCGGCTGGCATTCGAACGTTGGGGCTACAACGTTCGAATCTAAGTGGACCAGTCGACTGGTGTTGGCACCAGTCGACTGGTAATGGCAGGAACAGTGTCGAGCTCTATTTAAGAGAGCTCGATTTGGCTGGGTAGAGGTTGACGAAATAAGCTTGGTAAAAGCTTATTAGTAGTCTCCAAGTGCTCAGGTGTTGTCGGGAGTTTGTGGCGAGGTCTCTCCACCCACAAGGAGCGACAAGAGCTAGCTGGAGGTCTTCCGGGGACTCATCCACCTACAGATCGGGATCGTCCACCTTACGGACAGCCGTGGAGTAGGAGCTTTATCTCTGAACAATGTAAATCAGTTTGTCTCTTCTAGTTGTTAGTTTTAGTTATTTGTTATTTTGCTTGCGCACTAACAACATGTAGGAAGAGAACCGCGATTAAAGTGGGTGATCGGCTATTCACCCCCTCTAGCCGTACGCACCGGTCCCAATAAGTGGTATCAGAGCCAGGTTGCTCTGCTTTGGACTCATCGCCAAGAGAGCAAGAGCTAGAGGAAGAATAAGAACTTTGAAGAAACCCTAATTTCAAGAAGTCATCATCAAGAGGGTTATAATTCATAAAAAAAAAAATGGAGTTCGGCTACGACACTCGGGCACCTCCACCATTCGACAAAGAAAATTTCGATCTTTGGAAGTCAAAGATTGAAAATTTCTTCATGATAGAGATAGAGCAATGGTTTGCTCTAATGGAGGGCTTTGAAGCTCCAACAAGCACTAAAGGAAAGCTCCTCAAGAAAAGCAAATGGAATGAGGAGTAAATCAAGAGATGCGAGGCCAACGACAAAGTGACTAAATTATTGGTCAATCTATTGCCAAGCACCATCTTGGACAAAATTGGAAAATTTCAAGATGCCAAAGAGCTTTGGAGCAAATTGGCAAAGCTTCATGAAGACCCCTCCACTGTACCAAATCAAGACAAATTCGAAGTGGGAGATTCATCGGAGGAAGAATATTTGGAAGTTGAGAGATGCTCAACATCCAAAGATGATGTTCAAGAAGCCTCCACTTCAAGGATTGAGGGGGAGCAAAATTTGCCATTGACATCGGATCAAAGAAAGCTTCAACATCATCATCCGAGGTCAATAACGAAGAAGAAGAATCGAGTGCCACCTCTACACCCCATGAAGGTATAAAAATTTCAATTGATAAAAATAAAGATCACATTATTTATTTTGAGTGTAGGCAAAAAGGACACTATAAGAGCAAGTGTCCTAATTTGGTCAAGAAGAAGGTGCAAGTGACACCCAAGACCAAGGAGAAGCCAAAGGAGGTTGGTCCCGTGGTAAAGAAGGATAAGAAGCACATTATGTGCTTCTCATGCAATGAAAAGGGACACTACAAGGATAAGTGTCCATTAGGTAAAAAGGAGGTAAACTCTAAATCCAAGTCAATTTCTTTTGAATTTAACATGGGGTGTAGGGAAAAGAAGGAGAAGAAGCACATTAGGTGTTTCATGTGTGGTGAGCTAGGACACTACCACACCAAATGCTCAAGGAAAGGAGAATTCAAGAAATTGGAGCATTTGAGGAAGTGGGAGAAGAAGGGAAAGAAGAAAAACTCATATCAAGGGGGAGCTACAAGGGTAAGGGAGGTAATCCCTAACTTTAAGCGTATTTCAAATTTCTCCATGCATGTTAGAAATAATGAGAATTATTTACCCATGCATAATTTTGGTTTTAGATATCATGATAAAAATAGGATTAATGTTGAATATCAAAATCCTAGGGAATTCATGCATCATGATAAACCTAGAACCTTAGACCTAAGGACCAAGACGTTAATCCTAAGAAAGGGAGACATATGCCTAGACAAATGGGTAGGTCTAGAAATATCCAAGATGCACATGTTGATTCTAAGGTTAAGAACCTAGAGAGGGAAAATCAAACCTCGAGGGCAAAGCTTGATAAATTAGAGAAAATCCTAGATAGATTCACTATTGGATATAAGGGTTTAGGCATGGTGTTGGGTAGTCAAAAACCCAACAATGATAGATTGGGTCTAGGATACCGATCTATGTGCTCCAATGCTATGGAGAAGTCATATGCAAGGATGTCATATGACTATAGCAAGGGGAAGCCCAAGAATGGCAAGGAAAAGCCATTCAAAGGGAAGAGGAAGAACTTAACCAAAGATAAGATGTCCAAAGTTAAGAAGATTAGGGTTGTAGGCCAAAAGTCACCGGAGGTGCACCGGTGTGGCCTTGTGATTATAGATGAGTCACCTAGGGAGGTGACTAAGGCTAAGAGTTCAAGGAGAAGCTCTAGGAGTCAAATTGGGATCCATGGTCAATGGATCTCGGGAGGATTTTTTCCGGAAGTCTAAATGGACTATGGAATGTGCCAAAGGATTTGGAGACGGACTTGAGTCTCAATCCTTGGGTTTTGACACATTGGGAGTATGACTCATGCATGGAAATATGACATTGGGGGCATATTGTATGGAAGTTAGTTTTTGATATGTAAATGCCATATAAACCAATGCTGGGGAGGCATTGTGAATTTGTATGGGCAGATACATCAAGAGGAACCCAAAACTAGGACTTTAGGTCAAGATTCAATTGAACCATTTAGATAGTTTTGAGTTTTGTGTCAATCTTGGGAATGGTGATAGATACATTTTTGAATATATTTTTCTAAGTAAATATGGGTATCACAAACCTCTCCAACAAATTTGGAAATTTTTGGAGATCTGTGAAATTAGTTTTGCATTTCTGAAATTGGGTCAGAAATGCTAAAAATGTAGTTTTCATAGTACCAGTCGACTGGTACAGGTAACAGTCGACTGGTAACAGTGGTTTTGGAGAGAGAATTGCTACTGTATGGTTTTTCGATGGGGATTAGTCAACTGGTAACTGTCTCAGTCGATTGGTACAGTTCGGTCCACAAACTAGGGTCTTCTATGCATCAGTCGACTGGTCATTTATCAGTCGACTGATAATTCTGTTTGTTCCATCAGTCGACTGACACATTGACCAGTCGACTAATGTCGTGCAACTTTAAAAGGACAGCCCATGTAGGGGCGGCCGAACCTAGGGTTTCAATGCCACCCATCGTTGTCTCTCCTCTCCCTTGACTTCTCCAGCCACTTCAAGGGTTCCAAAGTCCTTGGAATCTTGTTCCTAGCCTTCCTCCACCTTGATCCGAACCTAAGGCAAAGAGGAGCCCTTTCTTGAGTCAAGTTCATCCATTTTCTTCCATGCAGCGAATGGAGAGATGGTAACGAGTTGTTTACTTCATTTTTCTCATTCAATCTATGATTTGTGACTAACCCTCTATATTTTGCATGCCTACTTTGATTTTCCTCTTGATTGAGTCCTTCTTGGTACATGCATATGGTATTTGCATCTTAGGGCTAGGCAAAAACGTCGGATTGGTGAGGGAACTTCCTGATAGCCTCCCATTGATCCTATGACACCTCGGTTTCGTTCCGAGGCATGACAGCAAAGATTTGAAAATGCAGATTTTACCTTAATGAATTGCCGGTATCTAAACCGCTTCTATTTTGAGGAGATCACTCCTCATATCATTGAGATCATCACGCATTATGGGTTGGATAAATTAGTGTATTGCCAGAATTCTATCAATATTGATCTCTGTAAAGAATTCTATGCCAATCTCGCCTGCATTAGTACCGATGGTGTGAGATGTGAGTCCATGGTTAGGAGAGTCACCATTTCATTCTCACCTGCATTGTTAGGGTCATTTTTAGAATGTCGGGTTTCGGAGAACCCATTCACATGCTTCCCTAATGTAGTTGAGCCTTTCATGGGTTCATTTTCTAATATAACCATTGACCAAATCCATAGGCATTATTTCAATAATACTCGACCTCCTCTTAAACGTATTTTTGAGGCTAATCGCATGTCTGCAGTTAGTAATATTCTCTATAAGATTGTTCTAGACTGCATTTTGCCTATTGTCACAAAGGGGAGGTCCAAGATTCAATTACCTCACCTAGTGATGATGTATACCTTGGAAAGGAGGCTGGACATCGACATTGCCTTTCACATATTCATGTCCATTTGGCATTTTTTGCATGAGGTCTATAGGAAGATTTACATGTCATTTGATCATATTTTGACCGAATTCTTTGCATCTAGAGGTGTTGATATCACTAGAGGTCAGTTTCATCAGCTATCTAAGGACTATGATCAGATAGGTTCTCGGCAGCTCTCCTTGGTTGGGATTGAGCGACAGCAGGTAGTGATGGTCTGGCGGCATGACCATGCATCTTCTAGCTCTGGTGATGAGTATGAGGACGTCGATGCTCCTGGTGCTGCTGCTCCTACTCCTCGGATGATTACAGAGGAGTGGTTCACTCGACTGGAGGACGAGATTCAGGGGATCAGGCAGGAGCTTCAGGGCGTTCAGCAGCGTCAGACTGCCATGTTTGTGTTGGGACCGGGTGCATGTTGACATGGATACGGGTTCGTAATTTTAAAATGTAATTACGTGCAGCGGAAGGTTTATCATAAATAATTTCTCAAATTATTTTAACCACGTATCTAGCATGCAACCTTATGTTGTGGAGACATGATCATACATTTAAAATTTTACAGAAAGTAAACTAATTTACTTAATACCTCGCGTAACTCGTAGAGAGGGACGAGATCCAACCGTAGCATCCCTTGAAAGCTCCGCCTCTATTCGCGTCCACGCCGGGTTTTCTTCGGGATGACTTCGCAAAGCCATGAGTTTCGTGCCGACAAGAACTACTAGATTCTCCAAAGGCACGACAAGAATACCAAGAGAGTGATGAAAAACTAACCACCAAACGAAGAACAAAATCAAGATTCCAGGAGGAAGGAAGGAGTCACGCCCGCTTCTTCTTCTTCTTCGGCTTCTTCTTGGTGGTGGAAGCTCACGGCAAAGGGGAAGGGCTCTAGGGCCGGCGGCACTAGAAGAGGGAGAGGGAGAGAAGGAGAGGGAGAGAGGCTAGGCAAGAATCCTTTTTCTCTTAGATTAATTTCCAAACCTTGCCTTGGTACCTTTATATAGTAGCCTCTTAATAGCCAAGTCTCCTCTTAACGGAATAAATTTTTCATAAGAAATTTATCTTATAAATTTTTCTATGAATTATTCCGTCATGCCAAGTTTTTATTATAACTTAATTTATAATAAAAACAACCATGTCTCCCCTTTTATTATGGAAAGAAATTTCTTTATATAAATTTCTTTATCATGGTAAATCAATCCATTATTGATTTTATAAAATAAAATAAACCATTCCAAGGTTTATTTTAATTTCCATGATAAATAAATCTCTTTATATAAATTTCTTTATATAAATTTCTTTATACAAATTTCTTTATACAAATTTCTTTATCCATAATTTTATAAGACAAACCACGCGCGGTTTATTTTATAATTTTGAACCAAACAATTTGGTTCTTCCCTCTTATTGTGGTGGCCGGCCAAACAAAGAGGGTGGGGACCCTCTTTGGCCGGCCAAACCCAAGCTAAAACCATACGAATTAAACTCATTTAATTCGTCCAATAAGTCTTCAAAAGACTTAGCCATTTTATGCTTCCGATGCGTCTCTAAAAAATTCAGATTCGACTTATCTCTCTTGATCGGAAAATCCAATTTTCAACTCGTTTTAAATCCCTCGGATCACTCATAGTGCGTGTGACTAAATAGGCTTTCGATTTATGTTGGCCGTCTATAATCAACCAATTATAGAACGATCATGAGTGGCACCTAGTAGTACATCATGATCCCCAATTAATCGAAAGATCAACGGTTGACCTCAGAAATAATTCTGAAACCCTTCAGCAGCTTTAATGAATCGTGCCTCATTCCCTTCACCATCTTATACCCACTTGGTTCAGGACACGGTCTATGTATGTCAGTCCCCACTAGGCTGACTACGTCACACCTAGCCCAAGCAATGTTTTTCTCGTCCTACGGATTCTAGTTACTCTCATGTTTCTGAGAGATTCATACTCTGAACATGTGATGCTCTGGCCAGAGGCTTCGAGTAACAATCTGACGATAGGCCTTGGGTATACATCTCCTCGCAAGGAGTGGTGAATCCTTTGTAGGCTGTTCAAACATCTTTGGGCACTTCGGCTTATACCCAACCATCCTGGGTCCACACCTCCTTAGAGATGCTTGCTTAAGATGTCAAAGTATAAGTCTCTATGACCAAGATGACTTGAACACCGCAAGTCAAAGGAACATCGCACTTAAGCTGCAGTAAGAACTTCATTGACATATCTATATGTAGATTACCATATGAAGTCTTACAGCTAGTCACTCCAATGAACTAGTTCCCTTAACTAACATTCATGTTTATCTCCGGACATCCCAATGTCACCAGCCAGTGAGAATCAGCTGATTAGAGAATAACCCATGCTAGTCTCAACAGAATTGATAGTGTCCGTATTTATCAATTCATCGACTAGGGATAATTTCAATACTTCACAATTGCACATGTAGAGATAATCACTAGTTGTGAATTCATCACAAATTCTCTCATGCTGTGAATTGTATTGCGGATATTCAGTAAATGAATTTAAGATCTCAATCAAATACACGAACATGTATACTCAAATAGTGAATATTCATTTATTAAAGTAAATGATTACAATCATAAGGCGATTGCCTTAGGACACTTCTCTCATATTACTAACAAACTCCCACTTGGCCTAATGCCAATCGCTACGGTATCCAATACCACAGGCTCTAACATGACCCTCAAACTTGCTTTGAGGCAAGGCCTTAGTTAAAGGATCCGCTAAATTCCTTTCAGTGGGAATTTTCTCAATTTGTATATCATTCCTACTTATAATCTCTCTGATCAGATGATAGCGGCGAAGCACGTGTTTGGATCGCTGATGAGACCTTGGTTCCTTTGCTTGTGCAATAGCTCCATTGTTGTCGCAGTAAACCGGTATTGCTTCATCAATGGTTGGAACCACACTAAGTTCCGAGACAAACTTCTTGATCCAGACTGCTTCTTTTGCTGCTTCCGAAGCCGCAATATATTCCGCTTCCGTGGTAGAATCCGCTACAGTGTCTTGCTTGGAACTCTTCCAACTTATTGCGCCTCCATTCAAAGTAAATACATATCCAGACTGAGATTTGGAGTCATCCTTATCTGTCTGGAAACTGGCATCTGTATACCCACGTATTACCATATCTCTTTCTCCATATATTAGGAACACATCCTTAGTTCTTCTTAAGTACTTAAGGATTGTCTTGACAGCCGCCCAATGATCCATTCCTGGATCAGACTGGTAACTGCTCGTGATGCTCAGAGCATACGATACATCGGGCCTAGTACATAACATAGCATACATGATAGATCCTATCGCGGATGCATAAGGAATCTTATTCATGCAAATCCTCTCGTCTTCTATGCGCGGACACATAGACTTTGAAAGGTTGATCCCATGCTGATGGGAAGGTAACCTTTCTTGGATTCCGACATGCTAAACCCTTTTAGCACTCGGTCTATATATGTAGACTGCGAAAGACCAAGCAATCGTTTTGATCTATCTCTATAGATTCTAATCCCAAGGATATAGGTTGCTTCTCCCAGGTCTTTCATGGAGAAAGTTTTGGACAACCAAATTTTAACCGACTGTAAGACTGATATATCGTTTCCTATAAGTAATATGTCATCGACATATAACATTAGGAATACGACTGCACTCCCACTAATCTTCTTGTACACACAAGGTTCGTCAGGATTTTGTGAGAAATCAAACTCTTTGATTGTCTCATCAAAACGGATGTTCCAGTTCCTGGATGCTTGCTTCAGTCCATATATGGATCGTCGAAGCTTGCATATTTTGGTTTTATCAACTGATGTGAAACCTTCAGGTTGTATCATGTATACATCCTCAAGCTGGTTTCCATTAAGGAAAGCTGTTTTCACATCCATTTGCCATATCTCATAATCATAATTAGCTGCTATGGCCAGGAGCATCCGAATGGATTTAAGCATAGCTACTGGCGAATATGTTTCATCATAATCAATTCCTTGTTTCTGACGATATCCTTTTGCCACTAGTCTAGCCTTAAAGGTAACAACATTACCTTCCATGTCGGTTTTCTTCTTGAAAACCCACTTGCACCCTATGGGCTTAATCCCTTCAGGTGGGTTAACCAAGTCCCATACTTGATTTTCGTATATGGAATCCATTTCCGACTTCATGGCTTCAAGCCATTTGTCCCTTTCTGAACTTTTCAGAACATCATTATAACTGATAGGTTCGTCATCGCTAATGAGTAACACGTCGTTCGATTCACTTACGAGAAATCCGTATCTCTCTGGAATATTGCGTGTCCTATCAGATCTACGAAGAAGTGGTGTTGTTTTAGGTTCAACTGATAGCTCATCATTATGAGTTATTGGTTGTGGGTTTAGACTAGGTGTCTCGGTAATGTCTATTGGATTTTCTTGAACTTCATCAAGTTTAATGCCACTCCCACTGTTTTCTTGTAAAAGAAATTCTTTTTCCAGAAATACAGCATGCCTTGAATCAAACACCTTTTGTTCCAAGGGATGATAGAATTGGTAACCCTTTGTTTCCTTAGGGTATCCAATAAATAGACATTTATCAGACTTAGCATCCAATTTGTCTGATACAGTCCGCTTCACATAAGCAGGACAACCCCATGTCTTAAGGTGAGTTAAGTGAGGTTTCTTACTATTCCACGTCTCATATGGAGTAGTAGAGACTACCTTGGTCGTGACTCTGTTTAGCAAGTAAACAGCTGTCTTGAGCGCATAGCCCCAAAAGGATTTTGGAAGAGTTGCATGATTCATCATGGATCTAACCATGTCTATCAAGGTTCGGTTACGCCTCTCAGATACACCATTATGCTGTGGTGTATATGGCGGAGTCCATTGAGACAATATCCCATTGTCCCTAAGATAATCTTGAAACTCTTGACTTAAGTATTCACCACCCCGATCGGATCGAAGTATCTTAATACTTTTGCCAAGCTGTTTCTCTACTTTATTTCTGAACTCTTTGAATTTCTCAAAAGCTTCAGATTTGTGTTTCATCAAGAACACATACCCGAATCGTGAGTAATTATCGATAAAGGTAATGAAGTAGCTATAGCCTCCTTGTGCAAGAGTTGACATTGGTCCACATACATCAGTATGTATTAGACCAAGCAATTCTCCCACTGGATTACCTTTTCCGGAAAAGGGTAATTTGGTCATCTTGCCTTTCAAGCATGATTCGCATGTATCAAATGAACCGGGTTCAAATGATTCCAAAATTCCATATCGGTGTAATTTGGTCATGCGTTTCTTACTTACATGGCCAAGATGACAATGCCACGTATAGGAGTCTATTTGATTATCTATTTGAGCACGTTTGTTGCTAACTTCGATATTGAAAACGTCACCGGATAAATCTAACGTATAGATACCATTGCACAAAGTTTCGGTCCCATAAAGAACACCATTTAAAGTTATGTAACAACAATTGTTACTAAAAGTTAAATGGTAACCCTTTTCATTCAAGCATGAAATAGATACAATGTTCTTTATTAACGAAGGAACAAAATAACAATTATCCAATTCTAAGACAAGTCCAGTAGGGAGCTTTAGCAAATATGTTCCGATGGCAATAGCAGCAATCTTTGCTCCATTTCCAACTTACAAATTCGCTTCTCCCTTGACGAGTCTACTTCTATTCCTTAGCTCCTGTATGTCATTACATATATGTGAGCTACACCTAGTATCAAGTACCCAGGTGTACGAGGAAATAGAGTGACATTCAATAACGAAGATGCCTGAAGAGGATGAGGCATCAGATGCCTTCTTCTTCAAGGACTCAAGATAAACCTTGCAGTTTCTTCGCCAGTGGCCCTCCTTGCCACAATGATGGCAAGTGCCTTGCCACTAGTATTATTTATATGGTTTGTCATTACTTTTGTTGTCTTCTATTGTGGTTTGTGCGTACATGTTCTTATGTATGTGATGAATTTTAATTTGCCTTCTATCGAGATATTATAGTTTGAAGGGGGAGCTTTCTTTAACGGGGAGCTTTGATTACTTTTACTACCTCTAGTATTGTTGTGTGAAAAACAAAAAAAAAAGGAAAAATTGAAAACATTTCTGTGTTTTAAGTAGTATGACATAGGGTTGCAAAACACATGTTTTCAAACCTAGGATGTAAATTTGTCACAAAGTTGGTTGTTTTCAAAGAAATCGAGTTTTGGTTAAAAAGTCAAACATATTTAGATTTTTCATGAAAATATATTTTTCTCTATTAGAAAACATCACAAGAAATATGTTTGCAAAATTTCATAATTTTTTGAATTTTATGGAATTTTTTATACATTTCTGAATTTCAGCTCAAAGGCTGAAATTTTCAGACTAATATGTATCAGTTGACTGGCCCAGGGGCAGTCGACTGAACATTCTGTGCAATGGCAATTCGAAGGCGCCAGTCGACTGGTAACTGACTCAGTCGACTAGTAACTGACTCAGTCGACTGGTGCTTGTAGTTTCTGATTTCAGGGGTTTTCAGAAAAAGAAAAGAAGTCCCTAATTGTACCAAAGGGTAATATTGCTTGGGGCAATCTTTTTAATTGTGTCAAAGGGGGAGAGTTGAAAGGTTTAAGTTAGATTTTAACTTAATACTTTATGGTCATTCTAAAATTGAAAATTATGTGTTAAGGCATAGGTTAAAGGGGGAGGATGCATGTTTATGCTTCTTAGTTTGCTATGCTTTTAATTTTCAATTGTTATCTTTGTACCTAACTTAAACATATTGCCACACATCAAAAAGAGGGAGATTGTTGGTGCAATCGACCCAAGTGTGATCGGGTAGATCATAGATTTTGATGCGTGTGTCAATATGATTAAGTTAGGTTTTCATGTTATATTTGATATGCATTGTGAGTATGCATGATACAGGTACAATAAGGAAAGTCCAAGTGGGATCTTAGCAAAAGAGAAAAGTTCAAGTGACATCTTGGCAAAGGAAGACCCGACAACAAGGACCGAGGCCGAAGGAAGCTCCAGAAGGCAAGACATGAAGGATGGGGAGGCATCCGAGGGACGCAAGGTTGATGGAGGAGGCTAGAAGGTTAGGTCTAGGTTGGTCGGGCGAGGACGAGTGCTGAGGGACTGTACTCGGGGTTGAAACCCTAGGTCCAAGGTATGGTCAGTCGACTGATGCTTAGATCAGTCAACTGATATATGGCACAGAAAGATTAGTCGACTGCTGAATGGAGCAGTCGATTGGTGTCGGCTAGTATTCGAATGTTGGGGCTGCAACGTTCGAATCTAAGTGGACCAGTCGACTAGTGTTGGCACCAGTCGATTGGTAATGGCAGGAAGAGTGTCGAGCTCTATTTAAGAGAGCTCGGTTTGGCTGGGTAGCGGTTGATGAAATAAGCTTGGGAAAAGCTTATTAGTAGTCTCCAAGTTCTCAGGTGTTGTCGGGAGTTTGTGGCGAGATTTCTCCACCCACAAGGAGCGACAAGAGCTAGCCGGAGGTCTTCCGGGGACTCATCCACCGATGGATCGGGATCGTTCACCTTACGGACAACCGTGGAGTAGGAGCTTTATCTCCGAACAACGTAAATAAGTTTATCTCTTCTAGTTGTTAGTTTTAGTTATTTGTAATTCCACTTGCGCACTAACAATGTGTAGGAAGAGAACCGCGATTGAAGTGGATGATCGGCTATTCACCCCCTCTAGTCATACGCACCGGTCCCAACATTGATAATCAATGCTAACCCTACACCTATCATGATATTTAAATCCAAAATTTTGCATGGGTAAATAAAAAAAATTTTCTTAGCATGCATGGGAAAAATTTGAATTACATTTAAGGTTAGGGTATACCTCTCTTACCCTAGTAGCTTCCCCTTAATGTGAGCTTTTCTTTTTCTTCCCCTCTCGTTTCTTTAAGTGCTCCAATTTCTTCATCTCTCCTTTCTTTGGGCACTTAGTGTGGTAGTGACCTCACTCACTACATGTGAAGCATCGAATATGCTTCTTCTCTTTCTTGTTCCTACAACCCATGTTAGAATTTAAAAAAATTGAGATGGGTTTAGGGTTTACCTCCTTTTGTTTAGCCATTGGACACTTGTCCTTGTAGTGTTCCTTCTCATTTCACCCAAATCAAATGGTGCGGTCCTATGTGTTGGGTATGGCTTGGCGGGTTTCCTAAGAGAATACTCGGTCGTTCCGAGAGACGTTTCCATGTCTATGGATTAAAAATTAATCCGAATGGAGAGCCGCCTCCCAACGACCATCTCGTGTCGTATCGAACGATCCAAATTACAACTTGACCAATCAAAAAGATCGGGCCTTATAATTTGCTTGACCGTTCGACCGCGGAAAAGGCGACGAGTGGATCGCCGACTTTTGTGTTTATGGTCGGGGTCCAGTTAGTAAATTATTAGCTATGATACAAAATCAAAATAATAAACTAACTATCATAAAATGACGAGACAAACGAAACAAGGCACATAACGACATAAGGATAATTAAGGAGCTTGGGGAAGAGATATACCTTCCCGATCACCTCGTGGCCTTCTACCTTATGTTCCTCCCTTCACGGACGTCGTGTGGGCGACGATTTACCGTGAACCGAGATCACCGAGGCACTCCAACCGAGATCTTCTTCTTGACTTGGCCGAAAATCAAACCCTAGCCTCTAGGGTTTTCTCGCTGCAAGCTGTCTCCCTCTCCCTTGCGACGCCGGCCACCATAGCCCCTCTGACCAGCAGCAGACCTTGAGAAGGAGGAGAAGAAGATGAAGAAGGAGATGAATCTCCTTTTCCTTCTCCCAACCAGCCGAACAACTTCTCTATTCCTCTTCCTTGCGCCGCCGCAACACCCTCTCTTGTGCCACCTCCTTTCGGCCGCCATCCCTTGCTCCCTCGTTGCCGACCACCACAAAGGCAAGGGAAGATCCCTACCTTATCCTTGGTGATCCCAGCCGAGTGTTGATGGAGAAGAGGAGAAGAAAAGAGAAGGAGAAAGACCTCCTTCTTTTTGCGCCTGTCGAAACTTAGAGGAGAAGAGAAGAGAGAAAGAGAGAGAGAGAGAGAGAGAGAGAGAGAGGAAGAGGCCTTGGGAGTAATCTCTTGGATCTCGACTTGGTTTCATGATCTCCTTGAGTATATATAGGGCTAAGGTAGGGATCAAGAGGAGGAGTTGGATCTTGGCCTACCAATAGATCTAAACCCGATCCATTAATTAAGATCCATTCCACTAAAGGATCTTAATTGAACTTCCTCACCAACTCCCATATTTTCATATGGGCTCCACATATTATGAGTCGTCCATTGATGCCCTCAGAATAGCTGTCACGAAATGTGTGGGTCTTAAAATTTAGATATGTGTAAGCTGGAAACCCTTTTTGCAATCAAAAATATGAAAACGTAGTAAAGGGGCCACAGGTCGTATTTTTCCAAGGGCTAGTTGATGTTATGTGATTCGAGCTTGTATTTATGTGTCATTGATTATTTTTGGGTTTCAAATTAAATCTGGGTTTTGTTTGCAATTCGGGAATGAAACACGATGAAAAAGAAGAGAACTCAATTAAACGAACTAAACAAGGTATGACAATGGACAAACTTAACCAATGAACAACTCAATCAAGACACTTAAACAATTTGGAAAACCAATTTGATTTCAAATGCAAAACAAATGCTAAGCAAAGGAATAAAACAGTGGCTGAGTTTTCAATCAACTTAATACAAGACTTACCTCCGGAATCAAACTCAAAACAAGCAAATGAAAGCTAGCTACAACATTTAGAAGGAAACTGATGCATACATGATAAGAAAATTCCGGAACAACCAAATGCAACACTAACTGATTTCAAACTCCAAAACACACTAAAAATTACTCTCAACTTGACACCAAGCAGTGCCGAAACTGCTTTTGATACAAAGTGCAGAAATTGCAATGAACTTGATACAAGGAAAAGAAGACTCAAGTGCCAATAGCTGAACTAAGTGCTTAAACTGTAAACTAGCATTTCAAAATGGACTGATCAATTCATATTGAAAAGAGAAGGATATTAATGAAGTGTTGTGCAGGATAAGTGAAGAAATTTAGAACTCGAAAGCTAATGAATTCGGCCACCAAACTGGATTGCAGAAATAATTCGCAGAAATGCAGTAATGGAGTTCAGATTTTCGGAAATTGAATGCTGCAACACGTTGGAGGAAAAGTCCAGCAAAACAACTGAAATTGAATGCTATAGAATTCGAATGCAGATCTTAATTGGTACAACTTCATAAATGAAAACTAGAAACTAGCAGAATTGAAACTCAACCTGCAGAATTCAAAACCAATCTGCATTAACTGAAACCAAATGCCGAAGTGAAACTCTAGATGTGCATCTAAGTTCAGGAACTAAAGCTAAAACCAACTAAATCAGAAACAGCTGCAAGATTCACACAGAACTATTGATCACTAATTCGCAATGTAAAAATGTAAGTTGATACGCAAGGGAAACTAACTCAGCTGATACGCAACAGTTGATACCAAATTCAGAATCTATTCGAACACAAAGCAAGCTACTATAAATGCAATTGTTCACTACACAAACAACTTAACTAATTACTTGCAGGAATTAAACCTAATTAAGACAGAATCAAAGTGGAAAGGAAAGCTACAGCAATTGATACGAAATTCAGTAAGGAAACAACATTCAGAAATGAAATTACAGCTAGAAATAGAAATACAATAGGAAAACTAAACCCCAATCACTCCCTGAGCTCAAAACCTCCTTGTTCGTCACGCAAGGGCAAGCCAAGAACCCCTTCAGCTCCGCAAATCAGTGGGAAATCATCTCTACAGTCGACTCTGCTCAAAATCTGCACATAGCTGGAATTTCCAATCCAATCTACTCTATCTCAAATGATGGGACTGCGATGATGATTCGAGGATCATCTGAGCTCACCTGAGGACCCCTACAAACAGCTCAGATGATCGGAAATGGCTTGTGGATGAGAAACAAGTGACTGAATCGCAGAGCTGCCGAAACCCTCAAACAGCCCTGTTCCGGCGCGATTTTGAGCTGAAATCTCCAAAGAGTTATCCCCAATGATCCAAATCTCGATCCAAGGATGAAATTGAGGTGGCCACGCCTTCTAACTAAGGAAATTGTAGAAAACTCGAAGGAAAAAATGAAGAAGAAGCACTGTGCGGCGAAGACGCGATGACGAAGAGCTGTGGCGAAATTTTGATTAAGTAGTTAGCAATGGACGACTCAGATTGATTTGAGGAAATCCAATGGCTGATCTTCATCCGATCTGACCCAAACTTTGATGATGTTGATCAAGGGTCAGGATCTACCTCGTTGTAGCTCGGATCCTCCAGATTTGCAACGGATGGTCCAGATCAACCTAATCTTTGAATGGACGATCTAGAACACTCTGAGCTTGATCCAACGATTGAATGAGCTCTGATTGGGATGAAACCTTCAGATCTTGATCAGAGTGCTTGATCAGCCCTAACCCTAGCTTGGATTGCTTCAGATGGTACCAGATGGCTCAGATCTAGCCGCTTTTGAATCGGACGGCCCAGATTAATCCGAAGCTTGATAACTCGATCTGGGTCCACTTCCGACTCAAGTTTGACCCAGTATGCCCTAGGTCCATGATCCTTTCATGCCTACAAAAATAGATCAAAAATTCAGTGGCCAAATAATCCAAATATGTAAAGATTTGCAATTAAGTCCAAAATAAAGATAAGTCCTAGAACCTAGGGTAAATTCACAATTAAGCAAGTAAAATATGGGTCAAACTTGGATTTTAGCAACTAAAATAATCAATAAAATGATACTTATCAACTCCCCTACACTTAAGCTTGAGCGTCTCGCGAAACCACTAAGTATGTATCCCTTAGATTTTCTTAAGCATAATTAGAAGCAAATGAAAAGAAATTACCTAAGGTTGTCAATTCTCAAAAATCTAAGCTCTATGGATTAGTATCTCGTCCTTAAATCCACAACTTAGCCTTTTCATCCTTCATGAGTCATTGAGATGAATTTAACTCACTAGCCTTTCAAAGGAAATTTTGGTGGCTCTCTCCTTAAGTTCTAAGTTGATGATGGAAGTGGAGCTCACTCAAACACACACGCTTCTTGCACTACCATAGGTTTGCTTATTATCTACTCTCCACCATATTCATGATTAGGATCAACATCTACAAAAACAAGTGAAAAACATAGAGAATGGTAAGAAATGAAGTGAAGGTCAAGGAAATAGAAAATTTGATTGAGTGGAAGACTTGAATGCTCAAGGACATTTTTGATGCACTTTGCGTCTCTTTACAGTCCTCTAGTGATATCAAAAGTGTGATGAAGTCAATCTTGAATAATGCCTTTGATTTGGATGAAGAACCTCCCTTTACTTCATTGTGCCAACTTCCTCAATTGCGTGCCATTTGGTTTTTTTTCTGTCTTGGTCGGCTGCCACTTCATATTTTTAATCTTCATTCCGTTCATTCATGATGTGCTCAACTCCCATGTCCTTCTCAGAATCAGTCCAATCCATCCTAACAATCAAATGGTAGTGCAGAATCCAAATGACCCAAATAAAAACATTGCTTCACAATTTTTTTTTCAAACTGTTTTCTTCTTCTTTTTTTTCTGCTCTCAAGTCTTCTAATGGAGCACATTTGGATCAGATTTAAATCAGAGAATGTAAGACATCAAGTAATATAGATGCTCCACATACAATCCTCACTAAACAACTCTTGCAACTCCTCTTTGATACATTATCCTTTACAAGTTGGCACACTTCCATCATTTGTTTCTTTTTTTTTCTGTGTTTCATTATCAGCTCCACGGCATCTTCATTGCAAAACTCTGATTTCAAAACAAATACATCACATAGTAATGGAAAGTTAAATGCTTCACTAGGTGAGTTGATACACTGCCATTTTTTTCTTTGATCTCCTCCATTTGCCTTTACTTGAAATCTGCTCACCAAGAGGTTGACTTCAGGGAAAACATTCTGCAACTTCTGTTAATAATTCAGTAATGCATTGCTAAAACCCGAATTCAGTTTGACTTGATACAAAACTTGTGACTAAACTGCTTGTATTAAAATTTCTGCGCAGATTTACATTCTCAACCTTTCAGCCTTCAATTCAGACTTTCTAATACTGCACAGCTGCATTTCATGCTTCCGACAAAGTGTGGCTGATCTTACTTCCATAATTCCACTTTCCAATTCTTAATCCAAGCCACTTGTGACACAAACTTCCTTGATTTCAGCTCTCTTTTTTTTCGGAACAGATTTTTTTTCTATTATTTTTTTCTTCTTGGGCGTGCCATTTGTTTCCATTGCAGGTTTCCTTCTTTTCTCAGCCGAATTCAACTTGAAGTTCAACTTCCTTGGATCTTCAAATGATGATCAAGAATCTTCAATTGTTTCCAATCCTTGCTCACTTCTTCCCACTTGATCTTGATACCAACTTAACTTACTTTGATCCTTCCAATTGCAGAAATTTTTTTTTCTTTTTGACACAAAGTGCCTCTTTGATACAAAACTTTTCCAAAACACTAATCACTCCCCCACACTTAAATCTTTGTCCGTCTCGGGCAAAGTAGCATTAAGAAACCTCCCAAACAACAAGTCCATAAAAAAGCAAGGGTAAGAGTAGGAGATAAGTAAAGAAAAATAAAATAAACATGATTAGTGCTAAAAATTGATGTGGAAAGGAAAACAAATGGATTAGTCTTTATAGATGTGATCCAATCATTGAAATATGGTTTTGAAAGAACCTAAGCAAGTTCTAGAGTACAATAACATATGTGTGTCACAAATATAAGACTAATTCTCACTAGGCAAAAATAATTCATCTCAAATCCTCAATTAAGAATCTAAAACAAAGTAGTACTCAAGCATCCAAGATTTCATCCATGAGCTCAAACCCTAAGTTTTAACAACCAAATTTAATTTATTTTCAAAAGACTCTAAAATGACATGAAGATAACCTAGAGGGATACATTTATTCCCAGTCATGCAAGAAAAAGTGCCCAAAAGAAATAACATGGTTTTTACAATGTCTATTTATTCATTCTATTCTACTCACGCATTTATTAGCAAGAACTCAATTTAAAAGTGAAAAATGCAATAAAGAAAAATACAAGAAAGAACAAACTCCCCTTTATTTCTGGCGGTCGGAGTCTATCAAGAAACAACCTCCATCGTGGTAGTGGAGGAGTAGGGGTGGCTGAGAGATCATCCTTCATTTGATCTATGTCACGGTGCATGTCTCCCCCACACTTGAACTTTACAAAAAATTGTTCGGGTGGCCGAAGGCGATTTAGGTTTAAGATCCATGTAAGGAATGGAGTGCTATGAATTAAAGTAAGATCCATCCTCCCTCTTGATGCCTTTTGAAAGTTCTTCCCGGAGGTTGGAGTCTGGTCAGATGGAGCACCCACTCCAGAAGTCTTCTAGACCCTGCAAAATAATGTAATACCTCTCTCAAGCGTGCAAGGTAAGATAGGAATGAAATAATATCAGTCTCTGCATGAAATGTATCCAAAACTACATCATATTTAATTAAATCAATTTGTGGTGCTTCAATGAATTTTTGATAATTATTTTCTACAAAAAATGCATCCAGAAATTCATCACAAATAATGAAATCAATTTTTGGCACATCAATAGAAATTTCACAATTATTTTCCACCAAGGATGTATCAAGCAATGTATTACAACCAATGAAATCAATTTCCGGTTCCTCAATAAGTGTTTCACAATCAATTACAGCATCACAATAAACACATTCAATTTCAGGCTCGTCTAGAAATTTTTCACAATCAGTTTCTATATAAGGTATATCAAGAAATGTGTCACAGCCAATAAAATCAATCTCGGGTACCTCCATAAGTTTTTCACACTCAACTTCAGCATAAGATATGGCAAGAGATTTATCACAATATACAACATCAATTTCAGTCTCTTCTAAAAAGTTTTCACTATCAGCATTTTCATGATATGTATCCCTACATGCTTCAATTTCAACAAATTCTACACTAGGTACCTCTATCAATTTTTCACAATCAAATTCTACAAAAGATGTATCAATAAGTGTATCACCACCAATGAAATCAGTTTGAGGTACCTCTATGCAATTTTTAGAAAAAATAGGAGGAATACTTACCTGATCGTGCTGAAGAATACCTGGAGGTTCTACAAGAGTGGATGTAATTATTGGCTCCTCTTGGTAATGTGCAATCTCCTCTTCAGGTTCAGGTTCTGGTGGACACTCAACTAAAGCAGGTGATCCTTGGATTCTTGCTTCCACCATGCAAATCCCTACACTTTCTGGTTCATCCTCTGAATCTTGTGGTGGTCCCTGGGGCTTAGTGCAATCCCCTACACCTATAGAATCATCTCCTATGCATGCTTCTTCATAAATTTCTGCAACAACAATATTAGAAAAATTAGGACCATCCATAACACTATCATCACAAAATAAAAGATGAGAAGGGTCCTGTGGTGCTTCAAGAGGAATGCATGCTGTAGGTGCCCTATTTTTGATGTTTTCTTCTTCTTCTTCCACCAAGATTGCAAGATCACTTGAAGAAGAACTTGGCCATGCACTAGGGTCACCTTGAACTGATATAAACTCAACTCCGGGGCTCTCAGAATTAAGAGTAGCTTGAGAAGATAATTGTCCTGATTCTTGGGTTTTGAAGCCTTTGTTGTTGTTCTTGAAAACTTTGCTGTTGTTGTAGGACTTGTTGAAACATCTCCTCCAGCCTTTGTTGTTGAGCCTCACTCTCATTAGGATTCTCAAAGCCTCCTTGATTAGTGTGGAACTCCTGTTGGTCTTGAAATGTAACATAAGGCTGCTGAAGACCAAGAATAGGCTGTGCATTATTAAATGGGAACTGTTGGGGCTACTCAAATGGTGGAATGGGCTGATTAAACTGCTGAAAATTGGGCTGGAATGATGGTTGAATTTGCTGAGAATTGTAGCCATGAAAATCTTGGATCTGAGGTTGAAATTGTGGTGGTGAAAACTGAAATTGAGTGGGCTGGAAATTCTGATCTTGTGGCTGGAAATTCTGGTTGCAAGGGTGAAATTGCTGTGGAAATTGACATGGTTGCTGGAAATTCGAATTAACTTGGTACCCTTGCTGAATTCCTTGAAAAGGTAATTGATTTTGTTGATAGGGTTGCTGAAATTGGGGCTGGAATTGCTGAATTGGTTGCTTAAAATTCTGGAATTGTGGCTGCCAAATCTGAGTTTGCTGGAAATTTGGTAGACTTGGCTGAAGATCTTGCTGAAATTGTTGGAATTGCGGTTGAAATTGCTGTTGTGGTTGCTGGAATTGTTGTAATGGTGGCTGAAAAAACTGATTTGTTTGCTGAAAATTCGAATAGGGCTGTTGAAAATCTTGATTTGGTTGCTGATTGAAAGGTTGGTTCTGCTGAAAGTTTAAATAGGGCTGCCCTTACTGAAACTGAAAGTTTGGTTGCTGAAAATTCAAATGGGACTGCTGAAAAGCTTGGTTTTGCTGCTGAAATTGCTGACATGGCTGCTGGTAAGTAGTTGAATCACTGTTAGGTCTCTATTGGGATTTCAAGTGCTTAGTCAAATTTTTTATCTCCACCAGTAGACCTTTGAGTTCTGGTTGTGCATTTGAAAACATTTTGATCTTGCAGCCCTGTCACAAATCAAACAAGAAAAATGGCAGCAACCGTATACAAAAGATAAAGCTAAAGAAAATAGAATCAAATGATATGCCCATAAGCATACAAGCAAAAATCAAACAAATCAACTAGTTGCTTCCCCGGCAACGACGCCAAAAATTTTGATGCCCTCAGAATAGCTGTCACGAAATGTGTGGGTCTCAAAATTTAGATATGTGTAAGCTGGAAACCCTTTTTGCAATCAAAAATATGAAAACGTAGTAAAGGGGCCACAGGTCGTATTTTTCCTAGGGCTAGTTGATGTTGTGTGATTCGAGCTTGTATTTGTGTCGTTGATTATTTTTGGGTTTCAAATTAAATCTGGGTTTTGTTTGCAATTCAGGAATGAAACACGATGAAAAAGAAGAGAACTCAATTAAACGAACTAAACAAGGTATGACAATGGACAAACTTAACCAATGAACAACTCAATCAAGGCACATAAACAATTTGGAAAACCAATCTGATTTCAAATGCAAAACAAATGCTAAGCAAAGGAATAAAACAGTGGCTGAGTTTTCAATCAACTTAATACAAGACTTACCTCCGGAATCAAACTCAAAACAAGCAAATGAAAGCTAGCTACAACATTTAGAAGGAAACTGATGCATACATGATAAGAAAATTCCGGAATAACCAAATGCAACACTAACTGATTTCAAACTCCAAAACACACTAAAAATTACTCTCAACTTAACACCAAGCAGTGCCGAAACTGCTTTTGATACAAAGTGCAGAAATTGCAATGAACTTGATACAAGGAAAAGAAGACTCAAGTGCCAATAGCTGAACTAAGTGCTTAAACTGTAAACTAGCATTTCAAAATGGACTGATCAATTCATATTGAAAAGAGAAGGATATTAATGAAGTGCTGTGCAGGATAAGTGAAGAAATTTAGAACTCGAAAGCTAATGAATTCAACCACCAAACTGGATTGCAGAAATAATTCGCAGAAATGCAGTAATGAAGTTCAGATTTTTAGAAATTGAATGCTGCAACACGTTGGAGGAAAAGTCCAGCAAAACAACTGAAATTGAATGCTATAGAATTCGAATGCAGATCTTAATTGGTACAACTTCATAAATGAAAACTAGAAACTAGCAGAATTGAAACTCAACCTGCAGAATTCAAAACCAATCTGCATTAACTGAAACCAAATGCCGAAGTGAAACTCTAGATGTGCATCTAAGTTCAGGAACTAAAGCTAAAACCAACTAAATCAGAAACAACTGCAAGATTCACACAGAACTATTGATCACTAATTCGCAATGTAAAAATGTAAGTTGATACGCAAGGGAAACTAACTCAGCTGATACGCAACAGTTGATACCAAATTCAGAATCTATTCGAACACAAAGCAAGCTACTATAAATGCAATTGTTCACTACACAAACAACTTAACTAATTACTTGCAGGAATTAAACCTAATTAAGACAGAATCGAAGTGGAAAGGAAGGCTACAGCAACTGATACGAAATTCAGTAAGGAAACAACATTCAGAAATGAAATTACAGCTAGAAATAGAAATACAATAGGAAAACTAAACCCCAATCACTCCCTGAGCTCAAAACCTCCTTGTTCGTCACGCAAGGGCAAGCCAAGAACCCCTTCAGCTCCGCAAATTAGTGGGAAATCATCTCTACAGTCGACTCTGCTCAAAATCTGCACATAGCTGGAATTTCCAATCCAATCTACTCTATCTCAAATGATGGGACTGCGATGATGATTCGAGGATCATCTGAGCTCACCTGAGGACCCCTACAAACGGCTCAGATGATCGGAAATGGCTTGTGGATGAGAAACAAGTGACTGAATTGCAGAGCTGCCGAAACCCTCAAACAGCCCTGTTCCGGCGCAATTTTGAGCTGAAATCTCCAAAGAGTTATCCCCCAATGATCCAAATCTCGATCCAAGGATGAAATTGAGGTGGCCACGCCTTCTAACTAAGGAAATTGCAGAAAACTCGAAGGAAAAAATGAAGAAGAAGCACTGTGCGGCGAAGACGCGACGACGAAGAGCTGTGGCAAAATTTTGATTAAGTAGTTAGCAATGGACGACTCAGATTGATTTGAGGAAATCCAACAGCTGATCTTCATCCGATCTGACCCAAACTTTGATGATGTTGATCAAGGGTCAGGATCTGCCTCGTGGTAGCTCGGATCCTCCAGATTTGCAACGGATGGTCCAGATCAACCTAATCTTTGAATTGACGATCTAGATCCCTCTGTGCTTGATCCAACGGTTGAATGAGCTCTGATTGGAACGAAACCTTCAGATCTTGATCAGAGTGCTTGATCAGCCCTAACCCTAGCTTGGATTGCTTCAGATGGTCCCAGATGGCTTAGATCTAGCCGCTTTTGAATCGGACGACCCAGATTAATCCGAAGCTTGATAACTCGATCTGGGTCCACTTCCGACTCAAGTTTGACCCAGTATGCCCTAGGTCCATGATTCTTTCATGCCTACAAAAATAGATCAAAAATTCAGTGGCCAAATAATCCAAATATGTAAAGATTTGCAATTAAGTCCAAAATAAAGATAAGTCCTAGAACCTAGGGTAAATTCACAATTAAGCAAGTAAAATATGGGTCAAACTTGGATTTTAGCAACTAAAATAATCAATAAAATGGTACTTATCATCCATCCCCTGGTGTTTAAGATCTTGAATGTCGGTTAATTAATTTAAATTACTGATAATTGAAATTAATTAACTTCTGGATCCTTGACTAGTACCACTCGACCTTATCATCATGCCGGATCAAATCCACCTGCAAAGTTTAGCATGATGAACCTTTCGAGCTCATCAAGGGGGCATCATCAACCCGACTCACCAGGACACGGATTCCGTCAATAATCAACAACACATCATATTATTAATATTATCTCCCAACTTACCGGGCCTATCGATCTAACAGAATAGATCTCGCCCATTGGTAAATCAAAGAAATAATAGTTAATAATATATGTCCGTTATTATATCGGGATTAAGGGATCGTACTCCATAATACAATCTTGAGGTCCTATCCAATTATTGAGTCAGTACAAATTGGATAACCCGAGGTTTTGGTCTTGCTCAATGTACTCAAAGCACACTAGTGTAATTCTATGGTCAAGACCAACCACACCTAATTACACTACAACCATCCCGATGGGTTGTCCAATTCCATCTCGGTTATGGGTCTCTATTTATACTAAGCAAGGAATTGATAACATGATCTTCCGTGTGACACCACTCACCATGTTATCTACAATGCAAAGTAAATGGAATTTATGCTTGTACTAATGTAAACAGACACCTAGTATAGTTGTGATTCTCTTTTCAAAATGAAGATGTTCATATAAAGAAATTCATGTTTTTCAGTATACACATCTTACAATCTCCCATTTATACTTAAAGACTTTGCTGTTCTCTCACTGCCATACATCTGACTCCCATATCCTCCATATATATGTCGATCAAAAGCTCTAGCTGGAAGAGCTTTAGTGAAAGGATCTGCCAGGTTGTCTTTTGATGCAATCTTGGCGACAACTATTTCTCTTCGCTTTACGATTTCTCGTATCAGGTGGTACTTATGCTCTATGTATTTACTCACCTTATGGGCTCGTGGTTCCTTCGAGTTTGCAACTGCACCACTATTATCACAAAAGATTGTGATAGATCTGGGCAAACCAGGAATCACATCCAAGTCCATGATGAAATTCCTGAGCCATACAGCTTCCTTGGCTGCCTCTGAGGCTGCCACATACTCAGCTTCCATGGTGGAGTCCGCCACGCATTTCTGCTTGACACTCCTCCAAACAATGGCTCCACCTCCTAAAGTAAACACAAACCATGAGGTAGACTTACTCTTGTCCCTATCTGACCAGAAATCTGAGTCTGTATAACCCATAAGGACTAATTAGTCTGCCCGGTAAACCAGCATATAATCCCTAGTCCGTCTTAGGTACTTCAATATATGCTTTACCACAGTCCAATGTCCCTGTCCAAGGTTACTCTGATATCTGCTAACCATGCCCACGGTAAAACAGATATCAGGTCTCGTGCACAACATAGCATATATGAGGCTTCCTATTGTCGAAGCATAAGGAACCGCCTTCATTTTCTCTATCTCCTTTGATGTTTTCGGACACATCTCCTTGGATAGAGGAACTCCATGCCTGAATGGTAAGAAACCCTTCTTGGAGTTTTCCATGCTAAAACGAGACAAGACAGTGTCAACATATGAAGCTTGGGATAAGCACAACATCCTTTTCTGGCGATCCCTTATGATCTTGATCCCAAGGATGTGTCCCACTTCTCCTAAGTCCTTCATATCAAACTGCTTTGATAGCCAGATCCTTACATCTGATAACACTTTGACATTGTTGCCAATTAACAAAATGTCATCTACGTAAAGTACAAGAAACACCATGACATTTCCGTCACATCTTTTGTATACACATGACTCATCCGGGCTTTGAGTAAATCCATATGACTGGATTACTTCATCAAAGCGGATGTTCCAAGATCTCGAAGCTTGCTTCAATCCATAAATGGATCGATTAAGCTTGCATACTAGATGCACTTTGCCCTTTGCAATGAACTCTTCTGGTTGCTACATGTAGATGGTCTCCTCAAGACTTTTGTTAAGGAAAGCCGTCTTGACGTCCATCTGCCATACCTCATAGTCCATATGAGCTGCAATAGATAAGAAAATCCGGATAGACTTAAGCATGACTACTGGCGAAAAGGTCTCCTCATAATCAATACCCTCTTTCTGAGTGTACCCTTTCGCAACAAGCCTAGCTTTGAAGGTCTCAACCTTCCCGTCTGATCCTCTCTTTCTCTTGTAGATCCACTTGCATTCAATGACTTTTACACCATTGGGTGGTTCTACTAATTCCTAGACATGATTATAATCTATAGATTTTATCTCAGAGTTCATTGCTCTTTGCCAAGAATATGCATCCTTATCTTGGAGGGCCTCGTCATAGGTCCAGGGATCCAGTTCATGTTTACCAGAGTTCAAGTCCGAAGTCTCTCCCAAAAACATGAACCTTTCAGGCTGTCTGACAACCCTCCCACTGCGACAAGGCACCACCTGTGTATCCTCAGTGACACGCGGTGCAGTGACTTGTGGTGTGTCCTCTTGTACAATTGGTCCTAAGGTCGAAACGTCCCCTCTTAACTCTTTAAGCACTAGTCTACTCTTGGGCTTATGGTTCATCACATAGTCATCTTCTAAGAATCTGGCATTCATGCTAATGATTACCTTCTAATTCTTAGGACTATAGAACAGACCACCCTTCGTTCCTCTAGGATAGCCTACGAACAGACGTACCTCCGTACGAGATTCCAACTTATCAGTATCTTCCTTCAGCACATGTGCTAGACTACCCCAAATCTGAACATGTCCTAAACTGGGCTTACACCCAGTCCACAGTTGTGGGAGTAGAAGGGACTGACTTAGATGAAGCCAAGTTCAGTATGTATGCTTCCGTTTCTAGAGCGTATCCCCAGAACGAATCAGGTAAGTCTGAATAGCTCATCATTGACCTAACCATTCCCATAAAAGTCCTATTCCTTCTTTCTGCAACTCCGTTATGTTGGGGTGTACCGGGTGCAGTTAGCTGAGACTGAATCCCAGCTTCTGACAGGTAGGTCCTAAACTCTCCAAAGAGGTACTCGCCACCACGATCAGATCGTAGTGCCTTGATACTTTTACCTCGATGTTTCTCCACATCAGCCTTGAATTCTTTAAACTTATCAAAGCATTCAGACTTGCGGCGCATAAGGTAAATGTACCCATACCTTGAATAATCGTCAATAAAAGTGACGAAGTATTCAAAGTCACCTCTAGCCTGGATTGACATAGGACCACACAAATCAGAATGAATCAGTTCTAACATATCTTTGGCCCTATACCCTTAGCCATGAAAGGCCTCTTGGTCATCTTACCTTCCAAGCAAGACTCACAGGTCGATCGGGAGGTCTTCCACCACCAATGAACCCAGGGGCCCATCGGCTATCCACCTCTGAATCCTACTAAGGTTAGTGTGACCAAGCCTAAGGTGCCAAAGATACGTCTGATTCATCTTAGAAGGCACCTTTCTCTTATTTAAGTTAGATGATGAGCTATTAACCTCAGTTTACATCGTGGGAGTTATTGGTTCTAGAGTGTATAGATTGTCAACCATAGTATCTGAACAGATAATCTCTCTATTTCTTTTTATAACAACTTGGTTATCAAAAGCAACAGAATATCCATCCTTTATCAACTTAGAAACTGAAATTAAATTCTTTCTAAATGAGGGTACATAAAGGCAATCTCTCAGAACTAACAATTTATTTCTCTCAAAAGATAAATAAAAGACTCCCACTGCAACTGCTGCCACTTCCATAGCATCGCCCATGTAGACCACGATTTCTCTTTCAGCTAGCCGTCAGGTTTCCTGGAACCCCTGCAGAGTATTGCAGACATGGTCAGTGGCTCCCGTATCTACACACTAGGTACTGATAGATAGCACCGCTAAACATGTTTCAACAACTAAGCATGAAGAAATACCGTTGTTTTGACGACGGGGGCAATCCGCCTTCCAGTGCCCAGTTTGCTTGCACGTGAAGCACTTGCCTTTCGACTTCTTCACGCCTATCCGAGGTCCCTGCGATGTCGCGGCCTTCTTGAACCCTCCTTGTTTCTTCTTCTTCCTGCCTTTCGGCACATAAGAAGAAACCCTTTGAGTTACTAAGGCCTGCGAGTTCTGACGAAAGAGGCCCTCTGCCGCCTGGAGTTCTCCTAGCACTTCACCCAACGTATAATCACGTTTGTTCATATTGTAATTGAGCCTGAACTGCTCAAAACTCCTAGGTAGAGACTGGAGTATAATATCAACCTGGGATTCCCCGTCGATCTGTGCTCCCAGTACCTCAATTTCATTGAGGTGAACCATCATCTTTAGGACATGATCCCTCACGGGTGTCCCTTCGACCATAGTGGTTGTCATTAGACTCTTCATCGCGACCTACCTAACAGCTCGACCTTGGTGCCCGAAGAGGTCCTTGAGGTTCAGCATCATGTCACTAGCAGTGGGCATGGCCTGATGTTAATGTTGCAGCACATTCGACATGGATGCCAGAATATAGCACCGCGCCATCTCATCTGCCTTGACCCACTTCTTGTAACACTCCCTCAACTCTTCACCAGAGTCTTCTCTAGGCCTTTTCAGACATTCCTCGAAGAGTACAAATTTGTACTCTTCAGCAGTGAGGACAATATCAAGGTTCCTCTTCCAGTCTATGTAGTTTGGGCCAGTAAGTTTGTTTTCCTTAAGAACTGTTGCTAATGGGTTAAAGGTCATTATGAAAAACCTGAGAATCACAACATACACTACTTTAGAAATCGAAAATAAATTGATTCCTCAAAACAATTAATTTTTGAAATCAACCAACACTCCTATACATCGAGAAATTCGCATACCACGATGGTGTGAACGTATATGAATCCCTACATTCGTAAGTGGAGGTTTTACCCTTACTATCTTGTCAACCTAACTTTTTGACAAGTAAGAACAATAGTTGGTTCACTTCGGCTATGCGAAATAATAGTAGTGACTCCGATGGGGAGGATACTATTATTCGCATCTAAGTGTGCACCATTACACGACACTATGAAAATTATTTCCGATTATGTGCCTTCCGATGGGGAAGTACACACACTCTTTAACAATTTTCTATAGTCTTTTCCGACCCAGTGATCCGCAGAACAAGTCCATCCGATGGGGAGGAAGACACTCAGAGCCGACGCGTAGACTTGTTCGCATCACTTATCGGATTGTAATGGAAGCCGTGGGACTCTTAGGGTCCCTCTCCCACTTAGTAATTTATTTCGAGGAATTTTAACTTAGCATAACCACACAACCAAGCACATAACCAAATATATGAAAAATGCAGAAAATCCTAGATTTTCCAACTTTCATGGCCCTTGGTCTCTAATGCGCCTTCAGTCGTGTCGTCACTTCGTCCGCTTCTCCCTTCCTTCTGCGCAAGCTACCTTGAGGGATCTCCGAGCCGAAATGACCAGCTAATTTACATCATCGATCCTATACTCCACAAATGAGTGTACATGAAAACTAGATCGAATGTAAAGTAAATAGCTCGGCTAAACATGTGCCATATTTAATTACAAAAATTAAATACCTAGCCTCGTCAACCCTGAGGATTAATTAATTACATTAAATTTTCACAACCATTCATACAACCATTATTTGGCCATGACAAGCTCGTTCCTGCAACACAAAATTAGCCTACGCACATCCATGCATCATCCAGCAAAACAAAAAGTATGAAAATACAAAAATTAACTAATCGTAAAAACACAAAGCCGGAAACCTCGCTCTGATACCAATTGTTGGGTATGGCTTGGCGGGTTTCCTAAGCGAATACTCGGTCGTTCCGAGAGACCTCTCGATGTCTATGGATTAAAAATTAATTTGAATGGAGAGCCGTCTCCCAACGACCATCTCGTGCCATATCGAATGATCCAAATTACAACTTGGCCAATCACAAAGATCGGGCCTTGTAATTTGCTTGACCGTTCGACCGCGGAAAAGGCGACGAGTGGATCACCGGCTTTTGTGTTTATGGTCGGGGTCCAGTTAGTAAATTATTAGCTATGATACAAAATCAAAATAATAAACTAATTAACATAAAATGACGAGATAAACGAAACAAGGCACATAACGACATAAGGATAATCAAGGAGCTTGGGGAAGAGATATACCTTCCCGATCACCTCGCGGCCTTCTACCATATGTCCCTCCCTTCACAGACGTCGTGTGGGCGATGATCTACCACGAACCGAGATCACTGAGGCACTCCAACCGAGATCTTCTTCTTGACTTGGTCGAAAATCAAACCCTAGCCTCTAGGGTTTTCTCGCCGCAAGCTATGTCCCCCTCTCCCATGCGCCGCTGGCCACCACCGGCCACCACAACCCCCCGACCGGCAGCAGACCATGAGAAGGAGGAGAAGGAGATGAATATCCTTTTCCTTCTCCTAACCAGCCGAACAACCTCACTATTCCTCTTCCTTGCTCCGCTGCAACACCCTCTCTTGTGCCACCTCCTTTCGGCCGCCACCCCTTGCTCCCTCGTCACCGACCACCACAAAGGCAAGGGAAGATCCCTACCTTATCCTTGGTGATCCCAGCCGAGTGTTGATGGAGAAGAGGGGAAGAAAAGAGAAGGAGAAAGACCTCCTTCTCTTTGCGCCGGCCGAAACTTAGAGGAGAAGAGAAGAGAGAAAGAGAGAGAGAGAGGAGAGGCCTTGGGAGTAATCTCTTGGATCTCGCCTTGGTTTCATGATATCCTTGGGTATATATAGGGCTAAGGTAGGGGCCAAGAGGAGGAGTTGGATCTTGGCCCCCACCAATGGATCTAAACCCGATCCATTAATTAAGATTCATTCCACTAAAGGATCTTAATTGAACTTCCTCACCAACCCCCATATTTTCATATGGGCTCCACATATTACGAGTCATCCATCCCCCCGTGTTAAGATCTTGAATGCTGGTTAATTAATTTAAATTACTGACAATTCAAATTAATTAACTTCTGGATCCTTGACTAGTACCACTCGACCTTATCATCATGCCGGATCAAATCCACCAGCAAGGTTTAGCATGATGAACCTTTCGAGCTCATCAAGGGGCATCATCAACCCAACTCACCAGGACACGGATTCCGTCAATAATCAATAGCACATCATATTATTAATATTATCTCCCAACTTACCGTGCCTATCGATCTAATAGAATAGATCTCGCCCATTGGTAAATCAAAAAAATAATAGTTAATAATATATGCCTGTTATTATATCGGGATTAAGGGATCGTACTCCATAATACAATCTTGAGGTCCTATCCAATTATTGAGTCAGTACAATTAGATAACTTCAGGTTTTGGTCCTGCTCAATGTACTCAATGCACGCTAGTGTAATTCTATGGTCAAGACCAACCACACCTAATTACACTACAACCTTCTCGATGGGTTGTCCAATTCCATCTCGGTTGTGGGCCTCTATTTATACTAAGCAAGGAACTGATAACATGATCTTCCGTGTGACACCACTCACCATGTTATCTACAATGCAAAGTAATTGGACTTTATTCATGTACTAATGTAAACAGACACCTAGTGTAGTTATGATTTTCTTTTCAAAATGAAGATATTCATATAAAGAAATTCATCTTTTTTCAGTATACACATCTTACACTATGACTTTACTTTGGTGGAGGTGCTTGTAAGGTTGACTTCCAAGATCTCTTCTTCATTTGTCTTGGCATTCTTTTCAACTTTGGATGAAGTAGATGATGCTTCATCTTGTTTTGGTATTGAGAATGGTCTCTCCTCCCCCTCAATCCTTGACATGGAGGTTTCTTCTTCTTCCCCCTCCTCGAAAGTTGAGCACACGTCGCCTTCTGGTTGCTCCTCCTCTACTCGAGCCACTTCATCGCTTTCTTCAGATTTTTTTTCTTCTTGTGTAGGCTTTGGTTCTTCTCATAGAATCATCTTGACATTGCTCTATAAATCATAGGCATTCTTGTATTACCCTACACGACTAATCACACTAGAAGGTAAAATATCAACTAATATCGATATTACCTTTGAATTTGCCTTTGATCATGATTATTGCTCTTCGGTCCAATATCTTGGTTAGAACATCTTCCCATGCTTGTCTCTTGGGACTTCAAATGGTTCCTTGATAACCATCATTGTGGCCCAATCCGTCTTGAAGAAGGTCTTCATCTTCACCATCCAGAAGGTGATGTCGTATAATCCTCCTCCTTCAAATTTTGGTAGACTCGCAAAATCGACCATCTTGTGCTTCCTCAGCTATTAGTCTAATGGAGAGGGAAACACTTTGATACCACTTGTATGGAATTGTAGGCCATCTAGAGGGGGGTGAATATACGTCGCCCCTCTATTGCTCGGTTCTCTTCCTACACTTGTTAGTATGCCCAAGTGGAATATAATTAAACTAAAACTAACAAGAAGAGAGACAAACCAACTTACGTGGTTCGGAGATAAAGCTACTACTGTTGGTGTAAGTTGCATCAATGATGTTCCTCTTTAAGTGTTTTAATATTTGACAATACACTTAAGTCAGTGATACATTGAACAGACAAAGGGGAGTAAGAGAGAAGTAATCAAAGCTGAAGAAAAGTCCTAGTTAATCTAGGCATCGAAACCCTAAGTCCCAGCGAAGGGCTGCTGGGCACCTAGCGAAGGGCTGTTAGGTATCGAAACCTTAAGACCTAGCGAAGGGCTGCTAGGCACCTAGCGAAGGGCTGCTAGGTATCGTAACCCTAAGACCTAGCGAAGGGCTGCTAGGCACCTATCGAAGGGTTGCTAGGAATCAAAACCCCAAGACCTAGCGAAGGGCTGCTAGGCACCTAGCGAAGGGCTGCTAGGCATAGAAGACCTATCGAAGGGCTGCTAGGCACCTGGTGAATGACTGCTAGGGAAAGAAGACCTGGAGAAGGACTGCTAGGCACCTGGCGAAGGATTGCTAGGAAATGAAGTCTCGGTCCAAGGGACTGAGCAACTTAGCTGAGCGATGACTAAGGACAGGAGTAGAGACGGGTCAGGGTTTGGGCGTCTCGAGGTCAGGAGTATCGGAAGCTAAGCAAAAGTCCACCCGAAGGACTGGGTGGCAACCGTCTCTTGAAAGGAGTAGGTGAAGGGCAAGTTCTCGGGTATGGGAACTCGTGCCGGTTTGACCTAGGGTTTCGTGGAAATCCGAAGTCCGAGCCAAGTCCTTAAGCTTAATATTATATGCATATATGCTTTGTGTTTGTGTATCTTGCAAGTAACAAGAACCGGAGACAAAGCAAGTAGAAGAACTAGCTTTGCAGTCTTTATGCAGGGCGTCCCCAGTGTTGGGGCGCCCCCATCAACCAGGGTGCCCCCAGTGTTGGGGGCACCCAAGCCAGAGTGAGAAAAATAGCAGTTTTGTGATGTAGTCAAAACAGGTGTCAAGCGGGGCGCCCGGAACATCCGGGGCGCCCGGGTCAACCCTGTTTCGTTGCTGCGAGTCTGAAGCAGTGGATTAGCGCTGACTGGGTTCGAGATAGGTGCCCGAAGGTCCGGGGTGCCCTGGTCAAAGCTGTTATCAGCTGCGGCGAGGTAGGCGCAGGGATACAGTTTGACCGAGTCTTCCGGGGCGCCCCCAACGTTCAGGGCGCCCCCCAGGAGTGCTATATAAGTGGCTTCGACCCCTCTTCTTCAACAACAACTGCAAAGTACCATTCTGATCATTTTGACCGACGACAACGCGATAAAGACGAGGCTCTACGACCGGGAGGCTCCAGGAGGAAGTGCGCGGCACTTCGGAGGTCCAGATCGGCCGAGCTTCATACTTTGTCTTGTTGGTTTGCTTTTATTTAATTCCGCACTCAATTTTCTATATTATTGCTTGTAATCTTGCACTGTAAGTCGGGTTTCTCCGCCTCCGGAAAGTCCGGGAAGGAGACCAATAGTGGACGGGCGTTCCGTGCATAGGCCTTGGATACACTGACCCTGGGGGGTCAGGAACCAAGTAAAAATCCGCTATGTCCTCTGCTTTGTTTTTTTGTTCTATTTATTTTCCACTGCGCTAACACTCTAAGTCTAGAACGACGATTGAAAGTCTTACGAAGTTTCTACGAAGTTTTGAACGGTCGATATTCACCCCCCCTCTATCAATGGCACCGGTCCCACAATTGGTATCAGAGCCGAGCCGCTCTTCACCGGACTAACCGCCGACGGAGCAACGACGCCAGGAGTTGAGGGGGAGCCCAGGGATGAATCAGGTACTTTTAATTTTAAAATGTCCATTTTTAAATTCTATATTATTTGTTTCACGTGCAAGGAGAGAGGGCACTATAAAAATCAGTGCCCTACTCGTAAGACTCGATCTTCATCGCCGGTAGCGAAGGAGGCACCAGCGCCAGGAAACCAGAGGAACAAAAGTCACATACGATGCTTCAAATGCAAGAAATACGGACATTACAAAAACAAGTGTCCAGCGAAGGTACACAAGATTTATGTTCCAAAAGTTTTACAAGTTCCTGCACTACCATATGATAAAGTAGTTAATTTTTCTGATAAATTAGATTTACTACATAGTAAAATTAACTTTTTGCATGTTAAATTACAAAACGTGAATATGACCAAAATATCAGAAATTAATTGTTTAATTCAGAATATCAATTCAGAAATTGATAAAATTAATTCTGATAATTTTTCTGATAAAATTAAGTCTGATAATTTTTCTGATAAAATTAATTCTGATAATTTTTCTGATAAAATTAATTCTGATAATTTTTCTAATAAAATTATTTCTGATAATTTTAATTCAGACAAAATTAATCCTAAGGATAATTCCGAATTCAAATTTGAAAACATTAAAGATAATTCTAAAGATGACTCTGAATTAAACCTTGAAAATCTTGAAGATAAAGATGATTTTGCTGAAAATATTCTTAAGGATAATAAAGATAAAATTCTCCTAGATGATAATTTAATTATAGATAATATTGAATATTATAAATCTTTAACTAGTGACTCATTTTACTCCACCTACTGTGAGGATAAGGAGGATATGGAACTATCCAAGATAAAGGTCATAATCAATAAAAATTACAAAAACTCAAATAAATTAAAATTACTAGAAAAACTTGAAAAGAAAGATAAAAATGAAGAAGAAATTTTTGAAATAATAAAAATGATGAATTTAAACCCACAATTATTAAATCATTAAATACAAATTAAATCCAAATTAAATTCAAATTAAATCCTAATTAAATTCAAATTAAATCCTAATTAAATTCAAATTAAATCCTAATTAAATTAAATTAAATCCTAATTAAATTCAAATTAAAACCTAATTAAATTCAAATTAAATCCTAATTAAATTAAATTAAATCCAAATTAAATTAAATTAAATTCTAATTAAAATCAAGTTAAATCCTAATTAAATTCAAATTAAATCCTAATTAAATTCAAATTAAATCCTAATTAAATTCAAATTAAATCTTAATTATTTTGGAATTAAATCCTAATTAAATTCAAATTAAATCCTAATTAAATTCAAATTAAATCTTAATTAAATTCGAATTAAATCCTAATTAAATCCTAATTAAATTCAAATTAAATCCTAATTAAATTCGAATCAAATTAAATTAAATTCAATTTAAAATTAAATTCAATTTAAATTTAAATTCAAATTAAAATTAAATTAAAATTAAATTAAAACTAAATTAAATTAAATTAAATCCTAATTAAATTAAATTCAAACTAATTTAAATTAAAATTAAATCTTAATTAAATTCACCATCAATTAATTTCTAATTTATATCCTAATTAATTCAATCCTAAGTGAATCAAACTAATTAATTCCTAATTAATTCAATTTCAATTAATTAACTTGAATTCAACCAAATCTTAAATAACTTAAACTCGAATTAAACTAAAATCTTACCCAAACCGCAACAATCAACTTAATAAAATTGAATATGTCAAAATGGGTTGACATATTCGCGGGTTCACACGACATGTATCAAATCGGGAATTTGATACATTTTTAGAAACATAATTAAAATGTCTTGGACTTGATTGACTTATGCATAATTGCCATGTCATGCATTTGTTATTTCTTTTAAATATATCTCATGGCATTCATATTTATTCTTATGCATAATTTAGAACGATTATAGGAAAAAGAATAATTGAATCTTGATCAACCTAGTATTGGGTGGCGGTGAGATGATAGTACGTTAGGGAAGCCAATTCTAATAAAGTCAAGTATTCTCTACTTGGTCTCTTTAGACTGGTGACACTGGCCGAAGCTACCGATCCAAGATCCAAACTAGTTAGACCAGAATTTTTCAAAAAGTAATTTTGAAAATGAAATTTCATTAAAAGACTTTGTCAAGGAAAGGGTTGATGATCCAATAAGGCTACGGCCAAAGAAGGCCTAGTGCCTCGCCAAGACCTGGAAGCCAATTTTTGAAATTCAAATTCAAGTTACTTCTTGTTAAATTCAAATCTAACACAAGCTTCAATTAAATCTTAGAGTTAATAAATTAGAAAAATGATTCAAGCATCTCACAATACACCTATAAGGCAACCTTGCTTGTTGTATTGATACATCTAAAATGGGTGAGATGTTAAGGACTAATGAATTGAAAAATATTTTTCAAAATTATTAGAATATTTTCATAAAAATATATCTTCAAAATAGTGCTTCAACATAATAATGTTTTTATGGAATTCATGCTTGTCTAATTGATTATATATATTATACATTTTTCAAAAATATATCTTTTCAAAAATTGTTTGACTCACGCAATTAGACACAAGTCTCTTAGGACAACACTAAAGTTCCTTAAGGCACTTAGATAGAGTCAAACGGTATCGGATACAGGGGGAGTGATTTTCATTTTTTTGGCTTTCGAAAACTACACTGTAAAAATTACTATTATTTGAAAATACTTTTCGAAAACTGAGCTTTAAATCGTTATCACTTGTGTTTTTCGAAAAAGGTTTATGTTGTAAAATTTATCTATCTTGTTTGATTTTGATAAACCCTAAAGACACAGAGGAAAGTCCACTTCATAATCTACAAGGACTCCTAGGATGTGTCAACTTTAGGGGGAGTATAAATCAAACTTCTGAAATAATTTTGTTTAATTAATTGTTTTGAAATTATTAGATAATTTCTTTAATTTGAATCAAACCTTAAGACTTAGAGGAAGAGTACTTGTGGTCAACAAGCTTCCCAAGACTGGGTCAAGTTTAGGGGGAGATCAAATTAAAAGAATTATTGAATATCTCAAATGTTTTCATGCGCTGTATTTTCAAATCTTACTAGAAACATAAGTAGTTTTCCAAAATACTATTAGTCTATTGTTTTCGTGTGACCTATGAAATTATCTTTGAAACAATATTTACTTGAGTTTGAAGAAATTCCAGGACACTTAGGAAATGTCCTTGTAGTCAACAAGGTTTCCCAGGATAGTGTCAGACTGGAAGATAAACCAAATCAAGTAATATATTGGGTCTTCAAAAGTTCACACATTTTTCAAAATGCACCAGCATATATTTTCAAAAGTACTATCATTTTTTTCAAAATTCTATTAATATTTACTCGACTTTGGAAAATTTCCAGGACACTTAGGAAAATGTCCTTATAGTCAACAAGGTTTCCCAGGATTGTGTCAGACTAGAAAAGAAACTTAGTCAAGTAAAATATTATGTTTCAAAAATGTCCTTGTAGTCAAGAAACTTAGCCAAGGTTTTCCAGGAAAATGTCCTTGTAGTCAACAAGGTCTATTTATACTAAGCAAGGAACTGATAACATGATCTTCCGTGTGACACCACTCACCATGTTATTTACAATGCAAAGTAATTGGACTTTATTCATGTACTAATGTAAACAGGCACCTAGTGTAGTTGTGATTTTCTTTTCAAAATGAAGATATTCATATAAAGAAATTCATATCTTTTAGTATACACATCTTACACTATGACTTTCCTTTGGTGGAGGTGCTTGTAAGGTTGACTTCCAAGATCTCTTCTTCATTTGTCTTGGCATTCTTTTCAACGTTGGATGAAGTAGATGATGCTTCATCTTGTTTTGGTATTGAGAATGGTCTCTCCTCCCCCTCAATCCTTGACATGGAGGTTTCTTCTTCTTCCCCCTCCTCGAAAGTTGAGCACACGTCGCCTTCCGGTTGCTCCTCCTCTACTCGAGCCACTTCATCGCTTTCTTCGGATTTTTTTTTCTTCTTGTGTAGGCTTTGGTTCTTCTCATAGAACCATCTTGACTTTGCTCTATAAATCATAGGCATTCTTGTATTACCCTACACGACTAATCACACTAGAAGGTAAAATATCAACTAATATCGATATTACCTTTGAATTTGCCTTTGATCATTATTATTGCTCTTCGGTCCAATATCTTGGTTAGAACATCTTCCCATGCTTGTCTCTTGGGACTTCAAATGGTTCCTTGATAACCATCATTGTGGCCCAATCCGTCTCGAAGAAGGTCTTCATCTTCACCATCCAGAAGGTGATGTCGTATAATCCTCCTCCTTCAAATTTTGGCAGACTCGCAAAATCGACCATCTTCTGCTTCCTCAGCTATTAGTCTAATGGAGAGTGACACACTTTGATACCACTTGTATGGAATTGTAGGCCATCTAGAGGGGGGTGAATATACGTCGCCCCTCTATTGCTCGGTTCTCTTCCTACACTTGTTAGTATGCCCAAGTGGAATATAATTAAACTAAAACTAACAAGAAGAGAGACAAACCAACTTACGTGGTTTGGAGATAAAGCTACTATTGTTAGTGCAAGTTGCATCAATGATGTTCCTCTTTAAGTGTTTTAATGTTTGACAATACACTTAAGTGAGTGATACATTGAATAGACAAAGGGGAGTAAGAGAGAAGTAACCAAAGCTGAAGAAAAGTCCTAGTTAATCTAGGCATCGAAACCCAAAGTCCCAGCGAAGGGCTGCTGGGCACCTAGCGAAGGGCTGTTAGGTATCGAAACCTTAAGACCTAGCGAAGGGTTGCTAGGCACCTAGCGAAGGGCTGCTAGGTATCGTAACCCTAAGACCTAGCGAAGGGCTGCTAGGCACCTAGCGAAGGGTTGCTAGGAATCAAAACCCCAAGACCTAGCGAAGGGCTGCTAGGCACCTAGCGAAGGGCTGCTAGGCATAGAAGACCTAGCGAAGGGCTGCTAGGCATAGAAGACCTAGCGAAGGGCTGCTAGGCACCTGGTGAAGGACTGCTAGGGAAAGAAGACCTGGCGAAGGACTGCTAGGCACCTGGCGAAGGATTGCTAGGGAATGAAGTCCCGGTCCAAGGGACTGAGCAACTTAGCTGAGCGATGACTAAGGACAGGAGTAGAGACGGGTCAGGGTTTGGGCGTCTCGAGGTCCGGAGGTATCGGAAGCTAAGCAAAAGTCCACCCCAAGGACTGGGTGGCAACCGTCTCCTGAAAGGAGTAGGTGAAGGGCAAGTTCTCGGGTATGGGAACTCGTGCCGGTTCGACCTAGGGTTTCGTGGAAATCCGAAGTCCGAACCAAGTCCTTAAGCTTAATATTATATGCATATATGCTTTGTGTTTGTGTATCTTGCAGGTAACAAGAATGGGAGACAAAGCAAGTAGAAGAACTAGCTTTGCAGTCTTTATGCAGGGCGCCCAAGCCAGAGTGTGAAAAATAGCAGTTTTGTGATGTAGTCAAAACAGGTGTCAAGCGGGGCGCCCGGAACATCCGGGGCGCCCGGGTCAACCCTGTTTCGTTGCTGCGAGTCTGAAGCAGTGGATTAGCACTAACTGGGTTCGAGATAAGCACCCGGAAGGTCCGGGGCGCCCTGGTCAAAACTGTTATCAGCTGCGGCGAGGTAGGCGCAGGGATAAAGTTTGACCGAGTCTTCCGGGGCGCCCCCAACGTTCAAGGCGCCCCCAGGAGTGCTATATAAGGGGCTTCGACCCCTCTGCTTCAACAACAACTGCAAAGTACCATTCTGATCATTCTGACCGACAACAACGCGCTAAAGACGAGGCTCTACGACCGAGAGGCTCCAGGAGGAAGTGCGCGGCACTTCGGAGGTCCAGATCGGCCGAGCTTCAGACTTTGTCTTGTTGGTTTGCTTTTATTTAATTCCGCACTCAATTTTCTATATTATTGCTTGTAATCTTGCACTGTAAGTCGGGTTTCTCCGCCTTCGGAAAGTCCGGGAAGGAGACCAATAGTGGACGGGCGTTCCCGTGCATAGGCCTTGGATGTACTGACCCTGGGGGGTCGGGAACCAAGTAAAAATCCGTTGTGTCCTCTGCTTTGTTTTTTTTTGTTCTATTATTTTCCGCTGCGCTAACACTCTAAGTCTAGAACGACGATTGAAAGTCTTACGAAGTTTCTACGAAGTTTTGAACGGTCGATATTCACCCCCCCTCTATCGACGGCACCGGTCCCACAACTACTACACGGTTGTTCGTATGGTGGACGATCCCATATTCGTCTGTAGATTAGTCCCTGGAGACCTTCAGGTTAGCTCGTGTAGCTTTTTGTGGGTGGAGAGACCTCGCCACAAACTCACAAGCACACCTGAGCACTTATAGACTACTAATAAGCTTTAACCAAGCTTATTTCGTCAACCCTAGCCAGCAAAACCGAGCTCCCTTAAATAGAGCTCGTGGCTGAACTTGTTGTTACCAATCATCTGGTTCTAACACCAGTCAACTGATCTAGCCAAATTTGAATGTTATAACCCAATATTCGAATTCCCAGCCGACACCAGTCGACTACACATAAGATCAGTCGACTGCTCTTTCTATCACCTCTATCAGTTGACGGATCCCATACTGTCGACTGGTACAACTCTAAACCTAGGATTTCCCATCCTGAGTATATTTCACTCGCACTCGGACCCTCATGACTCACTTGACTCTTCTTGCAGTCTTGACCTATTGCCTTCAAGCCTTCTTCTCTTTGGCTCTCATCCCTCAAATGCATACGAGCCTGTGGCTCATCCTCATGTCATCCTTCGCATATGCTTCGAAGTGCGCTTCCCTCGGCTCATCGTTCCTGCCTTGTCAACGATCCCTTGGATGCATCATCCTTCACCGGATCCGAAGTCATCAAGCTGAGTCTATGTGTATTCTGCAGAACCTGCACACTCATATACACATATCAAATACAAGGGTGAACCTAACTTAAACTCTTTGCCCAAACATCCAAACATATTGTCTCACAGACCATAGATTGCCTCAACACAATTCTCTATAAATGCAAGTTCATTTTTTCCTATAAAATGAATTTGATATCTTCAAGGACTAATTCAGTATTGAGAAACTATAAGGGTTAAATGGTAAAAATTGCTACAAATCATATTCTAAGAAAATATTTAATTAACCTAGTAGGAAATAATTTATATTGAATTCTAAAATCTTATTTAAATTAATTTTCATGCTAGAATTTAAATTATTTTATTTAATTGCTAAGAAATTTTTATGTACTTGAAAATAATTTTTTAAAAGTATTTTTGACTGGATTTAATTCATTTTAATTTTTTTTTTTATAGATACAAATGTTATCTTTTGGCAAAAAAAATTTTGGCGGTTGAACAATTTTTTATGAATTTTTGATAAAATAAAATTTTGAAATTTAAAAATATATTGGAGATTAATTTTGAAAAATCAGATTTTTCAAAAATTAACTCTTATTTTTTGACTATTAATGAATATTTTCAAGATTTTCTGTAGTCAAAATTTATTTTTGTATTTAATTTCAAAAATTTTCTACTAGTGTAAAGAAAATAATTTTAATCATGTAAAGAAAATTTATTTTCTCATGAAATTTTTATACAATTAGATTAATTATTTTAACAACTTGACAAAAATTTATAAAATTTTATGACTGATAAGTAATTTTCTATACATTTTATTTCATAAAAGAAATTTTAAAATTAAAATTTGTTTGTAGATAGTTCTTTGACGAATCTAATTTTTAGTGAATATAAGTTAAATTTTACAAAATCAAAAAATTAGCAAATTATTTTACCAAAAAAATTCTATTTTTAATATTTTGTTTTCTTAAATAACTATTTCTATTAAAATAATTATTTTGACAAAAATAAAAATTGTTTTTGTTTAAAAATTTTTCTTAAGATCAGAAAAATAATTTTTAATAGTGACAAAAAATTTTTCTTTTTTTTTAGCAAATGTAAATATTTTTTTTAATTTTTGGTTCAAATTTAAAAAAATATTTAAGTTGCAAAATAATTTTCAAAATATACAGAATCTTATATCATTGCTGAACAAACCCTTGTAATTTTTTTCATATTTTTTATCTAATTTTTTTCTATCATTAATCCTTTGTTTATGTAATCAAAGTGGAAGAAATTATGGGGATTTAAGGGAGAGGTTTGTTTTTAACTTCCATATTTAGTTTTGTACATAATTGCAAAATTTAAGTATTAGCTATAACAAGTTTTTTTTCTTGTTTATTAATCCTAATTTAATTCGGGTTGATACACATAAAAAATAAAAAGATTTCAAGTACTCTGTATTAGTTTTAATGTGATCAACCGAATAAAGTTAGGTCTTATTTGTTGTTAATGTCTTATGTCTAAGTATGCAAGAACTTAGGAATACAATAAGTCGAACTAAAGACATGCGAAGGAAAAGGATAACACGGGAAGAGAGTCGATAGACTTGGTGTTAGAGGGATGAGTAGCTGTGGAAGAATACACCAGTGGAGCGAAAAAACATTTGCTTTAAACAAATGAAATACATGGAGAAATTGTAGTGCTAATATGCTTTGATGCAGAATAAATGTGATTTACAAAAGGCTTCTTTTTATGTCTTTCATTTGAATGCAATTAAAGTAGTTGAAAGAGGCATTCAACTAATCAACCTAATCAAATCTAATCTAATCTAACCTAAAACATTCAACTAGCTAAGCATGACAAGAATTCAAACCAAAGTAGATGCAAGTTTAGAAACTAACTAATGAAAAGAGGCATTTCATCAATCACATAACGAGCAAGAACTCAATTAAGCAAAATACGTGCAACCCTAAACATGGGAGAATAACTAGGTAGCAATTCAACCATCAACAAGCATAACACAATACTACACAAATAGAAATAACCCAATGTTGTAGATGTGTATCGAGGCTACTAGACTTGGATATAGGGGTATCAAAAATGAACCCGATCGGACAACCAAACCCGAATTGACCTGAAAAAAAAATCAGGTTTGGATTGAAAATTTTCAGGTTGGGGTTAGGTTCGAGATGGAGGGTTTCGAGTTAAAAATTTTCATGTCGGGTTTTGGTCAGGTTCGAGTTGGGTTCGGGTTTACTTGAATTTAAGGTTTAGTAGATTTTTTTGGGGTTAAATCAAATTTTATTTTAAAAAGTATGATGTTTATATATATATTAATATCAATATTAGTATGATAATGATAGAGTATTGAGATAAAAGTGAAGAATTATAGGAAAAATAGCAATAAAAATTGTTTTGAATCAGTTTGTTCAGATTATTCGGGTCGGGTTCGGGTTAGGAGTTTAAAAAAAAATTCCAATCTGACCCGAACCCAACTCAACCCACTCGAATTGACACCCCTACCTATATGGAGCTTCTCTGATGGCCAATCTATTGACGAAGTATGTGGACAAAGCGGATGGCTGCTCGGGGGTGGAGAATGAACCCTTCTCTTTAAATATGAAGAAAAAGGGGTTGTTGAAAGGATGAATGAACTCTCCTCTTTGAATCCGAAGAGGAGACTGGCTGTCGGCTACTAATGAAGCGCTCCTCTTCAAATCCGAAATGGAGAGGTGGAAGGAAATAGTGGTGGAGAAGAAACCTCTCCCAATCAGGAGAGGGTGAGGTAGAGTCCGTCGGCACCTCTCCCAATTGGGAGAAGGTTGTGGCCTGAGGACCAAGGCACCGTGAGAGGGCTTTCAGATTCGGAAGCTCTGTGAGAAGACCTTGTCGTCAGTGGTGAGGAAGATGGTAGACGAGATGAGATGGTCGGCGGATTCTGGGATGAAGCTCCTATTGCGTGCATTGGCATCGGTGGTGGATGAGATGGAGGCGGATAAGGGAGCCTGTCCACTCCTAATCTAGTAAAGGAAGAGAATGAGGGAGGCCAGCGGCGATGAAGTGTAGGAGGCTGCCGACCCTTGGTAGTGGCCGAGAAGATATGAAGTTTAAGGTTTTGTCCGTGTGAGAAGAGATATCCCCATCGTAGGTCACTGTGCTTCGACAAATGGAGCACTGTTGCTCCTCAAATCTGATCCGATGACTTTAATTAGTCCAAATATGATGGTACGGCTGAGATCGGATCTGAACGGATGGTCAAGATCAAACATATCCCAATAAATTATCATAGACAATGCTTTTTTAAAATTGTTGTCGTATACACTAAAAAAGATGCTCATAGACAACACTTTTCAAAAAAAGTTATCTTTGACCTAAAAAACACTAATAGACAACAATTATTTGAAAAAATATTATTTTTGATAAGAAAAAAACATAAACAATGATTTTCACTAAAAGCGTTGTAAAAAAAAAATTGTCTTTTAAGTGTTGTGTACGAGCTTTTTTCTTATAGTGCTAAGACTTGGTCATTTGCCTGGTTCATAACCAGAACTTCATTACTTATCAACTATCCTGTACCTAGATAACATTTCATTAGTACACGAAGCATACTAACTTTTAAACTTAACTATACATCAATCAAAGGTTTGATATTGTGCTGCCAACACCAACAACAATCATTCCCAAGGAATATAATTTTGATAATTGATAACATTAAGTTAAGGCTAATGAAATGAGACCTTACTTGTGCGATAAGTGTGTAGGGAAAAGTCCTTGTAGGTTAGAGATTAAAAATAAGACAAAGAAAATTCAAGAAAGTCAGGACTAGATTCTTAGTAAGAGAAAGTCTGTGCAGGTTCGAAAACCAGATGCAAGGTATGAAAAATCCAAGAAGGTTAAAGACCATATTCTTGGCAAAAAAAAAGAAAAAAAAAGAACCTATTAGTGCAATTGGCCTCTAGGATTTTAATGTTTGGCAATACACCTTTGTTTGGTCAAGTTTAACCAAAGGTTGATTCAAATAGGACTTGATGTTTGGAAATGAAAATTATAGTCAAGTTAGGGTTGACTGGATGACTATCGAAGAGAAGTCTAATCAAGTCAAAGATTGATTAGATGACTTGCAAGGAAAGTCCTAATTGAAGGTTAGGCAAGGGAAAGACCTAGCAAGATAGTGAGAACTAGAATTTAGGTAAAAGTTTAGTCAGGTCATGAATGACTAGATGACTAGCAAGTTAGAGAGAACTAGATGTTAAGTAAGGAAAAGGTCCAAGCAGATCAAGGTGATCGGATGTCTAGCAAGGGTGAGTAGTCTATCGAGCAACGATCAAGTCCAAGTAGGTCTGAAGGATTGAAGGTTTGGTAAAGGGAAATCCTAGGAGAGTGAATCCTAGATAATAAAATTCTAAGGAGTATACCTTAGGTGGTGAAGTTGGGAGGATCTCCAAGCATGAAGCCTAGTAGGTCATGTAGGCATACAAGGTTAGGTTAGGTTGCTTGTTTGTATATGTATGCTTGCTTTGTAGGAACCTAGAGTTGGAAGCAAGACTAGGAGAGATGCACCATCAACCCAAATAGGTCTTGGCATCCCAGACAAATCTGGGCACCCTGTGTAGGTCCGAGTAGGCTTGCTAGAAGGGGGAGGGGGGGGGGGTGAATAGCCCTGCCAACTGCCAATTGGAACCAAATTTTTTGCACTTGCTTAGCAAAGATAGAAAGATTAGTAAACAAGTAATATAATCTAAACATGAACAACACAAAGAAAGAGGCTCAGATTTATTTGGTTGCAATCGGGGAGGTTATTAATCTAAGACATTGAAAAAGCTCTGCTTAAATTCTCCTTTGTTAAAAAGCAAAGAAACATCTTACAAACATTGAAATGCTCACAGAAGAGTTAGGAAATTGAGTTACAGCGCTTATTTTTAATTCCTAGCTCTAAGGGCTATTTATAGCCTAACGGTCAGAGTGGTCGTTTGTTGGCATGATACTTAGGGTGCATCAGTTGAGTACCAGGGCGTCCTCAATGGATAAAGTTTATCCACGCACCAGGGTGCCCTCTAGGGGCCTCAGTTCACAACTAGGGTGCCTTCCAGGGTGCCTCACTTGAACCAGGACGCCCTCCAGGGTGCCTCAGTTTTCTTTTTCTACAACTTTAATTTTGGGCACTCGAGGTGTTGGGATCTCCCGTCACCAAAACACAAAACGCAGCAGAAACAAGATCCCTCGAGCGATCCATGCGAAAGAAAAACTCGTACGAAGTTCATCTATCTAATAGATCTATCTACAGTGTATACCTTTGGAGCGTACCCTTTGCTTATCTTGCTCGTCCAAGATGCGCCGGATCTCTTGCACGTTCAAGTGTCCGTGTCTCTATTCGTATCCACACGGACACGATCTCTCAACCTCGGGAAGAACTACCTTAGTTGTGCTAGCAACTTGAGGTAGTTGACAAGACCACCAAGAAGCTAGAAGGGTTTTGGCCAAGAGGGAGAAGAGGAAGAAGAGAGGAAGGGAAGAAGGGAAAGCACTCACTCATCATTCAAAATGACTAGACTCTCTTTTATACTCATCCCATGAATATGAAGAGTCTTTTGTCTCTTTGACTTCCCCTCATTAAAGCCAATAAAGAGCACATTTTTTCATGTGACTCTTCACCTTCTCTTCATCTAATGAAGAGAGACTTTTCTCTTTCCTTCATTAAACACTTTAATGAATATCGCCATGCAATTCTGACCTGGCCTCTCGGGCTTCCGACCCGGTCTCCCACCAAGTCTGCCGAGCAAGTCGTCGAGCTCCCGACTCAGTCTGCAGAGCTCCCGACCCAGTTTGCTGAGTGCCGAGCGCCGAGCTCCCGACCAAGTCCCTGAGCTCTTGACCAGAGCTCCCGATCAGATATCCCGAGTTCCCAACTCGGGCTCCCGATCCGATCTCCCGATCAGATCTCTCGAGTTCCCAACTCGGTCTCCCGATTCGATCTCCCGATCAGATCTCCCGAGTTCCCAACTCGGGCTCCCGATCAGATTTCCCGAAGCATCATGTCCTTAGTGTGTGACCTAATAGGTTCTTGTGATGTTGGCAATGCGCCTAAACACTTTAGACACATAAGCAATGAGCGACATCTAGCAATGCATCATTGCTACCCAAGTAACAAGAAAAGTCGAGATCCAACTAAACCTCCGTGACCATGATAATGTATGACCTTGTCCTTCTATCCTTGATATCTAGATTAACCAATGAGGTATAGACTGTGTCATCCTCGATCAATCTATGTGTTTCTTGATCCCCAAGTAGACTCACTCAAACAAATGAGCTCAATATCTCATATTGACTCATTTGAGCATGACCATGCGTTTCAGTAGTCCTACTCGATCAAAGGGCCCACAGATATCACTCCCGTCATCTGGGAGGGATAGATCCCATCTACATCACTCACATCCCTCCACATAATTCATTACATACTCAGTGATCGCCTTTATAGTCCACCCTATTACGGGTGACGTTTGACGATATCAAAGTACATAACTCCTTATGTAGGGAACCGTAGTGACTTCAGGTCAAAGGACTATTCATACTAATAGTCACATGAGAAAGTTTATGACACTCATATGACAATCTATGAAACTTTCTCATGGCGGGTCAATAAAGTACACATTCTCTAATGTATACTCATGTGTCAACTTGATATCACATATCCATGACTTGTGAGCTCAAGTCATCAATTGACCTACATGCTAGTCTCCATGCATTAATATTGTCCTTGAATATTAATGCTCGACTAGGAATAGTTTAGTGTAGTGTTCTCTGAAGGATCGTCTAGGCGTGCTAGAAGGGGGGTGAATAACACTTTTTCACGTTTTGGATCTCTACAGAATTGTTAGTGCAGCAGAAATAATATGCAAAGGAAATCAAACCAATGCTAACACTTATCGTTTACTTGGTATCCACCCAGATGAGTGACTCGTCCAAGGATCCACGCCGCGAGCACTACTTTTCACTATCGAAAACTCTCCTTGAGGTGGAGAAACCTTTATAATTGATCTTCCTCTTTTTAGAATACAGTAGAATACAAGAGAGGAAGTGGAAAACGCTCTTCAGACGAGCAGCACTTCAACACTATATGGAACCGTACCGTGCACGTGCAAAAAGGTGCTCCTTTTATAGGTGAAAAGGACAGACTCGCAGTCTGTCCAGCCCGCACCAGTCGACTGCCCCTAGGGCAGTCGACTGGCCTAGCATTAATTGCTGGCCAACGGCTAGCCAACAGCTAGTTTCGGGGTATACCAGTCGACTGCCCAAATGTCAGTCGACTAGTCCGAGGCCGCAAACTTTCTGTGGGTTTTGGCAGTCGACTGCCCCAAGGCCAGTCGACTGCCCTGCCTCACAGCTCAGCCTCAGCCACTTCGGACCTTCTCCTTCGCGTGTGCCTTCAGGTCTGCTCCCTTGGCTTGCCCCTTGAAGTCCTCTTCCTCTGGCTATCGTCCCTCGGATGCGCACGCAAGCCTTCCCTTGGCTTACCTCCATGCCACCCTTCACGTGTGCCCTTGAAGTCCACTTCCTGGCTTGCCCTTGGAGCTCTCCTCCCTCGGCTCTCGTCCCTCGGATATGTCCACCATGTGTGATTCTCCAAGTCCTGCAAACTCAATCACACACATCAAATACAACATAACACTCTAACCTTAAACATATTCACCCACACACATCAAAACTATGATCTTTCAATCATTTAAGGGTCGATTGCCTCAACATTCTCTACATCATCTCACTATCGATTCAATCAATCGATATGATGTAGATAAGAACCTACTACACAAGGACATTATTATACTTAGTTATTTGGCACAAATACAAAGTAAGCATAATAACCAAACATGCCTTTATTAATGATAGAATATGATACAAAAAATCCCTAGTCAATCATCACATAATTGGCTCTAGGGCTTCTACTAACACGAGGCACCATCAATCACAAGTGAGGCGCCTTAGGTCTTCAAAATCAACCTCTAAGTTGATCATTTTCGCTCTTGCTCGCTTGGGTGATGCTCCGGTCATCTAGAATTGAGCTCATTTGAACCTAACTCTGACCTTTTCCTCGAACGGACTTCCTCCCCGACTTCTCGTCCTTTGGACGTTGCGCAAGTCCTTCTTCTCCACTGGTGTACTTTTCCACAGCTTCTCGTCCCTCGGATGCATCAAGCCCGTCGGCTCCCTTCCCATGCCATTATTCTTGCTTGTCACATCTTCCACTCAACTTCTAATGCTCCTAAGCTCCTGCACATTTAGACACAATGATCAAACACCAACAGGAGTTAACTTAACTCAGTTGATTATATCAAAACTAACTCGAGGCACTTACACCCTACACATCTTCAGGCGCCCAAATATATCTGAGCACCTATAACAAGATAAGTCAATGACAGATAAGTGTGACTAATTCAAATAAGATGAGATTGTATCTAGGCACTTAAAAGGCTTCCTGGCATCTGAAAATATCTTTATAAGCATCAACGAGCAGAGCCTTCATCATATTTTATACGATTGTTACTACTCTCTTTGTTCTCAAAAGAAAAGCTACAACGCGAAGCTCTATGGCAAGGGAAGCTCTAGGAGGCGTATGTTGCTCAGGACTTCCAGATTGGCTCGCAATAGTTGGTTTGCTTTTATTGTACAAGTTGTACTTTTATCTTTTATATTTGTGCTTGTTCTTTAAATTTGTAAGCGATTTCTCCGCTGTGACATTAAATTTGTGCTTCTTTAAATTTGTTTTTTAAAAGGAGACAAATTAGTGGGTGGGCGTCACCCATATTTAGGCCTTGGATGTACTGACCTTGTGGGCTTGGGAACCAAGTAAACCATCAACGTCTTTTCTGTTGGTTGTTATTGTTTTTATTATATTCCACTGCGACTAACTTTGATAGAACGAACATGACAAAACGAGTAAAAGAAAAGCGATGATTCAATATTTATCCCCCTTTATCAATGCGCATCAATCCTACAAAACCAGAGAAAATAGTGAATCAGAGGTAAAGGTGGACGAAGACTCAGAGACGAGGAAGCTCCAAGCATGAAAGTTCAATGAACAATAGATTCATCTGGCATCAGGTAATGAGGTTAGAAACTTAGGAAATTCATCACTTAGGAAGGCTGACAAAAGAGAATTAGTCGATTCATCTATATTTAGGAATCAATCGACTAATACTCTGGAAAATAGATGGAAGAGTTCAAATCGGACTATTAATTGATTGATTGTTACATCAATCGATTAATATCAATCTACAATCAAACAAAAGCGAGTCGGACTTGCATGTTCAATTTAACTTAGTGCACTAGACAAATTATGGTTTACATCAGTTGACTGATGGCAATCAAAATTGAACAGAAGAGGGTTAGTCTCGCCTGTTACACTTGACTGGTTACATCAGTCAAATAATGGTTTACATCAATCGACTAATGTTCAAATTAAAGATAAAATCAAATAGATTATAGAAGAGTTGATGGTCGTTCAACAACATGAACAATTGTCAGAAACTATATCAGTCAGAAACTATATCAGTCAACTGATAGTCTACAACAATCCACTAATGTCTGAAATAAAGGCCTTGACTCAAGGATTCATATAAAAGAAAAAGAAACTATTTGAAGGGATAGAACTCTCATCTCAAGCCAAAGCTTTCATGCTATCTGATTGTTGAGAAGTTTCTTGAGCTCAATCACCAACTTTGGTGCAAGCATTTGAAGAAGAAGAAGTCTACATCTAAAGTAAATCATTGTAATCTCTTCTTGCATCATCTCCTTTTGCATTGTGTTGTAAGACTATTGTAGAAGGTTTCTCCACCTTCAATTTTGATCCGAGAAGGAGGATTTCATTAGCAGTGGTGGATCAGTAGTGGTTACTCGCCTAAGAGATGGATAACAAGTAAAACAAAAGTGTCAGCATTTTGTGTATGGTTTGCTTCAAGTTTCTACTATAAACCTAAATCGAATAATCGAAGTGAGCTATTCATCCCCTCTAGCTCTCATGATCCTAACAAGTAATATCAAAGCAAGATCGCTTCAGAGGACTTATCTCCAAAGGAGTCAAGCTTAGAATAACGAGATGTCTTTGAAGGATGGTCACAACACTACACAACCATCACATGAGTTGTGGTTCGGAAAACCACCCACAATTAAATATCTTAAATTGCTTGGATGTAAGGTATACATTTTAAACATCAAATATTACTTAGAAAAAATCATCATAAAGTCAAATGAGGGATATTCTTATTGGACACTCCAATCATAGCAAAACCTATTGAATTTATAATAAGAGATCTAAAATAGTTAAAGAATCTCTAAATATTATTTTTGAAGAAAATCCATCTTCAAATCTAACAAAGGCAATCGATGTTGAAACACAATTTGAATTAGAAAAATTAACATTAAATGAGAGAAACGATAAAGGGGGAGAAAACCAAGAGAGTGAGAGAGAAAGAATAGAAGGGTCATCACTTGAGTATGTGATCACCACAACTCAAAAACCAAGATCCATTAGGACATATGTCAATCACCCCTTAGATCAAGTCGTGGGAGACTTTACACAAGGTGTGAGAACTCGATATTGTTTTTAAAATAAAGGAAGTCAAATAGCATTGATATCCCAAATTGAATCAAAAATTATTGATGATACCTTATTTGATCCAGATTGGATTTTTTCAATACAAGATTAATTATCTCAATTTGAGAGAAGTTAAGTTTGAGACTTACTTTCAAGATCCAAAGAAAATTCAATTATTATACAAAATATTTTTTTAAAACAAACTTGATGATAAGGGAGTGTTTGTGAGAAATAAAGCTAGATTGGTTGCTAGACGTTTTAAGCAAGTAGAAGAGTTAGATTATGATGAAACATATGCACTCGTAACTTGATTAGAGTCCATTAGAATGATATTAGCATTCACTACTCATAAAGATTTTAAATTGTATCAAATGAATGTAAGGTCAGCGTTTCTAGATAGTTTTATTAATGAAGAAGTTTATATTGAGCAACCACTAAGGTTTGAAAATTCAAAATTTCCAAACCACGTGCATATGCTTAAAAGGCATTGTATGGACTAAAACAAACACCTTATGCTTGGTATGAATGATTGTTAATATTTTTAGTGTCTAAAGGATTTTTATAAAGGACAAATTGATTCTACATTATTTCTGAAAAATAGTGGAGATGACATTTTTGTGGGACAAATATATGTGGATGACATTATCTATGATTTCACAAACAAAGATTATCTAAATGAGTTCATCAATCACATAGAGAGAATTTAAAATAAGTTTGGTTAGTGAGTTGATATTTTTCCTAGGACTACAAATTAAACAAATGAAAGAAGGAATATACATTCATCAATCTAAATATGTAAAAGAAATCATTCAGAAATTTGGAATTAAAAATGCAAAGAAATATCTACTCTCATAACCACTAATATCAAATTAGATAATGATCTTGAAGGCAAAAAAGTTGATCCAAATTATATCATAGTACTATAGATAGTCTTCTTTATCTTACAATTAGTAGACTCGATATGTTGTTCGTTGTGGGTATGTGTGCAAGATATTAATTTTGTACCAAGGAGTCACACTTATATGCCATTAAATGAATCCTTTGATACCTAAAGGGAACTCAAAAGGTAGGACTATGATATCCTAGAACCCAAACATTTTATCATGTAGGATACTCCGATTCCAATTATGTCGAATGCAAATTGGATCGAAAGAGCACTAGCGGAGAATATCATGTTGATGCATCATGCATTCATTAAACATAAACAAAAATGTAGACTTTAAGAGGGAGAGGGTACCTCTAGAGATAACACATCTAGGATAGATGCATCTAGAGATCAATCATCTAGTGGACATAAGTTTTAGATCATTTTGACATGCTACTTGTATTTTTCAGTCCTATTTTTTCAGATGTGATTAACATAATTGCATTTTATCAGTTAGAGAAGCTAGTGTATTGTTATCATTCCATTAACACTGGCTTACTCTCTAAATTTTATAACAATCTATATCCTGTAGGGAATGATCTCATTTATAGGACCTGCATGAGTAAATATGACCTTAACTTTACCCCGGAGATACTTGGGACATTTCTAGATTGTCGGCCCTCTGAGATCTCTTTTGTTTGCTATCCCTCCTATCTTGAGCCACTTCCTGAGCCCTTTGACCATCTCATCATTAGCTTGATATATAAGGTGTTTTATCATCATACTAGACCTCTTGGTCGGCATATATTTTTTGTCAATAGTTTGTCTGCTCTTGACAATGTCCATCATAAGGTCATTGTCCAATGTATACTCCCCATTAATTGTTAATCATGATCTGGCCAAGGTGAGGATAAGCCATCTATTCATGTTATATGCATTTTGGCATAGGTTAAATGTTAACATTGCTCTCAATGTGTTTAATTGCATAGTACATTTTACCACTCCTATCCCAGAAAAAGATTCACATGCCATTTGAACACATCATTACATCATAGTTAGCATCATTAGGCATTAATGTTAACAAGGGTGATGTCTACCCTTTGTCAGAAACATTTTCTCAGATTCGTCTACATACTTTTTCATTGGCTAGCATGTAGTCGGGGGATGAGATCATGGTTTAGATGATCGGTCATGGGGATGTTAATGTCGCAGCTCAGTCTACAAGTGGGGAGGAGGTACCTCAGCTTCTGGCACCTGAGCTGATGAATGACGACGATTGTAGCAATTATCTAGAGGAGGAGCTGGAGGTGTTGGATACACATGTTGAGGATTTAGTTTTGACTATCCACGAGTTGCGTCAGACGGTGCATGAGCAGCTAGCTACCATTATTAACTATCATCTTATGACTCAGTCTTCCATTGCCTCAACACAATCTTCTATTACCTCTCTGACATAGATGTTTCAGTCATGGATGTCGATACATCCACATGACCTCCAGATAATGATTGCAAGTATCCCAGGATAGTTTTGATATGATCAATCAAGTCAAGTTAGGTCCTAGTTGTGTTTGATCCCTATGTTTAAGTGTGTAGGAGCTTAAGAGCATTGAAAGTCTAGTGGAAGACGCAACAGACGAGATGGATGACACAGGAAGAGAGTTGACGGGCTCGGTGCATCTGAGGGATGCGAATATTGCGGAAGAGTACACTGGTGGATGAGAAGGGCATGCATGATGTCCGAGGGATAAGAAGCTGAGGAGGAAGCCCATTCGAGAAGAAGGCCAGAGTTGGGTTTGAGTGAACCTAACCCTAGTTAGCTAGAAATCACCCAAGTGGACAAAGGATGAAAAAGTCAACATAAGAGTTGACTTTAACCAAAAGGTCAACTGAGGTACCTCAATGCCTTCAAAGGCGTCTTAGTTCATCAAGCTGATCTCTGCACAAAAGCAGAACTGAGACACCTCAGTTTGAACCTGAGGCGCCTCAGATCAGAACTGAGACGCCTTTGATCGGAATTGAGACGCCTCAGATCAACACTTATCAACAGTTTGTCGTTGGCGCCATGGATAAAACTTTATCCATTTGAGGTGTCTTAGATCAGTTGAACTGAGGTGTCTCAGGTCTATTGAGGCAATCTATAGTCCGTTTGACCATGTGTTTTGATGTTTGGGAAAAATATTTAGGTTGAGTTTTCCCTTGTATTTAATATGTGTATTTGAATGTGCAGGTTCTGCAGGAAACACATAGACTCAGCTTGATGATTTCGGGTCCGATAAAAGATGGTGCATCCGAGGGACTATGGACAAGGCAGCAATAATGAGATGAGGAAAGCGCACTTCGAGGCATATGCGAAGTATGACATGAGGACGAGCCGTGGGCTTGTATGCATCCAAGGGACGAGAGCCAAAGGCATACGTGAAGGATGACATGGAGACGAGCACGGGCTTGTATGCATCTAAGGGACGAAAGCTAAAGTGAAGAAGACTTAAAGGCAATAGGTCAAGGCTGTAATAAAGAGTCAAGTGAGTCACGAGGGATTGTGGACCTGACAATAAGGATTGAGGCAGAAGGAAACTCCAAAAGATAAGATGTGAAGGATGGAGAGACATCCGAGGGACGCAAGGCTGATGGAGGAGGCTAGAAGGCTAGGCCTAGGTCGGTCGGGCGAGGATGAGTGCTAAGTGAATGTACTCGTAGTTGAAACCTTAGGTTTAGAGTTTTACCAATCAACTGGTATGAGATCAGTCGACTACACAGAAAGATCAGTCGACTGATCTTCCTATGCAGTTAACTGGTGTCGCTTAAATTCAAATGTTGGGCTATAATGTTCAAATTTGATAGCTGTCAGTCTATTGGTGTTGGCACCAGTCAACTAGTAATGGCTCGATCAACAAACGAGTTTTATTTAAGAAAACTAGATTTGCTTGAGTAAGGTTGATGAAATAGAGGTTGTTAATCTCTATTAGTAGTCTACCAAGCTCTTGTCTGCGTGTGCGGTATTGTGGCGAGGTTTCTCACCCACTAGGAGCTACACAAGCTAGCCAGAGGTTTTTCAGGGACTCATCCACTGATGGACCGGGATCGTCCACCTTACGGACAGTCGTGGAGTAGGAGATTTATCTCCAAACCACGTTAAACGGTTTGTCTCCTTGATTAGTTTAGTTTAATTATATTTTCACTGTGCAAACTAATAAATGTAGGAGAACATCGAGTGATTAGAGGGAAAAGAAGATGGCTCTCCGAAGAGGGCAAACCCATCCGATCCCGTACAAGTGGTATCAGAGCGGGTTACTCTCCATCGGACTAACCGTTGAGGAAGCAAAGATGATGGCCGATTTTGCGGTTCCGCCAAAATTTAAAGGAGGACTACACAATATCACCTTTTAGATGGTGAAGATAAAGGCCTTCTTCAAAATGGATTGGGATATAAGTATGGCGATTGAGGAATCATTCGAAGTTTTGATAGACCAAAAAGGGAAGAAGCTCCAACCAAGATATTGGACTGAGGAGCAACAATTATGATCAAAGGTAAATAATAAGGTAATATCAATTTTAATAGATATTTTACCTAATAATGTGATGAGCAGTGTAGGTAATTATGAGTACGCCCACGAATTATGTAGCAAAGTCAAAATGGTTCTATGGGAAGAACAAAACCTACACAAAAAGAAGAGCCCAAAGAGATGAGTTTAATTTTCCAAGAGGTAGAGGTGGAGCAACTGAATGTGACTCATATTCAACATCCGAGGAGGAGAAAAAAGAAGAAGAACAATCATCCAACTTCGACAATGAGGAAATCACATTCATGAGTGTGGATGAATGATCTATAGCATCCAAGGTTGAAGAGGAAGCCAAGACAAATGAAGAAGAGATCTTGGAAATCAACCTTGCGAGTACCTCCACCAAAGCAAAATCAAAAGACCATATTATTTGTGTTGGGTGCAATGAAAAGGGACACTACAAGGATAAGTGTCCAATAGGTAAGAAAAAGAGGTAAACTCTAAACTTGGTTCAATTTCTTTAAATTCTACTATGGGTTGTAGGAAGAAGAAGAAGAAGATGAAGATTAGAAGCTTCACATGTAGTGAGTGGGGCCACTACCACACCAAATTTTCAAGGAAGGGAAAATTCAAAAATTTGGAGCATTTGAAGAAATAGAAGAAGAACAAGAAGAGAAGCGCATATCAAAAGGGAGCTATAAAGGTAAAAGGGAAGGTATATCCTACTTTTAAATGCAATCCAAATTGTTGCTTTCCCATGCATGCTAATAATATTCATCATGCTCCAATGCATAATTTCGGATTTAAATATCATAATAGGAATATGGTAAATGCACATCATAACCCTAGGAAATCATTTCATGATAAATCCATGCATACTAGACCTAAGGACTAAGATATAAATCCCAAGAAGGGGAGACATATGCCTAGAGTGGGTAGGTCTAAGAATGTTCAAGGTGGACATGTCGATTCTAGGTTTAAAAATCTAGAAAGGAAAAAAATCAAACTTTGAAGGCAAACCTTGATAAGTTGGAGAAAACCCTAGAAATATTCAATATTGGATCTAAAGGATTAGACATGGTGTTGGGTAGTCAAAAATCCAATAATGATAGATCGAGTTTGGGATACCAATCTAACTCATCCAAGGTCAATGACAAGATATATGCTAAGGTAGCATATGATTATGGAAAGAATGAGAACTTCAAAAATGGAAAGGGAGTGTCATTTAAGGGCAAAAAAATATTAACCAAGGACAAGGTGTCCAAGGTTAAAGGGAAAAAGAACTTAACTAAGGATAAGGTATCCAAGGTTAAGAAGGTCACTTTTGTTAGTGCAATCAGCCCAAGTTTAATCAGTACGATTTTGAGTTTTGATGTGTATCTCAATATGATTAAGTTAGGTTTTCATATTGATTTTATGTGTGTTTGAGTCATGCAGGACTTGGTGGAACACACATATGGGAGATCTCATCCTAGTGCTTGGGTCTTTGAGTCGGTGAAGGATGGTGCATCTGAGGGACGGTCGGATGAGAAGCAATGAAGTAAAGTCGAGGGAAGCAGACTTCAAGGCATTCACGAAGGATGGTATCAGGACAAGCCGAGGGTTTGAATGCATCCGAGGGACAAGAGCCAAAGGAAGAGAGCTTCAAAAGGCGACTTCGGAGAGGATAAGTGAGAGTGTGTAATAGGAGCAGTTGACTGGTAGGCACACCATTCGACTGAACCTTCTGTGAGTTTCGAACAGTAAGATAAGTCGACTCGTCTAGATGGCAGTCGACTAGTCTATTCAAAATCTAGCCGTTGGCTGAGCACCAGTTGACTGGATTGGCATCAGTTGACTGGTGTCGGGGCTGAGCTATTTTGTTAATAGCTCTCTCCTCTATTTAAAGAGAAGCCTTGAGATTTGAGAGAGGTTAGCTCTGTTGATGCAGTCTGACCCTGATTGTTGTTTTGGTGTTGACATCGATTTTAGTTTAGATTGATGATTGGGTTTAAGTCCTGGTCGTGGACTAGGCATACCTAGTGGGACTAGGTTTGATGAAATCCTAACTTGGAGGGTTAGGTGTGAAAAATCCTAGCTTGGAGGGCTAGGTGTGGAAAAGTCCTAACTCGGAAGGTTGGGTGAAAAGTCCTAGCTTGGAGGGCTAGGTGAAAAGTCCAAACTTGGAGGGTTAGGTGAAAAGTCCCAACTTGGAGGGTTAGGTGTGAAAAATCCTAGCTTGGAGGCTAGGTGTGGAAAAGTCCTAGCTTGGAGGGCTAGGTGAAAAGTCTTAACTTGGAGGGTTAGGTGAAAAGTCCCAACTTGGAGGGTTAGGTGAAAAATCCTGGCTTGGAGGGTTAGGTCCTAGCTTGGAGGGCTAGGTTGGATGAAACCCTAGCTTGGAGGGCTAGGTTGGAGCTCCTGGATCGGTCTAGTGACCGATCAGGGAGGTTGGCAGGTACTCCTTCGTGGATCGGTCTGGTGACCGAACCAGCGATGACTGATCGGACTGGTGACCGATCAGGGAGTATGCGTTTCACTCACTGCACAGCTCCTGATCGGTCTGGTGACCGATCAGGGAGCTCACAAGTGGGTTGAGTTCCCGTGCTGATCTGCTCCTGATCGGTCCGGTGACCGATCAGGGAGCATCCAGTAGATTTTTGGCAAACCTACTGATCGGCTCCTGATCGGTCTGGTGACCGATCAGGGAGAAACTGTGACCGATCAAGCTGAACGATCAACTGTCGCGAGGTTCCTAACTTTGACCGATCAGGCTGGAGCCTGATCAGTCTGGGAGCAGCCTGATCGGTCTGGTGAGCGATCAGCCAGTGGATTCCGAGCGGGATTGTGGCAAGCTGACTTCTGGATCGATTTGGTGACCGATCTGGTGACCGGTCAGGGTGACCGATCATACGTGCTTGCGATCCCAAGTTTCTCACTATGAACCGATCAGGTTGGAGCCTGATCGGTCTGGGATAGTCCTGATCGATCCGGTGACCGATCACTTTAACTCAAATTGCACTGTCAGACGCTCTGATCGCGTCTAAACGTATCTGATTCTCTGCGCTTAACATCTGATATTTGATTTTCTGCTTGATATGTTGTGCTAATGCTCTAATTAAGTGTGCAGGTGACAGGGATGGATACAAACACTCAAGGAGAGTCAATGGAGGCCTTTCCTTGGAGCAGGTTTGTCCGTTTTCCATCTCAGGTTGCAACAGGCGCTGGCTGCTGACTGGAGCTGCTGACTGGAGCTAGTCTGAGGGAAGCTCAGGGAGTCCAGGAGAGCTCAGTGGTAGGCTGGGGGTTGCAGGTGAGCAGCTGGAGGCTGCAGGGAGATTGCTGTGACCTGGCGCTACTGGAGAAGACTTAAGCTGCGTAGCGGAGAAGTTGAGAAGTGACTTCTTGCTAGAGCTTACTGCGACTTCTTCTTACTGCATTCTTGTGCTTGTGCGATCCGATGTTCCATCATCTTGAGCAAGCAACTGTAATCTTTGAAGCAACCATCTGTTACTTGAGCATTGGGAAGAAGAGTCAGAAGTCTTGGCGAGTCCATCAGCGAGAAGACACGAAGAAGGGGATTCATGCGTGAGATCTGCGCTAAGTGGAGCTCGGGAGAAGTTTGTCTGAGTTCTTGCTGTCCTAAGTGCTAAGTAAGATCTTTCTTATGTTTCATTGTGCTTAAACATTTATCCTTGTTGAAACGCTGTGGAGAGGTTACTCCACCGAGAAGGAGGTTGCATTTTATTAGGTGTTCACCGGGGCTTGATCTGCTAATGATCAAGGGATCGCCCACCTTAAGGGCACACCAAGGAGTAGGGGCAAGTTATCCCCGAACGTTGTAAATCCTCTTGTTAGCGTTTTTGCATTTGTGCATAGCTAGGTTTTATTTCTGCATACTCTGTTTCCTTTAGCTTCCGCTGTGCTACTAATCTGTGAGTCGCAGAAAACCTAAAAGAGCCAAAGTTTCATTGTCTGGCTACATTCACCCCCCCTCTCTAGCCATTCAAGGTCCAACAAGTGGTATCAGAGCTTGGGGCTCTGTACAAGCGGATTAACAACCGAGAGCTATCAAAAATGGCCTTGAGAGAAGGTTTTTCCACCACCCGTCCACCCTTCTTCGATGGAGCAGATTTTCAATATTGGAGATCGAAGATGGAGTACTACCTAAAGATGGACATCAACACTTGGTTCGCTGTGAAGGAGGGGTTTACCCCTCTAAAGGATGATGTGTAGGACCGGTGCCGTCGATAGAGGGGGGGGGGTGAATATCGACCGTGAAAACTTCGCGGAAATCTTCATAACTTTCGTTCTAGACTTAGAGTGTTAGCGCAGCGGAAAATAAGAACAGAAAAATAAATGCACAACAGAATGACACGGGGATTTTACTTGGTTCCCGACCCCCCAGGGTCAGTACATCCAAGGCCTATGCACGGGAACGCCCGTCCACTATTGGTCTCCTTTCCGGACTTTCCGGAGGCGGAGAAACCCGACTTACAGTGCAATATTACAATCAAAAATATTGAAAGTTAAAGTACAGTAATTAAAAAGCAAACCAACGATAAAAAGTATGAAGCTTGACCGATCTGGACCTCCGAAGTGCCGCGCACCTCCTCCTGGAGCCTCCCGATCGTAGAGCCTCATTTCTAGCGTGTTGTCGTCGGTTGAAATGATCAAAATCGCTCTGGAATGTTGTATCTGAAGCAGAGGGGTCGAAGCCCCTTATATAGGCCTCCTGGGGGCGCCCTGGACGCTGGGGGCGCCCCGGAAGACTCGGTCAACTCTTATCCTTGCGCCTACCTCGTCGTTGGTGATAGGATCGTTGACCAGGGCGCCCCAGACCTCCAGGGCACCTTCATGATGGCTTATCTGTGTTTTGAGTTCGAAACTGCACATACAGCTTTGAACCAGGGCGCCCCGGACGCTCAGGGCGCCCTGCTTGACACCTATTCTGCCTGCTTCACATTTACTATGTTTTTACACTTGGCTCAGGGTGCCCTGGCTGTTCAGGGTGCCCTGGTTGGTGAGGGCACCCTCAACACTGGGGGCGCCCTCCTTAAGCCTGCAAACTGGTTACCTTACTTGCTTTGTCTCCGGTTCTTGTTACCTGCAAGATACACAAACACAAAGCATATATACATATAATATTAGGCTTAAGGACTTGGTTCGGACTTCGGATTTGCACAAAACCCTAGGTCGAACCGGCACGAGTTCCTATCCCCGAGAACTCGCCCTTCACCTACTCCTTTCAGGAGATGGTTGCCCCCCGGCCCTTCGGGTGGACTTTTACTTAGCTTCCGATTACTCCGGATCTCGAGACGCCCAAACCCTGACCCGTCTCTACTCCTGTCCTTAGTCATCGCTCAGCTAAGTTGCTTAGTCCCTCGGACCAAGTCTTTATTTCCTAGCAGTCCTTCGCCAGGTGCCTAGCAGCCCTTCGCTAGGTCTTTGTTACCAAGCGGTCCTTCGCCTGGTGCCTAGCAATCCTTCGCTAGGTCTTCTCTGCCTAGTAGTCCTTCACTAGGTGCCTAGCAACCCTTCGCTAGGTCTTAGGGTTACGATACCTAGCAGCCCTTCGCTAGGTGCCTAACAGCCCTTCGTTAGGTCTTGAGGATTCGATACCTAGCAACCCTTCACTAGGTGCCTAGCAGCCCTTCGCTAGGTCTTTAGGGTTCCGATGCCTAGATTAACTAGGACTTTTCTTCAACTCAGGTTACTTCACTTTTACTCCCCTTTGTCTATTCATTGTATCACTGACTTAAGTGAATTGTCAAACATTAAAACACTTAAAGAGGAACATCATTGATGCAACTTGCACCAACAATCTCCCCCTTTTTGATGTTTGATAATAACTTAAGTTAGATTGGTTTAAGGGGCTAACTCACTATCCTTGGGGTAAAAAAAATAAAAATGATAGATTGGTTTAAGGGGCTAACTCACTATCCTTGGGGTAAAAAAAATAAAAAATGATATAAATTTTGAAACTACATTTTTGATCTTTGGGGAAAATATTTCTAACTTAAGCACACATCTCTCCCCCTTTGTCATACATCAAAAAATAAAATACTTGCACCAATAAAAAACCTTTGGTTCTTTGTGAAAATACTTAGTGCAAAATCTTGAAAGCATTGTAATTTGAAAGATATATTACAATTTTTTGAAAAAAAATGCTATTTGTTTTGAAAAGGACTAGTACTTTGAAAAATTATGTAATTTTTTTGAAAAATATAAGTACCTTAAAAAAATGTATTAAATTTTTGAATGATTAAGTACTTTTGGAAAAGATGAGACTTTGAAAAATATAAGTAATTTTTGAAGCATTATATTTTACTTGACTAGGATTCTTTTCCAGTCTGACACAATCCTAGGAAACCTTGTTAACTACAAGGACAATTTCCTAAGTGTCCTGGAAAATTTTCAAACTCAAGTAAGTATTAACAGAATTTCAAAAAAAAATGATAATACTTTTGAAAACATATGCTAGTGCAATTTGAAGTATGTGTAAACTTTTTGAAGACTCAATATTTTGCTTGACTTGGTTTATTTTCCAGTCTGACACTATCCTGGGAAACCTTGTTGACTACAAGGACTTTTTCCTAAGTGTCCTGGACATTCTCCAACCCAAGTAAACATTATTTCAAAAATAATTTCATAAGTCACACAATTTTTAACGAATAGAATAATAGTATTTTGAAAGACTTAGATTTTGAAAATATGAAAACATGTTATTAAATAAGTCTTTTAATTTGACCTCCCCCTAAACTTGACCCAGTCCCGGGAAGCTTGTTGACCACAAGTACTCTTCCTCTGAGTCTTAAGGTTTGATTCAGATCAAAAGAATAATTTTCAAAATGATTTAAAACTTGTTAGACTCCCCCTAAATTTGACACGTCCTAGGAGTCCTTGAAGATCATGAAGTGGACCTTTCCTCTGTGTCTTTAGGCTTTATCAAAGTCAAAGAACCGATAATTTTTAAGTAGATAGATTTTGAAGCCACAATTTGGAAAGAAGATAATTTTGAAAACATATGTAATGCAAATTAAGGTGCAGTTTTCGAAAAATATTTTTAATAAAAAGAACAAAACACTCCCCCTGCATCCAACACCGTTTGACTCTATTTAAGTGCCTTAAGGAACTTTAGTGTTGTCCTAAGAGGCTTGTGTCTAATTGCGTGAGTCAAACAATTTTTGAAAAGATATAATTTTGAAAAAACATATAATATGCATATTCAATCAGACAAGCATGAATTCCATAAAAACATTATTATGTTGAAGCACTATTTTGAAAATATATTTTTAGAAAAATATTCTAATGATTTTTGAAAAACAATTTTGAAAAATATTTTTCAATTTATTAGTCCTTAACATCTCACCCATTTTAGATGTATCAATACAACAAGCATGATTGCCTTATAAGTGTATTGTGAGATGCTTGAATCATTTTTCTTTAATTTATTTTTCAATTCTAAGATTTAATTGAAGCTTGTGTTAGATTTGAATTTGACAAGAAATAACTTGAATTTGAATTTCAAAAATTGGCTTCCAGGTCTTGGCGAGGCACTAGGCCTTCTTTGGCCGAAGCCTTATGGGATCATCCACCCTTTCCTTGACAAAGTCTTTTAATGAAATTTCATTTTCAAAATTATTCTTTGAAAAATTTCTGGTCTAACTAATTTCTGGTCAAAATTATTCTTTGGATCGGTAGCTTCGGCTAGTTCCGCCAAATTGGCTTCCCTAACGTACTATCATCTCACCTCCACCCAATACTATGTTATCAAGTTTCAATTATTCTTTTCCCTATAGCCGTTCTAATATATGCATAAAATTTAAATATGAATGACATGTCATATATTTTAAAAGAATAGCAGATGCATGTCATGGCAATTATGCATGAGTCAAACAAGTCAAATAATTTTATTTAAGTTTCTAAAATGTATCAAATTCCCGATTTGATACATGTCGAGTGAACCCGCGAATATGTTAACCCACTTTGACATATTTAATGTTATTAATTTTAATTGTTACACTTTGGGTAAAATTTTATTTTAGTATGAGTTTAAGATATTTAAGATTTTAGTTGGATTAATTACGAATTAATCGAGGTTGAATTAATTAGACATTAATTGATTAGGATTGAAGTTTTAATTTGAATTCAACTTAATTTTACTTTGAATTTAATTAAATTGATTTAATTAAGATTTAATTTTGGTTTAATTTGATTTTAATTGAGTTTAATTGAATTATTTGAATTAATTCGAATTTAATTGAATTGTTTGAATTAATTTGAGTTATTTGAATTAATTTGAATTTAATTGAATTATTTGAATTTAATTAAGTTTAATTAAGATTTAATTTGAATTTAATTAAGATTTAATTAAGATTTAATTTGAATTCGGTTATAATGATTAATTAATAATTGTGGGTTTAAATTCATCATTTTCATTATTTCGAAAATTTCTTCTTCATCTTTATCTTTCTTTCCAAGTTTTTCTAATAATTTTGATTTATTTGAATTTTTGTAATTTTTATTAACTATGGCCTTTATCTTAGATAGTTCTCTATCCTCCTCAAGATTAGGTCTTTCAATATCCTTACAGTAGGTGGAGTAATTTGGGCCACTAACTAAGGTTTTATAATAATCTTCAATATTATCTATAATTAAATTATTATCTAGTAGAAAATTATCTTCAGAATTATCCTCAAAGTTATCCTCAGATATATCTTCAATATTTTCCAAACATTCAGAATTAATCTCTAGATTATCCTTAGAATTAATTTCTGGATTATCTCTAAGATTTTCAGAATTAATTTCTTGATTATCTTTAAGATTTTCAGATTCAGATTCAGATTTGTACAACGGATTTTCAAATTTGAATTTGTAATTATCTAAAGAATTATCAGAGTTTATTTTAGATTTAATATCAAAATTAATTTTAGCAATTATTGAATTTATATTAATAATTAAATAGTTAATTTTGGATATTTCGATCATATCCGCATTCTCTAATTTTTCATGCAAAATATTCAATCTACTATGCAGTAAATTTAATTTTTCAGAAAAATTAACTGGATTATCTAAAAACTGTGCAGGGAATTGTAAAACTTTTGGAACGTAAATTTTTCGTACCTTTGCCGGACATTTGTTTTTGTAATGCCCGTATTTTTCGCACTTGAAGCATCTGATATGGCTTTTGCCCCTCCGGTATCCTGGCGTTGGTGCCTCCTTCGCCGCCGGTGATGTATGATTCTTATGAGTAGGGCACTGATTTTTGTAGTGCCCTCTCTCCCTGCACGTGAAACAAATAATATGCAACTTAAAATTTGACATTAAAATTAAATTATACCTGATTCACCCCTGAGCTCCCCCTCGACTCCTGGCGTCTTTGCTTCGTCGGCGGTTAGTCCGGTGAAGAGCGGCTCGGCTCTGATACCACTTGTAGGACCGGTGCCGTCGATAGAGGGGGAGGGGTGAATATCGACCGTGAAAACTTCGCGGAAATCTTCGTAACTTGCGTTCTAGACTTAGAGTGTTAGCGCAGCGGAAAATAAGAATAGAAAAATAAATGCACAATAGAATGACACGCGGATTTTACTTGGTTCCCAACCCCCCAGGGTCAGTACATCCAAGGCCTATGCACGGGAACGCCCGTCCACTATTGGTCTCCTTTCCGGACTTTCCGGAGGCGGAGAAACCCGACTTACAGTGCAATATTACAATCAAAAATATTGAAAGTTAAAGTACAGTAATTAAAAAGCAAACCAACGATAAAAAGTATGAAGCTCGGCCGATCTGGACCTCCGAAGTGCCGCGCACCTCCTCCTGGAGCCTCCCGATCGTAGAGCCTCGTTTCTAGCGTGTTGTCGTCGGTTGAAATGATCAGAATCGCTCTGGAATGTTGTATCTGAAGCAGAGGGGTCGAAGCCCCTTATATAGGCCTCTGGGGGCGCCCTGGACGCTGGGGGCGCCCCGGAAGACTCGATCAACTCTTATCCTTGCGCCTACCTCGTCGCTGGTGATAAGATCGTTGACCAGGGCGCCCCGGACCTCCAGGGCGCCTTCATGATGGCTTATCTGTGTTTTGAGTTCGAAACTGCACATACAGCTTTGAACCAGGGCGCCCCGGAAGCTCAGGGCGCCCTGCTTGACACCTGTTCTGCCTGCTTCACATTTACTATGTTTTTACACTTGGCTCAGGGCGCCCTGGCTGTTCAGGGCACCCTGGTTGGTGAGGGCGCCCTCCTTAAGCCTGCAAACTGGTTACCTTACTTGCTTTGTCTCCGGTTCTTGTTACCTGCAAGATACACAAACACAAAGCATATATACATATAATATTAGGCTTAAGGACTTGGTTCGGACTTCGGATTTGCACGAAACCCTAGGTCGAACCGGCACGAGTTCCTATCCCTGAGAACTCGCCCTTCACCTACTCCTTTCAGGAGATGGTTGCCCCCCGGCCCTTCGGGTGGACTTTTACTTAGCTTCCGATTACTCCGGATCTCGAGACGCCCAAACCCTGACCCGTCTCTACTCCTGTCCTTAGTCATCGCTCAGCTAAGTTGCTTAGTCCCTCGGACCAAGTCTTTATTTCCTAGCAGTCCTTCGCCAGGTGCCTAGCAGCCCTTCGCTAGGTCTTTGTTACCAAGCGGTCCTTCGCCTGGTGCCTAGCAATCCTTCGCTAGGTCTTCTCTGCCTAGTAGTCCTTCACTAGGTGCCTAGCAACCCTTCGCTAGGTCTTAGTGTTACGATACCTAGCAGCCCTTCGCTAGGTGCCTAACAGCCCTTCGTTAGGTCTTGAGGATTCGATACCTTGCAACCCTTCACTAGGTGCCTAGCAGCCCTTCGCTAGGTCTTTAGGGTTCCGATGCCTAGATTAACTAGGACTTTTCTTCAACTCAGGTTACTTCACTTTTACTCCCCTTTGTCTATTCATTGTATCACTAACTTAAGTGAATTGTCAAACATTAAAACACTTAAAGAAGAACATCATTGATGCAACTTGCACCAACATGATGAAGGCAAGGAACTCGAATCATGGCGTTGGTCGGCTGAACAAACCCGGAAGAGTGAAGCTAACGCGAAGGCGGTCGTGACCCTACAATGTGGCATGAACAAAGACCAACTCATCAAGGTTGGTCCATTTTCAAGTGCAAAAGACTTGTGGAGCAAGCTTATAGAACTCCACGAGGGCACCCGAGATTCAAGAATTGCCAAGAGGGACTTATTCCTCAACCAACTCCAAAACCTCTCTATGAAGGAAAATGAAACCGTAAGTGAGTTACATAGCCGGTTCAAGGAAGTCCTCAACGGACTTAATTCTATTGATGAAAAGGTCGAGAATCGCGACCTTGTGAGGTATGTGTTAAAAGTATTTCCAAGGAATGCTTTGTGGTCATCCATGGTGGATGCCTACAAAGTTTCCAAGGATTTATTAATTGTTAAATTAGATGATTTATTTTGTGAGATAGAACTTCATGAAATGGCTAACAAAGGCCCCAAGGAGAAGGGGATTGCCTTAGTTGCAGGGGAACGATCCAACAAGAAGAAGAAGGAGAAGAAGAAGGAAAAGGAAGTCTCTTCATCTTCATCCTCTTCCGAATCCGAGTCCGATTCTGAGGAAGATGACAGCGGGTCTTCTTCCTCCGAGATGACAAATTTCGTTAGAAGAATGATGAGGAAGAATCGACGCTTCAAGGGTAAAGGTAACCCTAGTGAAGCTAAAGTTGATAAATCTAATGTGTCTTGTTATGAGTGTGGCAGGAAAGGGCACTTCAAGAGTGAATGCCCAAAGCTAAAGAAGAAGGAGGAGAAATCCAAGAAGAAGGAGGAAAAGTCAAAGAAGAAGAAGAAGGCCTTGAAGGCCACTTGGGATGAATCATCCTCAAGTGCATCCGATGAAAAGAAGGAGGAGAAGAGCACAAGGCATGTGGCACTCATGGCTCTTGGAGAAGAAAGCAGTGATGAATTCTCCGACTCCTCAAACGCGGCTTCATCATTTCGGATGATGAAGAGGTAACCACTCCCGAACTTGAGAAATGTTATAGAGCTATTGCATGCTTAACCAATATGCTGAAAAATCAAAAAAGAAGGTTAAATCATTGCAATTAGAAATTGAACAATTGAAGTCATCTAGGGATGAGAACATAGACGACTTGCATGTTGAAATGTTAGAGGATGAGATTAAATCTTTGAAAATTGAGGTTGAACATTTGAAATCCTCTAGGGTTGAGAATGTAGATGATTTGCATGTTGAATTATTAGAAGAGGAAAACAAATCATTAAAGAGTGAAGTTGAGAGGCTCAAGAGTATTCTTGAGAAATTCTCAACAAGCTCAAAGACCCTAGACATGATCTTGAATGCCCAAAGGGCGGTCTACAATAGGGTCGGTATTGGTTATCGACCCAAAGAACCATCATTTGTGTCTTTGATGTCTAGGCCTGATATGAGACAGTCTAAGACACCTAGAGTCCAAAGAAAAGTTGTCAAGGCATGAGTGCCTAAGTCTTGTTTAGTAGGTGTTTTAGGTCCCAAGGTTTGGGTACCTAAAACTTCTATTTTTCGAATTGTGTAGGTTATGATTGAGGGGGAGCATCTATCAACTTGGTTCGTTGATAGTGGATGCTCCAAACACATAACCGGGGATAGATCATTGTTTACCACACTTCAAAGAAAAAGTAGAGGTAATGTTTCATTTGGTAACAATGGTAGTCTTAAGGTCATAGGAATAGGAGACATTCAAATATCCGAATGTCTTAGAATTAAGAATGTCCTTCTAGTCAAGGGGATGACATTTAATCTCCTAAGTGTCAGTCAATTGTGTGATGCGGGTTACACAATTGATTTTCATTCAAGTCAATGTCTAGTTAGACAACATGACAACTTTGACACGGTACTAGTAGGAACAAGAATAGATAATATTTATCAAGTCTCTTTTAAAAGTACTACTAATGCTTTTGCTAAGTGTCTCATGTCAAAAGAAGAGGAGTCCACCCTTTGGCACCGGAGGCTAGCACATGTTAACATGATGAACATTCGGAAGTTGGCCAACAAGGGATTAGTTTGTGGCTTACCAAGCATCAAGTATGAAAAAGACAAACTTTGTGATGCATGTCAAATGGGTAAGCAAATCAAATCTGCACATAAAGGTAAAAGCGCTGTAAGTACATCTACCGCTTTAGATTTACTTCACATGGATCTATTTGATTGTAGCACTATCATATCTTTGAATGGAAGTAGATATTGCTTTGTTATCATTGATGATTTTACTAGATATACATGGACTTATTTTCTTAAATATAAGGACCAAACCTTAGATGTTTTCATTTCTTTTTGTAGAAGAGTTGAAAATAAAAAATCATCAATGATTAAGACAATTAGAAGTGATCATGGAGGTGAATTTCAAAACCAACGATTTTTAGAGTTTTGTCAAGATAGAGGGTATCGACATGAGTTCTCCACACCTAGAACACCACAACAAAATGGTGTTGTAGAGAGGAAGAACCATGTTCTACAAGAGGCTGCACGAAGCATGATCAATGAGTACTCACTACTGAGTTACTTATGGGTCGAAGCTGTAAACACAGCTTGCTACGTGCAAAATTGAGTCCTCATCCATAGGTTCTTAGGAAAGACTCCTCATGAACTTTGGTTTGGGAAACCACCCACAGTTAAACACCTTAGGGTGTTTGGTTGTAAGGTGTTCATCCTAAACACCAAGGACCATCTTGGAAAGTTCACGACAAAGGCTGATGAGGGGATACTGGTCGGGTACTCCCTAGTTAGCAAAGTCTATCGAGTCTACAATAAGAAATCTAGATTGGTTGAAGAGTCTTCTGATGTAGTTTTTGAAGAAACTCCAAAAGCAAATGACCAATCAGCAAATGCAGAAGGAGTTCAACTCGAACTTAGGAGACTAAGTTTGAATGAAAGTCCAAATGTTGTTGATGGTGATGAGTCTGATGACGGTGAGCCTAGACAACCCATTGATCAGCCGGATCCTTAGGCTGAGCTGGTGTCTAGTGAAACCATTCAAGAAGCACCACCAACACCTAGGCAAACAAGATTAGCCTCTAGTCATCCCCAAGACCAAATTATTGGAGATATCCATCATGGGGTTAGAACTAGATCATTCTTTAGGAATGAGGATCATTCTTTAGGAATGAGGCTAATGAAGTTGCTTTAATTTCCGAAATTGAACCTAGAAAAATTGATGAAACATTAAATGATCCCGATTGGATCATTGCGATGCAAGATGAACTAGGTCAATTCGTAAGAAGTCATGTTTGGGACTTAGTCCCTAGACCCAAGAAGACTACCATTATTGGAACCAAATGGGTCTTCAAAAATAAATTGAACCATAAGGGAGAAATCATAAGAAACAAGGCACGCTTAGTAGCCAAGGGATATAGTCAAGTTGAAGGCCTTGATTATGATGAGACCTATGCTCCCGTGGCCCGATTAGAGTCCATCCGATTGATGCTTGCATTTGCAGCACATCGGGGTTTCAAGCTATATCAAATGGATGTCAAATCGGCCTTTCTAAATGGTTTAATTAGAGAAGAGGTCTATGTTGAACAACCTCCGGGGTTTGAGAGTACCAAATTTCCAAACCACGTATTCAAGCTCAAAAAGGCACTCTATGGCCTTAAACAAGCACCCCGAGCTTGGTACGAGCGGTTGTCGACGTTCCTAATTGAGAAAGGCTTTGTTAGAGGCCAAATAGACCCTACACTATTTCTACGTAGAGATGGTGACAATATATTTGTAGCCCAAGTATATGTCGATGACATTATTTATGGCTCAAACAACAAGGGATATTTAAATGAGTTCATTGTACACATGGAGAGCGAATTTGAAATGAGTATAGTGGGAGAGTTGACTTTCTTCCTTGGACTTGAAATCAAACAAACCCGAGATGGGATCCATGTGCATCAATCAAAATATACTCAAGAAATGCTTCAAAAATTTAATATGAGTGATTCAAAAGAGGTAACCACTCCCATGGCTACAAACACAAGATTAGACAATGATGAGAGTGGTAAACCCGTTGATTTGACTCAATATCGGAGCATGATAGGTAGTCTGCTATACCTCATAGCTAGTTGACCTGATATACTTTTTGCTGTGGGTATGTGCTCTAGGTATCAAGTTTATGCCAAGGAATCTCACTTGATTGCGGTTAAACGAATTTTGAGATACCTCCAAGGCACAATTGGTGTTGGTCTATGGTACCCCCGTACCGAATCATTCGACCTAATTGGCTATACCGATTCCGACTACGCTGGATGTAAGTTGGATCGGAAAAGCACAAGTGGGGGTTGCCAATTTTTAGGATCATCTTTAGTTAGTTGGTCAAGTCGGAAGCAACATTGTGTTGCTCTCTCCACGACCGAGGCAGAATATATTGTTATGGGAGAGAGCATATCACAATTGTTGTGGATGACTCATACTCTAGAGGACTATGTATTAAGCTACAAGGGTGTGTAAGTGTTGTGTGACAACATTAGCACAATTAACCTAACCAAGAATCTGGTCCATCATTCTAGGACTAAACATATTGAAGTGCGTCACCATTTCATTAGAGATCATGTTGCTAGAGGAGATGTTGTACTCTCATATGTAGAGTCCAAATCGAATTTAGCGGACATTTTCACTAAACCACTCCCCGAAAATGAGTTTAGCTTCTTAAGAAGGGAGTTGGGAATGTGTCATGCTTCATAGGATTGAATTGCATTCAAAACCCTTGATGTTCATTTCGAATTGTTGGGCAACAATTGGGTAACTTGGGGACATCTCACACAAACTATAAGGTTCAACAAAATGTTTTTGTTTGCTAGAAATGGGGTGAGATGTTAGGATCAACTCAATTTCTCAAAATGTCAATGCATCCCTTGAGAAATTTGGTTGACGAGATAAAAATCACTTCGGTGACCAAGTATGGGGAAAACCAATGCATAATACATGTGTACTTGGCTTCATGATAATACTTGGACATTCCAATCAAGGAAACTTGATTGGAAACTTGAATTTGATACAAACTTGGTTAAATTTGCTTGAATGTTTGTTGATTGAGTTTGACTCCACTTGGGTGGAGCAAAGTGAATGTTAAATCCATAAGGACCTTCGATCCTTGTTCAGGGATCAATTTTAGTCAAGAGACAACTTCCACTATCGATAAACTTCATCAGATCTTGTCAAAAATTACTTGGAAGTTTGAAACTGTAAGTTTCAGATCGTATCAGGAATTTCAAGAAGCATGATCGGTCACCAGTCCGATCAGGCGTATGACAGATCGGTCCAACGGACCGATCTATCATTTTTGCGAAAAACTGCCAAAACCTACTGTGTTGGTTTGGATCGGTCCCGGGACCGATCTGGCATCCTGTTGTGATCGGTCCATAGACCGATCAGGGGGCTCAGGGAAAAACCTCCAAACCTTCTGATCGCTTCCTGATCGATCATCTGATCGATCAGGAGCCTGCCTGATCGGTCACCCCGACCGATCAGGACCAGGCCAGTCCAATCAGGCCGAAGCCTGATCGGTCTGGGCGCTACCAGATCGAACGGTGATCCGTTCAATCACATTAAATTTCGGTTGGTGGACCGATCCACCAACCTAATAACTTCGCGAAAACCCTTTCTTCCCAAGCCCTAGCGCCGAAACACCTTCCCACGCGATCTTCTTCGTGTGTTTCCTCCTCCCTGTGTGTGTTCTTCCTTGTGCGTGAGTTCCTCTTGCGTGTGAGCTTCTGCCGTGAGTGCGTTCTCTTCCTGTGTTTCCTCCCTCCTGCGCGTGGTTTCCTGTCAAGCTTCTGCGGTTTTCCTCTTGTGAGCAAGTTTCCGGAGTTGATCAACATCAATGGCACCTAAGTAAGATTCCCCTACCTCACCTTGTTGATTACTTCAAATGTCATGATATCTAGTGAACTAACCTTGTTGCTTTTGGGGTTTCTTTTGGTGTGTGCCGTGTGTACCGTACCTATACGATCAAATCTTTCTGTCCTTTGATTATTGATCACATCTTACTCCATTGATTAAACCTATGTTCATTTGCTCATTTTCTGTTATGATTCACTTGATCAATATCTTGACCATGTGATCCTTTGTTCGTGATCGTATCAACATTCGCATCTGTGTCTTGATTTCACTTCATCTTGATCAAATCTATTGCCTTGATTTATTACAATCCTTTAGAAAGTCATCCAAAGGGAAAGAACAAGTGGAGGGCAGCTCAAAGGGCAAAGCCCCTTCTTCATCCGCGCCCTCCCGAAGGCCTCAGCCTTCCTCAAGTTCTCGGTTCCCCAATGCTGCCTGTGAACAGGCTTTTCAATCCCGCACCTTCAAATTACTCTCCTGCCGATCAATTGATGTTCCCTTTCTATCCGAGCACTGCCCCTCCATCATGGAGATAGTCACTTTCTACAACCTTGGCTTTCTCCTCTCCTTGGAGCGGACGATAAACTCTGATCTTGTCTCGGAGTTTTACAACAATCTTCAACAAGGGCCTCAAGGAGGTTTTGAATTCACCACCCGCGTAGAAAAGAGAAATCTCGATTTCTCTTATGAGATTTTAGCGGAGTATCTAGGCGGTCGACGATCGCCTAACCTGTATTCTATTTATCCTGAGCTCCCAGACCCTTTGTTGGCTCCTTTTGCCAATGTTACCCCCGACACCATTTATCAGCATTTCTTTGGACATCCCCGCCCAGCCGGGCTTGATGAGTTGGGTCCTGATTTTTCGACCTTTGCAGCACTCCGTCTCTCTCCTACCGATTACATCCTCTTTAAGATAATCACCAATTGCATCTTGCCTATCACTTCAAAGCCCTTGATCGAGATCCATCCCTATCATTGTCTGATGCTCTATGGTATGCATCGTCGCATGGACTTTGACATCATGGAGAGTATTTTTTAGTCCATCCTATCCTATAGAGAGCCGAGCCGACGCACAGTCTATATGTCTTTTGGTCATGTCATCACCGACTGACTTATGTCAGTAGGTGTTGATGTCACCAAGGGCAGGACAGTGCCCATGGTCAGACAGGATTGTCGACTTGGCCAGCGAGCATTCGCCAAGTCTGGTATCATTATTCGAGATCACGATCGGGCACTGGTTTGGAAGGATGGGAGGGGTCTTGGTGATCTACCTGGGGGAGGTCCACACTTTCAGGCACCCGCCGATGCTGCTGCACCTCAGGAGGCTCCCGCTGCTGCTGCCGACTACGACTATGAGCCCGAGCCGGACCTACGATGGCAGATTTTTGAGCTGGATCAGACGATCCAGTATGATCTTCATCTGCGAGAGCTTTATCGAGAGGAGGTCCGTTCGGAGTTCCGATCTTTCGACCCCAGACTGACCGCGGTGGAGTCTGATGTCTCCGGGGTTCGTGCGCTACAGCAGACGTGGTACGATGAGTGGCGCCAGCACACATTCCCTGGAGGTGCGCCATCTGCCAGTACTGCACCGGGGTCTGTTGTTCCTGATGATGTGGATGACCCTATGCAGGATGTTGATTCCCCCGCTGACGATTGATTATACTCTACATTTGTTTGAGATTTGACTATCTGATGGTTTGGATTGTATGACTTTCGGGCTGTATGCCTCATGACTTGACTTTTATGGCCTTGTGCCGCTCTTGCCTTGACTCTGATGCGATATGATGCATCTGATATTTTCCATGTCTTTCATATTTGTCTTAACATGTTTTGATTGTTGGCTTATCTGCTTGTTCACATGATTGCTATGTTTATGCTTTGCCATGGTTATTGTTGGCTGATATGATTGTTACAAAATTGTTATCATTATGTTTGTCTCATTAAGCGTTGCTATGATTATGCTTATGAATACCATGTCCATATGATACATATGCTTGTATTGCCATGCCTTATCTTTATCATATGTTTTCATATGCTTTCATAAATCATATCATACCTTTGTTGTTTTGGGATACCCCAAGGGTTGAGGGGGAGTATGGTTAAACTTAACAGCCCCTCTAGACCCTTTTCGATGTTCGACAAGAGGGAGAGTGTGGTTGGTTAAGTTTAGATGATTATATTGTATGGGGAGGATCCTGATTCCCCTATGATTCTGAAATTTGAGGAAAATGTTTCGAATCCCTAAACTTAAAATCGGATTGTCAAACAACAAAAGGGGGAGATTGTCGATGCAGTCTGACCCTGATTGTTGTTTTGGTGTTGACATCGATTTTAGTTTAGATTGATGATTATGATTATGATTGGGTTTAAGTCCTGGTCGTGGACTAGGCATACCTAGTGGGACTAGGTTTGATGAAATCCTAACTTGGAGGGTTAGGTGTGAAAAATCCTAGCTTGGAGGGCTAGGTGTGGAAAAGTCCTAACTCGGAAGGTTGGGTGAAAAGTCCTAGCTTGGAGGGCTAGGTGAAAAGTCCTAACTTGGAGGATTAGGTGAAAAGTCCCAACATAGAGGGTTAGGTGTGAAAAATCCTAGCTTGGAGGGCTAGGTGTGGAAAAGTCCTAACTCGGAAGGTTGGGTGAAAAGTCCTAGCTTGGAGGGCTAGGTGAAAAGTCCTAACTTGGAGGGTTAGGTGAAAAGTCCCAACTTGGAGGGTTAGGTGAAAAATCCTGGCTTGGAGGGTCAGGTCCTAGCTTGGAGGGCAAGGTTGGATGAAACCCTAGCTTGGAGGGCTAGGTTAGAGCCCCTGGATCGGTCTAGTGACCGATCAGGGAGGTTGGCAGGGTACTCCTTCGTGGATCGGTCTAGTGACCAATCCAGCGATGACTAATCGGACTAGTGACCGATCAGGGAGTATTCGTTTCACTCACTGCACAGCTCCTGATCGGTCTGGTGACCGATCAGGGAGCTCACAAGTGGGTTGAGTTCCCGTGCTGATCTGCTCCTGATCGGTCCGGTGACCAATCAGGGAGCATCCAGTAGGTTTTTGGCAAACCTACTGATCGGCTCCTGATCGGTCTGGTGACCGATCAGGGAGAAACTGTGACCGATCAAGCTGAATGACCAACTGTCGCGAGGTTCCTCACTCTGACCGATCAGGCTCGAGCCTGATTGGTATGGGAGCAGCCTGATCGGTCTGGTGACCGATCAGCCAATGGATTCCGAGCGGGATTGTGGCAAGCTGACTTTCGGATCGGTTTGGTGACCGATCTGGTGACCGGTCAGGGTGACCGATCATACGAGCTTGCGATCCCAAGTTTCTCACTGTGGACTGATCAGGTTGGAGCCTGATCGGTCTGGGATAGTCCTGATCGATCCGGTGATCGATCACTTTAATTCAAATTGCACTGTCAGACGCTCTGATCGCGTCTGAACGTATCTGATTCTCTACGCTTAACATCTGATATTTGATTTTCTGCTTGATATGCTGTGCTAATGCTCTGATTAAGTGTGCAGGTGACAGGGATAGATTCAAACACTCAAGGAGAGTCAATGGAGGCCTTTCCTTGGAGTAGGTTTGTCCGTTTTCCATCTCAGGTTGCAACGGGCGTTGGCTGCTGACTGGAGCTAGTCTGAGGGAAGCTCAGGGAGTCCAGTAGAGCTCAGTGGTAGGCTAGGGGTTGCAGGTGAGTAGCTGGAGGCTGTAGGGAGATGGCTGTGACCTGGCGCTAGTGGAGAAGACTTAAGCTGCGTAGCGGAGAAGTTGAGAAGTGACTTCTTGCTAGAACTTACTGCGACTTCTTCTTACTGCATTCTTGTGCTTGTGCGATCCATTGTTCTATCATCTTGAGCAAGCAACTGCAATCTTTGAAGCAACCATCTGTTACTTGAGCATTGGGAAGAAGAGTCAGAAGGCTTGGCGAGTCCATCAGCGAGAAGACACGAAGAAGGGGATTCTTGCGTGAGATCTACGCTGAGTGGAGCTCGGGAGAAGTGTGTCTGAGTTCTTGCTGTCCTAAGTGCTAAGTAAGATCTTTCTTGTGTTTCATTGTGCTTAAACATTTATCCTTATTGAAATGCTGTGGAGAGGTTACTCCACCGAGAAGGAGGTTGCATTTTATCCAGTGTTCACCGGGGCTTGATCTGCCGACGATCAAAGGATCACCCACCTTAAGGGCACGCCAAGAAGTAGGGGCAAGTTATCCCCGAACGTTGTAAATCCTCTTGTTAACGTTTTTGCATTTGTGCTTAGCTAGGTTTTATTTCTGCATACTCTGTTTCCTTTAGCTTCCGCTGTGCTACTAATCTGTGAGTCGTAGAAAACCTAAAAGAGCCAAAGTTTCATTGTCTGGCTACATTCACCCCCCCCCTCTCTAGCCATCCAAGGTCCAATAAGCTCTTCAGTGAGAAACCTTCTTGATCTAGTTCTCAAGGCTTCTAGGTCTACTCTCTTCCTCAAACCCTAATTCTCATATTGTAAAGGGAAGAGAGACATTGTGAGAGGTTGCTCTCCATCGAGAAGGAGAAAGCTTAGCCGGAGATTGCTAGGGACTAATCCACCGATGGATTGAGGGTTCATCCACCTCAAGGACACGTCATGGAGTAGGAGCAAGCAATATCTGAATCACGTAAAAGGTTAAGTGTTAGCATTATTCTTAATTGTTTAGTTTGCAATTTCGCTAGCGCAACTAACCATGTAGGAAGAGCAAGCGATTTGGGTGACGAGCTATTCACCCCTCCTCTAGCTGGCCTACGATCCCGTATAATTGGTCTCAGAGCCATGTCACTCTTCAATGAACTAACCGTCGAGAAGAGCAAATTTTCATCAAATGGTCGGCTCGCACATCCAACCACCTAAATTCGAAGGAGAATTCTTTTGGTGGAAGAAAAGGATGGAGTTATTCTTCGATGCCGATTTTGATATCATGTTAATTATGGAAAACAATTTTGAAGTGCCTAGGGATCAAGAAAACAAGCCACTAAAAAGATAAGATAGAGGAAGAAACAAAAGGACGATCATTTAGCAAATTCAAAAGTCTTATATCACCTTCTAAGTGTTTATCCCCAACAAGAAATAACTTAGATTGGAAGCTACACAAGTGCTAAGGATTTATGGGAAAAGCTAGAAGAGCTTCATGAAGGCACATTAGAAGCAAAATTGGCAAAGAAAGATCTTCTCCGATCTCAACTCAACAACAAAAGCTTGACAAAGGAGAAAAGGTATCTAGTTTACATTCTAGAATTAAGAAAATTTTAAATGAACTAACAAGTGTAGGTAAGTAACTCTCCAACCGAGATATCTTGATGAAAGCCATCAATGTCTTTCCATGAACCACAAATTGGAGTTCAATGGTGGACTCATACTACATCTCCAAGGATCTAGAGAAAAGCTCTCTAAACGAATTTTTTTCAACCATGGAGCTCCATGAAACTTAGATTGGAGGATTGGATGGTGAAATCTATAAACCAAGAGGAGTAACCTTTGTGACAAACAAGAAAAAGGGCAAGAAGAAGAATGCTTCATCCTCCGATTCGGAAGAATCAAGCACCTCAATGGATAGTGATGAAGAGGTGTATATGGTGAGAAATATGAGAAGGGCTTTTAAACATTTTTCATCTAATAAATTCATGGTAGGAAAAGCTCAAGAAGCAAGAGTAGGACAAGAAAGATTATATGTTACAATTGTCAAGGAGAAGGATATATGAGGGATAGTGTCCTCTATTGAAGAAAAAGGAAGGAAAGAAGAAGGAAGAAAAGGAAAAAAAACAAAAGAAAAGGGGAAGAAAGTTCAAAATCTAAAGGCAACATGGGATGAGTCATCATCATCGGAAGAAGAAAACCATGTGTCCCATTTTGCCTTAATGGGAATTGAAGACATTGCCTCCACGTCATCCGAAGTTGAAGAAGGAAAGAGTTCAAGTGAAGATGAAGGGAGCTCAAGTGAAGGAGGAGGTCAAACTTCGGACTCGGACATCTTGGTAAGTGAGGTATATAATCTACCCACTACTACCATGGTTAAAATCATTTCCAGCACAAATGATGATCTATTTATGGTTAGAAAGAAAATAAAATGCTTGAAAAATGATATTTGCATGCTTAATGAAAATTTAGAATCCATGATATTTAGAGATGATATGTATGTTTCCTTAAATTTAAATGTTTCATGCTTAGAAAAGAAAAATAGGAAACTAAGAAAAAAGGTAGATTACCTCTCAAAAGCTCTAGTAAAATTTAAAATTAGCTCAAAGACGCTGAATATGATTATTGGGAGCAAAAGGGCAAGTTTCAAGAAAACGGGATTAGGATTCAATGAGTCTAGCAATGAAAAATCATATCATTGTTTGTTTGCTAGGGGACAATCAAAAATCAAGATCCTAGATAGAAAATGAATCCCTAAAGAGTTTTAATCAACCCAATTAGGAAGAATTTCTATTGGGTACCAAAATCAATCCTCAAGGGTTAGAGGATTTAGAGGTTAGTCAACCAAGAACACTAAAATTCAAATTTTTGAAAATGGTTGACTTGAAACCTTAAGGGAGAGCACTTAGCCAAATAAAGTTCATGAGCAAATAGGCTAAGTAGGAACTACCTTTATTACATCTCATAATCACTTATTTATATTTTTTTTACATGTGAGATTGTTTATGCATATGAGATGTTAGGATGATACAAATAATTCACTTGTGCTTATGACATTTTGATGAGTTATTAGATGTATCAACATAGTAATAATAGACCAACTATGGACAAAGTAAATGTTTAATTAATGAATATCTTGCCCATAGATCATAGTTGGACATTTTAAATATTTTGAAAATAATTTTATGTTGTATTTGCTAGTGTATTGATTTGAAAAAATATGGTTTCAAAACTAGGGCTTAAACTTGATACAAAATTGAAGGTTTTTAAAATTTTTGAGTTTTGGTCAAAAAGTCAAAAAATATTTTAATTTTTATGAAAACATTTTTTTTCTTATTGAAGAATAGTTAAAAAATATGTCCATAAAATTTCATGATTTTTCAAATTTTTTAAAATTTTTAACGCATTTCTAAAATTCAGCTAAGATGACTGAAATTTAGAGCAGTTGTGTGCCAGTCGACTGGTGTCAAGGACCAGTCGACTGAAAATTCTATGGTGGAAGTTTCGGTGAGGTCAGTCGATTGATATCTATTTCAGTCGACTGGTACCCAAATTTTTTAATTTCTTCTTGTTTTCAAAATTTAAAACTTTGTTTTTCTTTGATGTTATAGGTTAGAATTGATTGGTACAATCTTTTGATGGAGTCAAAGGGGGAGAATGGAAGGGTTTAAGTTAAAACTTAACTTTATTTTTTCATGTTTGTGCAAAAATTAAAAATCATGAGATAAAGCATAGGTTAAAGAGGAGCTTGGATATTTTTAATGCTTCATGTTATACTATACTTTGTATTTTCAAAACGACTTTATGCCTAACTTAAACATATTGTCACACATCAAAAAGGGGGAGATTGTTGGTGCAATCGACCCAAGTTTGATTGGTACGATCATAGGTTTTAATGTGTGTGTCAATATGATTAAGTTAGATTTTCATATTAGTTTGATGTGTGTTTGAGTCATGCAAGGCTTGGTGGAACATACATGGGAGATCTCATCCTGGTGCTCTGGTCTTTGAGTCAGTGAAGGATGGTACATTCGAGGGACCACCGGACAAGGAGCAACGAAGTGAATCCGAGGGAAGCAGACTTCAAGGCATACGCAAAGGATGACATCAAGACAAGCCGAGGGCTTGGATGCATCAGAGGGATGAGAGCCAAAGGAAGTGAGCTTCAAAGGGCGACTCCGGAAAGGATGAGTGAGGGTGTGTAATAGGAGTAGTCGACTGGTAGGCACACCAGTCGACTGAACCTTCTGTGAGTTTCGAACAGTAAGATCAGTCAACTGGTCTGGATGACAGTCGACTGATCTGTTCGAAATCTAGCCATTGGCTGAGTACCAGTCGACTAGGGTTGGCATCAGTTGACTAGTGTCAGGGTTGAGCTATTTTGTTAACAGCTCTCCTTTCTATTTAAAGAGAAGCCTTGAGACTTGAGAGAAGTTAGCTCTTCAGTGAGAAACCTTCTTGATCAAGTGCTCAAGGCTTCCAAGTTTACTCTCTTCCTCAAATCCTAATTCTCATATTATAAAGGGAAGAGAGACATTATGAGAGGTTGTTCTCCTCCAAGAAGGAGAAAGCTTAGCTGGAGATTGCTAGGGACTAATCCACCAAAGGATTGAGGGTTCATCCACCTTAAAAATACGTCGTGAGTAGGAGCAAGCAATCTTCGAACCACGTAAAAGGTTAAGTGTTAGCATTGTTCTTAGTTGTTTTGTTTGCATTTCCACTAGTGCAACTAACCGTGTAGGAAGAGCAAGCAATTTGGGTGATGGGCTATTCACCCCCTCTAGCCAACCTACAATCCCGTACAACTTTTGTAGGCCAAGGGTCACCAGTGTGGCCTAGCAATTGTGGAAGAGTCACCTAGGGAGGTGGCTAAGGCTAAAAGCTCAAGGGGCTAATTTGGGACCCATGGTCAATGAATCTTAGGAGGATATCTCTTAGAAGTCTAGATGGGCCATGGAGTGTATCAAAGGGTTTTGAGACGAATTTGAGTCTCAAGCCTTGGGTTTTGGCACATGTGGTTTGAGTTTCATTCATGACATATGACATTAGGGTTATATTGTATGAAAATTGGGTTGTTAATATATAGATGTCATATAAACCAATGTTAGGGATGCATTGTGGTTTAGTATGGGCAATTACATCATGAGAAGGCCAAAACTAAGACTTTAGGTCAAGGTTCATTTGAACCATTTAGATAGTTTTGGGTTTTGTGTTAATCTTGGGATCTGAGATATGTATATTTTTTATTGTATTTTTTCCAAGTAGACATGGGTATCACAAACCTCTCCACAAAATTTAAAATTTTTTAGAGATTTATGAAATTTCTTATGCATTTCTGAAATTAAATTCAGAAATGTTGAAAGACTAATATCAGGGTATCAGTCAACTGGTGCAGAAGACCAGTCGACTGGTAATAGTACTTTCTAGAGTGAGAAAACTTCTGTTGACAAGATCAATTGACTGATGTTGGGTATTAGTCGACTAGTAATAGTGTTTTCTTGAATGAGAAAGCTATTGTAAGGTTTTTTCGATGGGATTAGTTGACTACAGCAAGGTATCAGTCGACTGATACATACTGAAACTGTTTTCAGCAAGTCGAAAAGTGTTCAAATTGTGGTAAATATTGTATAATCTTATAGGGGTTAATACATCATGTTTATGATCACTTGAGGTTAAAAAAATCCAATAATTGGAATATTGTTGGAGTTCTTTTTGATGTGTGGCAAAGGGAGAGAAGTGTTAGGTTTATGTGGAAAACCAAACACACCTTTGCATAAAATTCTAGCTCAAGGGAGAGTGTAGATAAAGGGGGAGTAATTGTTGCTCATATATTGGCAAAGGGAGAGTCTTGTGATAGGTTTTTAAAGAGCCCTTGGTAATTCCAAGTGTAGGGGGAGCTTTGTGATAGGTTCTTAAAAAGCCCTTGATAAAATTCCTAACTCAATGGGAAGTTTAGGTGTAGGGAGAGCCTTGTGATAGGATTCCATGTATTGGTTTCATTTGCATTGCATGTTGGCATATGTATTGACGGTGTAAGTCCAAGGTGTAGTCTTGGCAACGTAAGTCCAGTTTATTAGCATTTGTATTTGCTATATATTTTCCCTAACTTAAACGTATTGCCAAAATCAAAAAGGGAGAGATTGTTGAGGCAATCTATGGTCCATGTGACCATGTGTTTTGATGTTTAGGAAAAGAGTTTAAGTTAGGTTTGCCCTTGTATTTGATATATGTATTTCCGTGTGCAGGTTCTACAGGATACACATAGACTCAGCTTGATGGCTTCGACTCTAGTGAAGGATGGTACATCCGAGGGACCGTGGACAAGGAAGCAATGATGAACAAAGGGAAGCGTACTTCGAGGCATATGCAAAAAATGACATGAGGATGAGCCGCGGGCTTATATGCACCCGAGGGACGAGAGCCAAAGGCATATGCGAAGGATAGCATGGAGACGAGCCGCGGGCTTGTATGCATCTGAGGGACGAGAGCCAAAGTGAAAAAGGCTTGAAAATAACAAGTCAAGGCTTTAATGAAGAGTCAAGTGAGTCAAGAGGGATCATGGACCCGACAAGAAGGACCGAGGCCAAAGGAAACTCCAGAAGACAAGATGTGAAGGACGGAGAGGCATCTGAGAGATGCGAGGCTGATGGAGGAAGCTAGAAGTCTAAGTCTAGGTCTAGGTTGGTCGGGCTAGGATGAGTGCTGAGTTAATGCACTCATGGTTGAAACCCTAGGTTTAGGGTTTTACCAATCGACTGGTATGGATCAATCGACTAGTTGAGGGCACAGAAAGATTAGACGACTGGTGTCGGTTGAATTCAAATGTTGGGTTATAATGTTCAAATTCGACAGATGTCAGCCGACTAGGGTTGGCACCAGTCGACTGGTAATGGTTGGATCAACAAACGAGTTTTATTTAAGAGAACTCAGTTTACTTGAGCGAAGTTGACGAAATAGAGGTAGTTAAATCCTATTAGTAGTCTACCAAGCTATTGTGTGTGTGTGCAGTATTGTGGCGAGGTTTGTTCACCCACAAGGAGCTACACGAGCTAGTCGAAGATTTTTCGGGGACTCATCCACCGAGGGATCAGGATCGTTCACCTTATGGACAGTCGTAGAGTATGAGCTTTATCTCCAAACCACATTAAATGGTTTATCTCTTTGTTTAGTTTAATTTAATTATATGTCTATTGTGCAAACTAACAAGTCAACTGGACGACTGGTGTCGGCTGAATTCGAATGTTGGGTTGTAACGTTCGAATTCGACAGATGTCAGTCGACTGGTGTTGGCACCAGTCGACTAGTAATGGTTGGATCAATAAACGAGTTTTATTTAAGAGAACTCAATTTACTTGAGCAAGGTTGACAAAATAGAGGTAGTTAAACCCTATTAGTAGTCTACCAAGCTCTTGTGTGCATGTGCAGTGTTGTGGCGAGGTTTGTTCACCCACAAGAAGCTACATGAGCTAGTCGGAGATTTTTCGGGGACTCATCCACCGACGGATTATGATCGTCCACCTTACGGACAATCGTGGAGTATGAGCTTCATCTCCAAACCACATTAAATGGTTTATCTCTTTGTTTAGTTTAATTTAATTATATTTCTGCTGTGTAAACTTACAAGTGTAGTAAAAACTGAGTGATTAGAGGGCAACATCTATTCACCCCCCTCTCGATGGCCATCCGATCCCGTACAAGGTCCACGTCAGCACAACAACAACTTCAGTTTTCGGACTATAAACCTAGGAACAAAACACAACAACTTGTAATCAATTTCCTAGTTCTTTCTAAGCTTTCAAGAGTCTGTAAGATGCTTCTCAACCTACAATGAAGGAGTAATAGTTCGGTTTCATTGCCTTGGATTAGTAACCATCCTAGTTTCAACCTAGTAACTTCGTGATTTTTTCCTTTGTAGTTGTTAATAGTATTTATGTTTTTTAACTGCTTAAACTAATTTGTTCATCTTTGCAAAGAGTTAGCAACCGTCCTGGTTTGCAAGGCTATTCATCCCCCCCCCTCTAGCAAGCCTGCATGGGACCTACAAGTGGTATCAAAGCCCAACCGCTTCAGGAGGACTAACCATCACCTAAAGCAAGAAGACGATGGCCGAAACTAGCATTCATCAGCCAAAGTTTAAGGGAGAGTTCGCAACATGGATGCAAAAAATAGATGTATTCTTTAGAATTGATTTTGAAATTTTATTAATAATAAAATATTATTTTGAAGTGCCCATAGACGAGAATGACAAGATAAAAGAAGTGCATTTTGGAGCAAGAAGCAACAGTCAGACTCTTAGCTAATGCCAAGGCAGAGTTCCACTTGCTGATAGTATTACCACCTCAAGAAGTCAACCGCATCAACGGTTATCAGTCGGTAAAAGAACTCTAGGAGAAATTCTTAGAGTTTCACAAAGGCACATCGGAGGCGAAGCTAGCACGACGATATCTTCTTCAGAACAACTAACTAACCTTCGGATGGAAGAAGGAGAGGTGGTTACTTAACTACATGCAAAGACTGAGGAGCTAATCACCAGACTCATGAATCTCGAAGAATCGATAACTAATCGAGATTTGTTAAGGAATGCTTTGAATGCCTTTCCGAAAACTCCAAAATGGATATCAATAGTTGACTCCTATTTCATCACCAAAAGACCTCGAGGTATATTTTCTAGAAAGTTTATTTTCGAGCTTCATGAATCTCGATGTGCAGGAAGGAAAAGTAAGGTGGATAATATTGCCTTAAATACAAGGAGGATCGAACCAGATTCGGAGTCTTCGGTTGAGGAAGAGGAAATAACATATGTGGTAAGAAAATTAAATAAGATGTTTAAATCTAACACATTTTCTAAGATGCAGGGCAAGAAACACTCTCCAAGAAAAAGGCAAGTCAGATGCTACCATTATGATGAAGAAGGTCACATCAAAGAGCACTACCCAAAATTAAAGAACAAAAAGAAGGAAAAAGAAAATAAGTCCAAACACAAGAACCTGAAAGCGACGTGGAATGATTCATTGTCAGATAAATCCTGAGATCGAAGCCTATGCTGGACTTGCACTTATGGCAAGTCATCAAGAAGAGGATGACAAACCAACCACCTCCAACATGAGCATTGATGAAAGGGGAGATTCGATAGAAGAAAGTAGCGATGAAAGGGGAGCATCCAGTTTCAAACACGACGATATGGTAAGTGAGATATACAAACTTCTTCTCAACAAACTGCATTCAAGTATCAAATCCTTGCTTAAGTCTTTATGTAAATTAAGAACAAAAAATATAGATCTAAAAAAGAAGTTAGCCAATGCATGTCTATTAGATCTGTTTGATAGTTTAAAAGGTGAAAATGAAAAATTAAAGGCATAGATAACAAAATTAGAAATGACTATGCATGTGGTAGTTCAATTTTTTTAAAAAAGTTAAATATTTTAAAGAACTAAACTGATATTTGAGGGACCATAAGGATCAAATTATAAAAGCACCCAAGAATTACATTCCACCTAAGTTTTTGATTAACCCTGTAGGTAGAAATTTATATTGGATTCCAAAATTAATTTTAAACTGTTAACTATTTTCTTATTGAATAAATTATCTGTAAAATTTCTTACTTATTAGAAAAATCAAAATCAACTTGTAATTCTTAGATTTGATTGATTTTCAAATATTTTGTATGGTGAACAATAACTTTATCTACTCATAGAAATTTATCCAGAATTTTTTAAAGAGTTAGATGAATTTTTCTAAATTTCCTTTCAAAAATTGACTTTTTAATACTTATAAAAATATTTTTTCGAAGGTTTGATTTTTTTTTTGGGGAAGGATACGTTATAATTTGACCATTGAGAAATTTTTTTCCCAAAGTACAAATCAAATTTTAAAAAAAAACACTTTTCTAAAATTTATCAAGTTTTTCAATGATTTGTTTTCAAACTTCGAAGAATCTAATCAATATTTCATACTTCTAAATTATCTTATTTTTTCCCTCAGAAAGTTTTTATTAATCTATTATTTTTACCCATTGTTTTTGATGTGATCAAAGGAGGAGAGTTATATGGATTAAGTTAAGCGGAGGAAAATTGAAATCTATTTTGCATTATTTTTATACTAAATTACAGGATTTGTTTTATTGTTTTTATAAACTAATTATTATTTTCTTGTTTATGTTTACCCTAACTTAACTTGGGCTGATGCACATCAAAAAGAGAGAGATTGTAAATACCTGAGGTAGTTTTGATGTAATCAACCAACTCAAGTTAGGTCTTGATTGTGTTTGATTCCTGTGTCTATGTGTGCAGGAGCTTAGGAGCACAGGAAGTCGAGTGGAAGATATAACAGATGAGAAGAATGACACGGAAAGGTAGCCAACGGGCTTGGTGCATCCGAGGTACGCAAAGACTGCGGAAGAGTACACTGGTAGACGAGAAAGGCGTGCCCGATGCCCGAGTGACAAGAAACTAAGGAGGAAGATCGTTCTAGAAGAAGACTAAAGTCGGGTTTGGGTGAACCTAACTTTGGTTGGCTGGAAATCACCCAAGCGGATGAAGGATGAAAAAGTCAACATGAGAGTTGACTTTGACCAAAAGGTCAACTGGGCACCTCAGATGCCTTCGAAGGCACCTCAGCTCATCAAGTTGATCTCTGTGCAAAAGTAGAACTGAGATGCCTCAGTTTTGAATCTGACCCACTTCAGATTAGAAATGAGGCGCCTTAGTCGGAATCGAGGCGTCTCAGATCAACACTTATCAACAGTTTGTCGTTGGCGCCATGGATAAAACTTTATCCATTTGAGATGCCTCAGATCACAACTGTGGCGTCTCCGATTCACGTCAGCACAACGGTAACTTTATTTTTTGGGCTATAAATAGCTCCTAGACTTAAGAAGAAAACACAACAACTTGTAATCAATTTCCTAGTTCTTTCTAAGCTTTCAAGAGACTGTAAGAGGCTTCTCCACCTATAACAAAAGAGTAATTTAGTGTGGTTTCACTGTCTTGGATTAACAGCCATCTAGGTTGCAGCTAATTAACTTTGAACCTTTTCCTTTATAGTTGTTGATAGTATTTATGTTTATTTTAATTGCTTAGACTAATCTGTTCATCTTTGTAAAGAGTTAGCAAAAGATATAGTTTTTATTTGCAAGACTATTCACCTCCTCTAGCTGGCCTGCATGGGACCTATAATGATGATGCACCTACACATGTGTTTGGCCTTGATTAGGAGTTGGGTGTTTGGGTGTTGATTGATTATGTATTATATTATTGACTTATGTTGTGATATTGTTATGGTATATACCTCACTTGACTTATTTTTCCTTATTGTAGACACATTTTATATGATTGACATCATTTATATGTCATGTTTATGGTTTTGTTATGTATTTGTGTTTTGTTTCCGGGTGTGTGCCCCATAATTTGGTTGTTGTTTTCATGAGTTGATATTTCGGTGGGGGAGTGCCCCGTTTTTCTTTCTTGTTTTTGTTCTTGACTTATAGGGGTGTGCCCTATTTGGTTTAGGTGCATGAGTTAAGAGGGAGGTTGCTTCTACACTAGTTTTGCATATTGTACACGTTATGTTGCTTATTTTTCTGTGATAACTCATCCCTTCATCATTTTTATCATTGACCGGGGGGGGGGGGGGGATCAAGTATCTTATGGTAAAATCATGCATTTTGTGACATTTGTATTGCATATGACTTTCATTTGTAATGCATATGATATTAAGTGGTGTGGTGTAAATTTAAAATTTTTCTAAAGCTACATGAATGATCTATTATTGTCCAGAGATAGTCTAATCTTAAATGGTTTATCAAATATCAAAAAAGAAGAGATTATTGATACAATTATGCCCAAGGAATATAATTTTAATGTTTGATAACATTTAAGTTAAGGCTAATGAAATGATATCTTACATGTGCGATAAGTGTGTAGGGAAAAGTCCTTATAGGTTAAAAATCGAAAACAAGTATTTGCAGGTCGGAAGCTTGGATGCAAGACTTGAAAAGTCCAAAAAGGTTAAAGACCGAATTCTTGGCAAAAGAAGGAACCCGAGCAAATAGTAGATTGAATGCAAGGTAGATGAAGACTCGGAGAAGAGGAAGCTCTGACATGAAAGTCTAATGAACAAGGTTCATCTGGAATCAGGTAACGAGGTTAGAGACTTCGAAAATTCATCTCTCAGGAAGGTTGAAAAAGAGAATCAGTCGATTGATCTTTAAATCAATCGACTGATACTCTGAAAAATAGATGGAAGAGTTCGGATTGGACTATTAGTCGATTGATTATTACATCAATCAATTTATATCAATCTGGAACCAAATAGAAGCGAGTCAAATTAAATTGCCTGTTCAATTTGACTAAGTATATTAGTCGACTGATGCGAATCAAAATTGAATAGATGTGAGTCAGACTCACTTGTTCAATTCAACTGGTTGCATTAGTCGAATGATGGTTTGCATCAGTTGACAGATATTCAAATCAGACGGATTTTAGAAGAGTTAGTGGTTATTAAACGACATGAACAATTATCGGAGACTATATCAGTCAACTGATGGTTTACAACAATCAACTAATGTCTAAAATAAAAGCCTTGACTCAAGGATTCATATAAAAGAAATGGAGAACGTTTGAAGGGGTAGAGCTCTCATCTCAAGCCAAGATTTTCATACTATCTGATTGCTGAGAAGTTTCTTGAGCCCAATCTTCATCTTTGGTGCAAGCATTTAAAGAAGAAGAAGCTTACATCTATCAAGTAAATTATTGTAATCCCTTCTTGGTTAATTATCTCCTTTTGCATTGTGTTATAAGACTATTGTAGAAGGTTTTCTACCTTCGGTTTTGATCCGAGAAGGAAGATTTCATTAGTGGTGGCGGATAGCACTAGTGGAAAAAAGGCTTTTAACACCGGTTATTTTCGACTTTTAACACCGGTTCCGGAACCGGTGTTGATCCAGCCGGCATTGTAAGTATAGACTTTTAACACCGGTTAACAAACCGGTGTAATATATAGATTTAACACCGGTTCTGGAAACAACCGGTGTTAAAACATCACTTTTAACACCGGTTCTGGAAACAACCGGTATTAAAACATCATTTTTAACACCGGTTCTGGAAACAACCGGTGTTAAAAATGATGTTTTAACACCGGTTCTAGAAACAACCGGTGTTAAAAGTCTTAATTTTTTATATAAATTTCATATTTATTTTTATTTATAATTTTTCTAGACATATAAAAGAACACAATAATATAATAGTTTATCCATAATCAATAACACACCATGAATTAAGTAAATGCAACATCCAATTAGTTTCAAAAACAAAACAATCCATGTATTTTACAACTATCCATTTTTCTTTCAACAAAAGCAAAATGTAAATCAAATAACACATTATACTCCTACTCGCTATGTGATTTTCCAAGCAAAGACAATGTAGAAGCTTGCCACACGAGTTTGCAAGTAAACGGTCTAGTCCAAGATAAAATAGTGAGGAGTACGTTGCAAAACTTCGACCAGCTTAGCATTCCATCTCTTATAAGCGTCTTGCATATTTCCATACAGTACTTGAGTCAAGCTTGAATTTCTTTTCATGCTTTGGCGTGCAGTGGCTACCAGTCGATTGCGAAGCAACTGTGAGAAAATTCCAATGAAAAAATATCAAATAATGCTACGGAGAGAGAAGCAATATAATCAATCATTCACAATTTAGAGCTTACTTGGTGTTTGAGGGTGACTCTTTTCTTTTGTCCTCCAGATATTCCCCTTCTCATCTGATCACCTATTATTAGGTTTGCACACTCATCCAAGCCAAGTACTTGAAAGAATAAATCACATCAAGTCACAAAAGAATAAATTTACATGTATCACTTAATCAAAATTAGTCAACCTAATAAATCCTATTTCATATGTACATTTTATATATGAATCCGAACACTATAATGCTAATGACAGCTGGCAGTAAATAATGCAACAGAGTAAATAATGACAACTGCGCAAGCACGCGCAAGTAAATAATGCAACAGAGTCTTTCTTACATTTTATATATGGTTCCCAATGCTAATGAGTTTGGTTGTTTATTCTACGACAGCTGGCACATTTATAATGGTGAACTCAACTGCGCAAGCACGCGCCTTGGCCGAACAAAGTGGCAAGGAACATGATTGGAGTTGAATCACTGTCTAAATGGAGTTGAATCCTGAAACATTAGTATTGAAGCATAAGAAAGGAAGTATTGTTCAAGTAGGAGTTCATCAGAAGTGATAATAATTCAGATAAATTTCTGAAGCAACGATCAATACCCAACTGAAACTGCAGTCATCTTCAAGCTTCTTTCGAGTACATTCTAAGCCATTTATAGTTGTGTGGTTAACTATTGCATCATCAATGCTTTCAGTTATCCCTTCCAGCAACAAAACAGATGACTCCAGCCACTTATGTGAATTATCTAACACATAACTCCAGTCATCTTCATCAAATTTTTGCCAGCAATACCCAACTGAAACTGCTATCAGTTTCCCCAAAATAATCTGCTTCTGATTAGTGGCTGCAGAAGCATCATTTAAGCATACTTGCTTTCTGAATAAAGTCAGAAGCAAAGTTACCTCCTCATTGCTTACATTCCTCAATAAACTTACATTAAATTTCCCAGTTTCCACTGTTGTTCTCAATGGATAACATGATATAACGGCCTGGATCCATTGTTCAACGTCTGTCACATGAACAAATAATGAGAACATGATGTAAATATAGTACAATCATTTTATATATACAGGTAAACTACAACAAGAAAATGCAATTACCTTGTTCTGTTTTGGCTGAGATTATTGAAGGAAAGGAAAGGGAGTTTTCAAGCCAACTCATGACATATTTTCTTGTTGGGTTTTCGTGTAGAGAATCTTTCAAAATTTCTTCAGTTGTGCCATCAGATTCTGAGTTTTCTAGTGCCGATGGTATAATAATACTTAAAATGAAAGGAAGAATTCTGAGGCAATACTGCACTACAGAAGTGCTAACATAAAGTTTATCCATAAGCTGTTTAAATAATTGAATGGCCTCACACTTACCCCAGACTTTTTCCTTGATAAACAAAGTAGAGAGCAAGGAAACTAGGCCACGGAGAAATGGATCATTAATTTTATCAAATTCATCTTGCAGAACCCCCCATGAATCAAAAGATGCTCAGTGATCATGAGTTTCATGTGTAATAGCTCCATCAATTAATGTGTTAATAATAGAGAACAAAATACTAGCTTCAAGATTAGAGGTTTCAGTTATTGCATATTTGCTAAGCAAAGGTAAGAAAGACTCTGTTGCATTACTAACTTGCCACTCCCATGAAGAAATTATTTCAGCAGCAAGCCACTCGCGTTTGTAAGGAGATGAAAATCCTGAAACAACCTCAATGCATGGTGAGCCAATAGAAATCTCTGTAAGACCTGCAATTACCACATCGACTCCAAGTCTTGAAATAAGCTTGTCAGCAAAAGCAACAAAACTGTGATTGTGGTGTTCCTGCATTATTCCCATCGAGACATCAGGTCAATGTCATACTACAGATACAGATACTATAGCCAGTTCGTCAAGAGGATGCAGCAAATGAAATAGAAGCACAAGCTTGAGCTTTAAAAACACACTAGAGTATAACCCTACATAAGGATACGAGAAATGACGGAGAAACATGAAATAACTAGCAGTAAAATTCAGTATTAGTTAGTCAAGAGGTATACATTGAAGTACATCAATTATTACATAATTTCAAACAATTGCTTATTACATAATTCAAAACAATTGTTTCATCAAAGTAAACTATGATAAAAGCATTTAGTAACACCAAAACGATAGCATAAAAGTAAAGAGCTTCCCTATTAATCATAAGCCAAAAACACCAAAGTAATTACATCAACAAAACAGGATAACCTCACTCTATGATATTCAGTGTGCCCTACTTATTATAACAATTTACATGTAAAACCCATGGTACAATAAACGATCAAACAGAGAAAAAATATTGAAACAAGATCTAGACAACTATCTTTTATAATAGAACAAGAATTTACCATTACCATTATTTTGCATAGAAAGGCACTTTAAAGTGAAAAACAATTGCCACATGGTTATACAAGAAAGAATTTTTTGAAAAAAGTAGGTTCTTGTTTTATATTCTTCCCTTGTTCAGATGGAAGTATTGTTCAAGTAGGAGTTCATCAGAAGTGATAATAATTCAGATAAATTTCTGAAGCAACGATCAATACCTCACTCATCCCTTTGCAATAAGTTCCAATTTACACATAGCTACAACAAAGATGTCCAAGCTGTCCCAAATAAACACCTCACTCATCCCATTAACACCCGACAGCCCTTAAGCTTTTGGCACACAAAATAGCCCTCGCGTGACAACCCAAAAACAAACGAATCACATGAACTACTCATCAATCCAAAACAGAGTTTTTATCCCAGAATAAACTCAAAGTCCTAATTGCCATCTCAGCCCATCCCAAACCAATAACCCACGGCAGAGGAAACAAATTTCCCTCGTATACAAAGAAAATCAAACTTGATTGCTAGCCCACCATTCCAAAACCGAAACACAACTCAACGCTACTGATTAAATTCCAAGTATCAAACCCTAAACAATGAACCCTTACCTCAGTCTCCTTGCTTCGATCAAACTCCGATCAAATCCGTTGCCAACAGGCTATGCCGGAGGAACTGTTCGGGATTCGGGGAAGAGCGCTCTACAGTGGAAGGAGGCGCAGTCGCCAGCCAAATCGAGTGGAGAAGAGGAAGACTAGAGGTGGCGTCGGCGCACGGTGAGGAAAGAACCCGCACAGGGGAGGGGTCGCACTGCAGCAATGAAAGGAAGGCGAAGACAAACGAGATGGGAGGTTCACCGACGCTGAGAGCTCCTAGCCGCGGAGGTCGACCTTGGCGCGATCCCGTGAGGCGAGCTGCGGCGTCGAGCGGAGAGGGGAAGTTTCGGCGAGGCTAGGGCACGGGGAGATCTTTCACATGTATGACTTAATTAAAAGCTTGCGCGCGAAAATCAAATATATTTTTAACACCGGTTGTTAAAAGAACCGGTGTTAAAAGTATAATATATGACCCCGGTTATTTATAAAACCGTAGTTAAATATATTTTTAACACCGGTTGTTAAAAGAACCGGTGTTAAAAGTATTTTAAAGTTCAAATAATTACAAAAATGCCACCGCCTTTTTTTTTAACACCGGTTTTAATACAACCGGTGTTAAAAGCCGTTGTTAAAGGTCTTTTTTGTACTAGTGTAGGTAGTGGTAAGTCTTGGATTAGTCGCTTAAGAGTCGAATACCAAGTAGAACAAAAGTGTTAGTGTTTTGTGTGTGTTTTGCTTTAAGTTCCCGTTGTAAATTTAAATTGAATAAGTGATGCGAACTATTCACCCCCTCTAGCTCTCACGGTCTTATCACACAGGACAGCAATCGGGAGCACCCAAAGAATATGTGCTTTTGTATCTCCATCACCTACCTACAGAGAGTGCATTGCTTATCCTCCAGGTAATCTTGTTTGTCTTTGATGGGAAGACATCTCTGTGTCCTCATCCAGAATGTAATTGCATGCCTCGATTGGATACATGATTTTCGCACACAAGACTTTTTAGGATTAGGGATGCCTTAAAAAAAGTCATACGCTTTAGTCACTCTTTTATTTTGCTCAAACCATTGCATCGTCCTCTGTATAACATTCATCGATGATTCAATGGCGAAAGCATTAGATCTTGAATATAAATTAATCAACCATGTGATTGACGGTGAATCCAAATACACCACCTCCCATGTGGCCATGTCCATATTTGATAATACGTTCTTTTGACTAAAACAAAGATGTCCATTTAATGTTTCGTTTAATTTAATTGGAAGGGTTGTTCTGATTTTATCCCAATTTAATAATATGATTATAAATACAAATGAGTAATACTCAAAATAAATATTAAAAAACAAAACGTGGATATATTAAAAATTCAAGCAATTAGCGACCAATATATTCCGTCCCTATTTTATCGCTAAACGTAAATAGTGACGGATTAACGACGAAATGAGCGCTGTCGATTATCTTTCCGTCGTAGTTGAGGGATAGCGACGGATACCCCAATTCCGTCGCTAATAGTGACGGCTATTAAATAAATAATCCGTCGCTAATAGCGACGGATACATACTCCCGTCTCAAATTACCAGACGCAGAGTGGTGACGCGTCCCGACCCACTTAGCGACGGAAAGTCAAAACTCTATCACTGTTAGCGACGGATTAGTCAATTATCCGTCACTATTTTATCGTAATTGGCGACGGAAAGTCAATTATCCGTCGCTATTTGCGACGGATTTTGTAAAAATCCGTCGCTATTAGCGACGGAATAGTCAATATTCCGTCGCTATTCTTGAAAAATTTCCAGCAGGTGGATATCTCTTTTCCCCTTCTCATATATACATTCAACATATACAATATCATTCAACTCACACCACAAAAGGATATCCAAATAAAATACATACAAATCAAGAAATTTCATATCCAAACACATACCAAACATGTATCAAATACATATATACAAAATTCAAATCCAAACATATCATATAAGCATCGTAATGAACACAGTGTCAATATATAATTAAAAAACTATAGTCTGGTAGAGAAACAATATTTACATGAACACAGAGTCAATACTGGATTAAAGGGAATAATATTTCTACATAATATAATAGAAACTATATAAATAAAAGTTAAATACAATGATAAAATAATATTAGTAAAAACATAACTAATTAACGTAACTGTAACTTATATAGAAAATGTAAATAACATTGAATAAAAGGTTCAAATCTCCAATATATATACCTTTCAATCTAGCTAATATCTGAATTAAACTCTGATAATATTCAATTTGTAAACGAAAATGAACAAATAACAAACAATTACTAGTACATACAATTGTACGATCAAAATAAATATTTTAGTTGTTGCCGTCGTTGAATCATATAAAAAAAATCTTGGCGAACTGTAAAATAAGTTTTTTTTAAACATCTGAAATGTTGTAGCACGTAGGGAATATTTAAGAGAATTTTTACTTCTTGAAAAACAATTCTTATAGAAATTATCTCGAAATGAGTTAGAAATTAAAGTATGGAGTGTTTAGAAATAGAATTCAAAAACTGATACAAGATAAAATTTAAGTGTTCGATGAAAAATTACTTTCAAACTTAATTTTTAGTTAAATGGCAATAATATCCTTAAAGTATATAAATTATTTTTTTAATTATTTAAATATAATTTTGATATACCATCCATAATATTTTATATATTTATTATTATATTTTAAATATTATATCAAAATTAATTTTTTTAATAATATATCTATTTAAAAAAATATATAAAAATAAAAAAATATAACAAATGATAAAATTTATAAAATATGTATAAAAAATTTTAAAAATATGAATTATATAAAACTATAAAATTTTATTTAAAAGTATAATGACAATTATGTAAAATGATAAATCTATTAAGGGTATGAATATCAACTTTTAATTCTGGGTCATAAGGCAAAAGGAAGAAGTAGAAAAAATATCAAATTCTTATTTATAGTTTTTGAATAAAAATTGTAGAAATTAAAACATAATTAACATTCATAAACACTAAAAAATATTTCTATGTAACAAGAATCTAAAAAGTAATTAGCACAAACTCTTCCAAACATTATCTAGGTGGAATAGAAATATTAATTTTTACATCATTCTAATTTAATATTCTGCAGGCTTTTCAAACAATAAAATTTAAATTGATTTTATTTTAGAACTAAAAATAATCATCAGATATTAAATAATTATCTCAAATTAGTATATCAAATATAAATGGTTTCTAAACATGTTTATGTAATAGAAGCAGATTTTAAATTATAAGCGTTTCGGAAGGAATCTATGTCGATGGTCAGTTATCGAAGTTCAGCCCATGCGGATGCTGACGGGAGGGGAGGAACTCTGCGCCCTGCGAGATCAACACGAGCGTTAGGGGAACACGTCGGAGGTTGTCCGGCGGTGCCCACTCTGACGCTCAAGTCAGTACCTCGATGCAAAGAAAAACTATAAGGCAGTAGGATGTATGAATAGCAGAGAATGCCTAACCCCTTTACCGGAGGGGTTGGACTACCTTTTATACTTGCGGCAACAGCCTTGGTGCGTCTCATGATCTATGTCACGTCCCCCCCCTCGTCGGTTACTGGATAGACTTTGAAACGCTCCACGCCGCCATTAAGTGAGACCCGTTGAGATATTTCATAATGACTTCGCGCGAGTGGGGATGCTTATCCATAGATCCGAGAAAAAAGAGGAGATCGTTACTTGAGGTCGAGTGTTGTGTGTGGGCTCCGCTTCCCCGAGGTGGTCTCGGGGTCTTCTGGCCCGGGGGATCGCGGGCGCTCCACTTCCCCGAGGTAATCTCAGGACCCGACTTCCCGAGGTGATCCCGGGAGGGGTTTTCTGATTTGATCCTCCAGGGCGTGTTTCCCGCGGGGGGGGGGGGGGGGGCCTGGAGGCTTCTCTGCCCGGGAGTGTCCCGAGAGCTCTGAAAGGGGAGTCGCTCAGACTCGTCACGTCTTGCCATGCAGCTTCTTCATCCCACGTGCCCGCCACGGGCTATTCAACCCCATCACAAGTCCCTCCCTTCAAGTCTGATCGAAGGAAGTGTGGCTAACTGATCGGACTAGTGTGGTGGTGAAGAAGTTGTATCCCAGCGGGTCTTTGCACCCGTTACTGCTCCCTTAGTAGTTATACGGGGTCCTAGGATTGTAGAGGTTGCTCCGGGTCCCTAGGAAATCCCCTTTTCGGGTTTGTCCTTCCCAAAAGGTTTCTATGGCTTTCGGGGTACAGCAAGTGTTGGGGCAATTGACCCAAGTATGATCAAGTGGATCATAGGTTTTGATGTGTGTGTGTCAGTATGATTAAGTTAGGTTGTCATGTTGGTTTGATATGTGTGGTTGAGTAATGCAGGACTTGGTGAATTACACATGAAGTACGCATCTGAGGGACGAGAGTCGAAGGAAGAGGACTCCAACGGAAAGCCGGGGAAGTAGACTTCAAGGGCATACACGAAGGATGGCATGGAGGCAAGCCGTGGGCTTGTGTGCGCATCCGAGGGACGAAAGCCAAGGAAGAGAACTTCAAGAGGCAAGCCAAGGGAGTGGACTTCAAGGCATATGCGAAGGGTGGTCTTCGGAGTGAGATTGAGTGAAAAATGTAAACTAGGCAGTCGACTGCGGGAGGGGCAATTGACTGCCAGAACACACAGAAAGATCAGTCGACTGGTCCAGGCACCAGTCGACTGATTAGTTCAAAAATATAGTCGTTGCCTAGCCACTGGTTGAGCATTAGTCGACTACCCTTGGGGCAGTCGACTGGCATCGAGACTGAACTGTTTGAGGAACAGTTCTGTCCTCTATTTAAAGGGAGTCTTTGGAGCAGAATAGGGTTGTGATTCTTAAGTGTAAGATCCTATTCTAAGTGCTCAAAGTCTCATTCTCTTCCTCCTACTTTCATTTTCATCTTGTACAATAGGAAGGGAAGATCTTGTGAAGGTTTCTCCACCTTGAAGGAGAAGTTCATAGTGGAGCTTGTGCGTGTGGTGTGGATCCTTGGATTAGTCACCTCTTGGATGTGGATACCAAGTAAATCAGGGAGTTAGCATAGGTTTTTATTGTTTATTATTTTTGTCTTGTGTTTTATCTAACATTCTTCTAGACAAAATCGAAAAGTTGTTATTCACCCCCTCTAGCTAGACGCCAAGGTCCCAACAAGTGGTATCAGAGCCCGGTTCGTTTCGGAAGAACTCACAGTCAACCGGAACATCAAGATGGTGTTCCAAGAGGGATATAGCATCGCACGACCACCATTTTTCGATGACAATGACTTTGCAGATTGGAAAGGTAGGATGAAATATTATTTAATGAATGATATTGAGAATTGGTTTAGTGTTGTAGATGGTTTTGAAGTGCCAATGAATGAGAGGGGAGAACCTCTTCCTATGAAGAATTGGTCAAAAGAAATTATAAAGAAGGCGCAAGCAAATGCAAAGGCTAGAACAACTCTACAATGTGGTCTTTCAAAGGAGCAATTGAACAAAGTAGGACCGTTCAAGACTGCAAAAGAACTTTGGGAAAAGCTCATTGAGCTAAATGAGGGATCAAATGAATCAAGAAGAGCCAAGAAGGATCTTTTAGTGGCACAACTTCAATCCCTCACCATGAAGGCAAATGAAACCGTGAGTCAATTGCACGGTAGAGTAAAAGAAATCATTAATGAACTCCATGTGATAGGTGAGAAAATGGAGAATAAGTATCTAGTAAGGTATGTGCTTCAATCTTTCCCTAGAACCACTCTATGGGCCTCAATGGTTGATGCCTATAAAGTCTCTAAGGATCTTTCTTTAGTAAAGCTTGATGATTTATTTTGTGAATTTGAACTTCATGAACAAGCTAATGTGTCTACTAAAGAAAAGGGTGTAGCTCTTGTTGTAGAAAAAGAAAGAAGAAAGAAGAAGGACAAGAAGAAGGTCTCATACTCATCATCCGATTCGGAAGAATCAAGCGCCTAAATGGATAGCGATCAAGAGGCATATATGGTAAGAAAGATGAGGAAAGCGTTTAAAAGTTTTTCTAACAAATCCTATGGTAGGAAAAACTCAAGAAGTAAGAGTAAGGTTAAGAAGGCCATCATATGCTACAATTGCTATGCGGAAGGACACATGAGGGATGAGTGCCCACTTTTGAAGAAAAAGGAAGAAAAGAAGAAAACAAAAGAAAAAGACAAGAAGGCTACAAGTCTAAAGGCGACATGGGATGATCCTTCATCATCGGAAGAAGAAGAACACCACGTGTCTCATTTTACACTAATGGGAGTTGACAACATAGCATGCACATTATCCGAAGATGAGAAGAGCTCAAGTGATGATGAAGAAGGGAGCTCAAGTGAAGGGGGAGGTCAATCCTCGGATTCGGACGTCTCGGTAAGTGAGGTATACAAACTACCCCCTACTACACTTGTGAAAATTATTTCTAGTACTAATGATGATTTGTTTAATGCCAAAAGGAAAATTAAGAGTTTGAAAAATAAGATATGCATGTTAAAGGAAAAAATTAGAATCTATGACAATCAAGGACAATATGCATGATTCTTCTTTAAATGAGTCATCTTTAGAAGAAGAAAATAAGGAATTAAGGAAAAAGGTAGAGAGTCTTACCAAGACCCTTAGCAAATTTCAAATTGGCTCAAAGAACCTTGATATGATTATTAGTAGTCAATGAGTCATATACAACAAAGCCGGAATAGGATATAAACCCAAGACCAAGGAGGTTGCTTTTATTTCTCTTATAGAAAGAAAGGATGCACTTAGAAAGCAAACCATTAAAAGAAATGTAAAGCAAGCATGAGTTCCTAAGAAATATTTAAATGATGTTTGTGGATCAAGTGTATGGGTACCAAAAGATTATGTTTTTTATATTGCTTAGGTAGAGAAGAAGAATACAAACAAGTGGATTGTGGATAACGGTTGCTCAAGACACATGATCGATGATGTGAGCAAGTTCTCCACAATTAGCTACTTAAAAGAAGGAACGGTGTCTTTTGGGAATAGGTGAAAGCTCAAGAGTATATGTAGAGGTACAATTGAGGTATCACCTACAATCATCATTCATAAAGTGCTTCTAATTAAGGACATGGAATTCAACTTACTTAGTGTTAGTCAATTATGTGATACCGGGTATAGAGTTGAGTTTCATGCTAATAAATGTTTGGTTAGGCACAATAGCTCGAAAAATGTTATGTTGGAAGAATATAGGGAAGCAAATCTTTATTATTTTAATTTCTCCTATGCTTCTAACATTTCTACTAAGTGTCTCATATCAAAAGAAGAAGAAGGATGACTATGGCATAGAAGACTTTGACACATCAACATGAAGAGCATAGTAAGAGTGGCCAAGATGGAGTTGGTAAAGGAATTACCAATGATCAAGAATGCTAAGAATAAAATGTACAATGCATGTCAAGAGGGTAAGCAATCCAAGTCATCACATAAAGGTAAAACTCTAACAAGTGCTTCTCTGCGATTGGAATTATTGCATTTAGATTTATTTGATTGTCATAGTACTCCTTCATTAGTAGGAAATAAATATTGCTTAGTAATTGTTGATGATTTTTCTAGATATACTTGGGTTTATTTTATGAGACATAAGGATGAAACTCTAGAGATATTTGTAGGATTTAGCAAAAGGGTTGAAAATGAGAAACACCTCAAAATCAGCCGAATTAGGAGTGATCATGGTGGAGAGTTTGAAAATTCAAACTTCTCTAACTTTTGTTTAGAAAATGGATACAAACATGAATTTTCATGTCCAAGAACACCACAACAAAATGAGGTTGTAGAAAGAAAGAATCGGGCTTTACAAGAAGCAGCTAGGACTATGCTTCATGCTTATTCTTTACCTAGCTATTTTTGGGCGGAAGCGGTAAATACCACTTGTTACATCCAAAACCAAGTTTTAATTCATATGTTTTTAAAAAAGACACCTTTTGAATTGTGGAATAGAAAAATTCCTCAAATTCACTATTTTAGAGTGTTTGGTTGCAAGGTCTATATTTTAAATACTAAGGATGACTTAAGAAAATTTGAGTCTAAGGCGGATGAGGGGATTTTAGTTGGATACTCATCTACTAGTAGAGGATATAGAGTATATAATAAGAGGACTAAATTGATTGAGGAATCATCCAATGTGGATTTTGATGAGTCTACTAGTACTTACCCTAGGAAATCCTCCATTGACAAGGATATAGGAGTAAATCAAAACCCACCCCAAGCAATCCAAGACTTACATTTAGGGGGTATTGATCAAGGGGGAGGAAGAAATGCATCGGATGATGAAAGAGCCACTAATGATCATGAGGTAGGCAAGCCCACAATCTCTAGGACCTTAAGGCGCCATCAAGATCATCCTATCAACCAAATAGTTGGAGACGTTGAACAAGGAGTAAGGACTAGATCCTATTTTAGAGAACATGCAAGTCAAATTGCCTTAATATTACAACTAGAGCCAAAGTCAATTATGAAGCCTTAGTTGATGCGGATTGGATTCTAGCAATGCAAGAGGAGTTAAACCAATTTGAAAGAAGTAAGTATGAGAATTAGTTCCAAGGCCCAATGATAGTATAATTCTCACAACAAGATGGGTCTTTAGGAATAAATTGGATAATCAAAGGAGAGTTACTAGGAACAAGGCTAGATTGATAGCTAGGGGTTTCAACCAAGTTGAGGGACTTGACTATGATGAAACTTATGCTCCCATAGCTAGATTGGAGTCCATCTGGATTTTGTTAGGATATACCGCTCACATGGGGTTTAAACTTCATCAAATGGATGTGAAATCGACATTTCTTAATGGGTTTATTAAGGAGGAAGTATATGTAGAACAATCACCCGGTTTTGAAAACATAGACTACCCTAATCATGTTTATAAATTGAGGAAAGCCTTATATGGATTGAAACAAGCTCCCCGAGCTTGGTATGAAAGACTTTCATCTTTCTTAGTTTCCAAGGGGTTTAGAAGGGGAACAATTGATCCAACTCTATTTCTTAAGTCTAAGGATAAGGACATTTTTGTAGCCTAAGTTTATGTTGATGACATTATTTTTGGGTCAACAAATAATAAATTTCTTCATGAATTTATCAAGCATATGGAAAATGAGTTTAAAATGAGTCTTGTTGGGGAGTTGACTTTCTTTTTAGGATTGCAAGTCAAACAAACAAATGAAGGAACTCATGTATATCAAACAAAATATGCTAGGAAAATTATCAAGAAATTTGGATTAGAAAATGCTAAAATAGCATCTACTGCCATTGGAAAAAATGTCAAAATGGATAGTGATCATGAGGAGAAGGTAGTTAATCCAAAACAATATAGGAGCATAATTGGTAGTTTGTTGTATCTCACCGCTAGTAGACTGGATATTGTTGGTGCCAGAAGCACCAAGATCTAACTCGTGTTTTGATAATGGCAAAGGGTTCATAAGTTAAGGGTTTGTTGTGATCTAACGATGTTACTCAAGTGTGCAGAAAAGTCCTAGGTCAACTAGGCACGAAGTCCTGACATAAGGTTGGGCAATAAGTCCTGGTCGTGGACTGGGCACCGAAGACCTGGTGAGTGAATCTGGGCAATAAGTCCTAGTCATGGACTGGGCATCGAAGACCTGGTGAGTGATGCTGGACAATAAGTCCTGGTCGTGGACTGGGCACCGAAGACCTGGTGAGTGAAGCTAGGCAATAAGTCCTAGTCGCAGATTGTGCACAAAGACTTGATCCGAGGGATTGGGCAAAAGTCCAACCGGAGGAGCCGGTTGGCAAACAGGTAAACTTTCCTGAGAGGAGTAGGTAAGGACGCATTCCCCGTAGGAGGAAACATTAGGCGTCGGTTCGACCTAGGGTTCCATTTAGGAAGCCCAAAGTCAGAACCAAGACAGCTCAGGCTGTTAATCATGCTTAAACTTATATCATTTATTTGTTATTTGTGTTTTGGAACTAACCCTGGTTGCAGGAACAAAGAGATAGATGTTTCTGCTCCCAGGCGTCTGAATGGAGTCAGGCGCTTGTTTGAACAGGCGCCTGTGTTGATACAGGCGCCCCAGACAAGGGTCTCTCCAAAGCCACTTGAAGCAAGCCTCCACGTCAGCATATGAGGCGCCTGTGTTCATACAGGCGCCCCAGTCAGCTCAGGCACCCCAGTTGAAGGGATAAGCACTAGCCAAGTCTGCGGATTGAGGTTCGCGCAGAATGAGCCACGTGTCAGGCGCCCCCTTCAACACAGGCTCCCCAGCGACTAGTATATAATGGGGTTCACCCCTTGCTTCAGAACATAACTTCTTTCTACAAATTCTTTCAAGCGCTCTTCTCCAAACACTCTGTGCTCAAGTCTCAAGCGCCAACGACGACCCGCGGCTCCGATTTTCAATCTTCTCCGGTCGTCGGTATAGAATTTTCTTATTGCTGTATTTTCTTTAAAATTCTGTATTCGAATTCAAAGTTGTAATATTTTCTCGGAATATAGAATTGCCCAACATAAACGGTCAAGGACCGTGGGCCTTGGAGTAGGAGCCGATCGCAACTCCGAACCAAGTAAAAAATACAAGTGTTAACATTGAATTTTTTCGCTGTGCAATTACTCTTGTTTTTCGAAAAATTATTCGATCGATATTCACCCCCCCCCTCCCTCTATTGATTCTAACCGATCCCACATATATACTATTTGCGGTGGGCATGTGTGCAAGGTATCAATCTTGTGCCAAAGAGTCTCACTTAGTAGTAGTAAAAAGGATTTTAAGATATATTAAGGGCACTCTTAATGTTGGTCTTTGGTACCCTAGAACTTCAAATATTGATTTATTTGGGTACACCGACTCCGATTATGCAGGTTGCAAATTGGATATAAAGAGTACTAGTGGTGGGTGTCAATTTCTTGGATCATCCTTAGTTAGTTGGAGTAGTAGAAAACAACCATGTATTGCATTGTCAACAACCGAGGCCGAATATGTAGCAATGAGTGGTTGTGTAGCTCAATTACTTTGGATCATGCACACCTTAGAGGATTATGAGCTTCATTACTCCAAGATCAAAGTCTTATGTGATAATGTGAGCACTATTAATTTGACCAAAAATCCGATGCATCACTCTAGGACAAAACACATTGAAGTGAAGCATCATTTCATTAGGGATCATGTGGCAAGGGGTAACATTGAATTACATTATGTTGAATCAAAGTCCAACCTTACCGACATATTTACCAAGCTTCTACCCGAAGCGGAGTTCACATCTCTAAGAAGAGGACTTGGCATGTGTTTTGTAAAAATGTAAATTTAGCCTTGGGGTAATGCAATAATAAGGTAGTGCATGAGATGTTAGGATGATACAAATAACTCACTTATGCTTATGGCATATTGTTGGGTTGTTAGAGGTATCACATTATTGAAAATAGACCAACTATGGGGAAAGTAAATGTTTAATTAATGGGCATCTTGCCCATAGATCATAGTTGCACATTTCAAATAATTTGAAACCATTTCTGTGTTTTATTTGCTATGACATAAGTTTGTGAAATACATGTTGGATCGAGAGATGCGAGAGAGGGGGGGTGAATGTCGCAAATCGTTCGGATTTAAAAAGAGTAAGTGCGCAGCGGAAATAAGACACAAAAACAATGCTAACACGGTCGTTTTACTTGGTTCGGAGCCTGTGTCGACTCCTACTCCAAGGCCCACGGTCGTTGACCGTTTTCTGCGGGCAATTCTATAAGTTCGAAAACCAGTTTACAATTATTGAATACAGAATAAGTGCAGTAAACTTTATATAATAAGAATTATGCTCTTCTTTTACCGACGTCCGGAGTAGATCGAAGATTTCGGGGCAGCGGGACGTCGTCGGCTCGAGTTGGGCAGTATCTGGAGCAAAGCACGAGAGCAGAAGAGCGTGGAAGTGTCCGAAGAATTGATGCTTTGAAGAAGGAGGTCGAGGGCCCTTTATATAGGGCCTAGGGGCGCCCTGGTCGACGGGGGCGCCCCCCCACGTGGCAGCCGATCCGGCTGTAGCTCGGTCGCCGTCTGATCCCATTATCCTCGGGATCCGGTTTGACCGGGGCGCCCGGAGGACTCGGGGCGCCCGGCTTGATCGGTCAAAGGCCTCATCTCTTCGGCTTCGCAGGGATGCGCTTCGACAGCTGGCAGTGGGGGCGCCCGCGACACGCGGGGCGCCCGCGACAAGCGGGGCGAAAACGCGTCGAGGTTGTTACATACTTGGGTTGACCTTGGGGGCACCCTGGTCGTCCGGGGCGCCCTGCTCAGCTTCTGCCTCACTCCTTCGAGGCTCTCTGAGCTGCAGATACTCAGTCCTTCGATCCTGCATCCAGGGTTAGTCCAAATAACAATTATATTATTATTTTATACAGCCTTAGCTGTCTTGGTTCTGACTTTGGTCTCCAAAATGGAGCCCTAGGTCGAACCGACGCCTAATGTTCCCTCAAGGGGAACGCGTCCTCACCTACTCCTCTCGGGAGAGTTTTACCTGGTGCCAACCGGATCCTCCAGTTGGACTTTTGCCCGGCAGCCCTTCGCCAGGTCTTGGTTTTCGCCTAGCAGCCCTTCGCCAGGACTTGGTTTTAGCCTAGCAGCCCTTCGCCAGGACTTGGTTTTCGCCCAGCAACCCTTCGCCAGGACTTAGTTTCCTGACAGCCCATCGTCAGGTGCCTAGCATCCCTTCGCTAGGACTTGGTTTTCGCCCAGCAACCCTTCGCCAGGACTTGGTTTCCTGACAGCCCATCGTCAGGTGCCTAGCAGCCCTTCGCTAGGACTTTGTTTCCTGCACTCTCAAGCAGCATTGTTAGACAACAAATAGCCCTTAACTTTGAATCCTTTGCCAATATCAAAACAAGGTTCGATCTGGTGCTTCCTGCACCAACAATCTCCCCCTTTTTGATTATGGCAACACAATTCAAAGTTAAGGAAAAAATTACAACAGTTAAGAGCATAAGGTAAACAGTGAAGCATAATTGAAGCATAACTGTAGAGTTGAAAAAAATTCTTTATTTTTCATACTCCCCCTAAAACCTTGAATACTTGTGTTATAAAATACTTAAAATACGTTACTTTGACCTTTCCTCCCCCTTTGACATATATCAAAAGCATACATGGGTTAGCAAGGTTTCTAATGGGGAGTTTTGAGTTCTACCAAAAATAGGTTTTTGACAAAGTATTTTTCAAAAAGGAGCAAAAGTATTTGTATCCATAGACACTTTTGAAAACCAAGCTTAAACTTTGTTAAAAAACCCTTTTTCTCAGACAAATTTTGATTACTAAGGAAAATTTTATTTAAAAAACATGCACTAAAAATAACTTCGAACCACTTAGAAATGCTTAAAATTTTGAAATAGCTTAAAAATAAAATTCCCTTTCTCTCCCCCTTAATGTAAAACTCTTCTCCTTATGTTTTAGACCATTTTTAAGTCTAATATAAAAATATTTTGAGAGAAGTTTTAAGGAGAGCGTTTGTGTATCAGAGCCTATGAGTTTTGAAAGCATGAAAATACTTAGTATAATTCTTGAAAGTATAGCAAAAAGTTTTAAATTGCACCAACAAAACTTTATTTGGAAAAGTATTGAAAAGATACTTTATATTTGTAGGCCAATCTTTTAGAAAATTCACGCACTTAGAACAATATTGCCTTGAAAAATATTTATACTTTTGAAAACATTATTGCAGTACTTTTTGACAGATATTATGTATTTTTGAGGATATAAGTGCTTTTGAATCTTCAAAAGTACTTTTGAAATAAATATTATGCATTTTTGAAAAATCTAAGTACTTTTGAAATAAGTTAAGATTTGAAACACATAAGTACTTTTTAAAAAAGTATTTAGACTTTGAAAGATATAAGTAATTTGAAAAGACTTAGACTTTGAAAAGTATAAGTAATTTTTGAAAAAAAAAAAAAAAAAAAAAAAAAAAAAAAAAAAGAATTAGACTTTGAAAAGTATAAGTAATTTTTGAAAAGAATTATGCATTTTGAACACAAAATATTTTACTTGACTAGGTTTCTTTTCCAGTCTGACACAATCCTAGGAAACCTTGTTGACTACAAGGACATTTTCCTAAGTGTCCTGGAAAATTTTCTCCAACCCAAGTAAATATTATAAAATTAATTTCATAAGCCACAAGAATTTTGTAAAATAATAGTATTTTGACAGAAAAATTATTTAAGTTTTCAAAAGGATTTTGAACTTGCAGTGCATGAAAACATATAATTTTGAAAATGTTCAATAATTCTTTTAATTTCATCTCCCCCTAAACTTGACCCAGTCCTAGGAAGCTTGTTGACTACAAGCGATCTTCCTCTGAGTTTTAGGGTTTGATTTAAATTATAAGAATTATCTAATAACTTCAAAACAAATAATTACCAAAAAAAATTTTCAGAAATTCTTCTTTTGAATCAAACTCCCCCTAAATTTGACACATTCTAGGAGTCCTAGTAGATCATGAAGTGGACCTTCCTCTGTGTCTTTAGGGTTTATTAAAAACAAAAGAATAATTTTGAATAATCTTCTGAGTATGAAACTTTCAAGGAGATAAATTTTTGACACCTCAATTTGAAGTAATAATAATAACACAGTTTTTGAAAAGAAATATTTTGAAATAATTTTTCAAAGAGATAGTAATATACCAAGAATTTTGAGTAATTTTTGAAGGCCTTATTCTGAAATGATACTAAATTTTAGAGCATCAGGTTTTGAGAATAAATCTAAAAAGAACTCCCCTTGTATTCGACTTGTCTTAACTTTATCTAAGTGCTTGAAGGGTCTTTAGCATTAACTAGGTTTGACCATGTTTGACTCAGTTGACTAAGGTTTAACCATGTTAATCATGGTTTGACTATGTTGAAATTATTCTCTGAATGAAAACATAACATAAAAGAAATTTTAATTTGAACTTAATTTTCCTGTCTCACCCAATCTAGGGTTTTCAAACAGTTAGCCTTAAAAGTTCTTGTGAGACAGGTTTGAAGGTAAAAATAATTTTAAAAAAATGTTTAACTTTGAAAAAAAAAATGTTTGTTTTTGAAAAAGTATAATTGACTTCGAAGACAGAAAAAGAGTGATTTTGAAAAAGAATTTTTGAAAACAGGTTTGAATTTATAATTATTTGAAATTTGTGTTAGATTCGAATTTGACATAAGATAATTTGAATTTGAATTTCAGAAATTGGCTTCCAGGTCTTGGCGAGGCACTAGGCCTTCTTTGGCCGTAGCCTTATGGGATCATCCACCCTTTCCTTGACAAAGCCTTTTAATGAAATTTCATTTTCAAATTAAATTAGGTCATTTTCTGGTCCAACTAGCTTGGGTCTTGGATCGGTAGCTTCGGCTGGTTTCACCAGTCTAAAGAGACCAAGTAGACTTGATCTTATTAGAGTTGGTTTCCCCAACGTACTATCATCTCACCTCCTCCCAATACTATGTTGTCAAATTTCAACTAGTTGGTTAAGTCCTTAAGGTATCTAGTCCTATGAATAGCCAAGACAAAACTTCAGATAATGTCATAGTGAGGAGAAATTTCTGGATTTTCTACGTTTGCAAAATTATTAATCAGTTTTTCTTGTATATCAATTTTAATTTTCAAAGTCTCATTTTCTTGTCTTAACATTTTGAATTTTGACTTTGCTAATATACATGATTTCATCAAGTTATCTAAGCATGCATCCATATCTAAATTTGACCAAGGGAGATTAATTAAACTATCAGTATTCAAGGTAAAGAGTTGATTTGGATGTAAATTACAGTTACCCATTTTGGTTGGTTTCCCTGGATCTTTGTAACGTTTATCTGTGCATTCCTCTTTGTAATGCCCAAACTCCTGACACTTGAAGCATTGAATGCGACTCTTGTTCTTTCGTGCTTTTGGAGCTCGTTTCTTTGTTGCCGTCGGTGGTATCGTTTGAATCTTACGAGTAGGACACTTAGTTTGGTAGTGCCCTCTCTCCTGCATATGTAACAAATTATATGATTTTTAAAATTAAATTTGTAATTTTACCTTTTGATTCCTTATTGGAATCTCCCCCTTAATTGTTGCTGTCTCGGATCTAGATTCATCTTCTGATTCCGTGTCTGAGTCGGACTTGGGTACCGGTTGAAGCTCCTTCTTTGATGGTTCTCTTGGAGTTTTCCCTGCAAAAGTTATACCTTCCTCGACCATTGCAGTATCAGCTTGATTATTTAATTCTAATTTAGAAAAGAATTTGAAATTGGTTACCATCTCAGTCAGTTCGTTGTCTGATTCTGCTGGTTCGATTTCGACTCTGGGTTCAGGTTCAGACTCTGACTCGGCTATCTGTGCTTGGACCGAGAGTGCGAGATAACTTACCTGATCTTCTTCTTCATCTGAGATTTCTTGATGAAGATTGATCAATTTCTCCCACATTTCTCTAGCACATCCAAATGAACCGACTAGCTTGAGTTGTTCGTTGGTTAGACCGCATTGAAGAATTGCAGTTGCTCTTGCATCAGTCTCAATTTGGTTGAGGGTTGGTTCATCCAGTTTGTCCCATGCAATTGATAGTTCATCTTCTGTATGGAGGTGGAACCCTGTTTGAATGATCATCCATATGTCCATATGGGTCTTCAGAAGGGACTCCATTTGTCTTCTCCAAAAGCTGAAGTTCTCGCCGGAGAATAGCGGTGGACGGGCACTGTTCCACTCTTGGTTGGCCATAAAATAACCTCTTGCACACAAAAGAACTAACAGAATGTACCAAGACTTGGTCTTGGATTAGTAGTGCGGGAGAAGAAGAAAAAAATTTGCCCAAAAAAATTGCACGAATTTCGAGGCAGAATAATAATAAAATAATAATAAAAAATTTGAGACAAATTTTTGGGAAATGAATATTCTGATTAATGGTGAAAAATAAGAGTTAAAAGATTGCTTGAATTAAAGTGGCACGAATTTCGAGAAATAATATTAAAATAATAATAAAAAAATTATGACAAATTTTTAAGAATTGTTCGTTTTATTAATTCAGACTTATGGTGAAAAGATGAAAATTCAAAATTGAAAAAGGCGTAAGGATATTTTAAATCCACCTACAGATATTATTTATATAAAATAAAAAGCGAACGAGATTGAGTTGCGTTGATTAACAAAAAGAAAAGAAATAAAATTAAAAAATTCGTAAATCCGAAAAAACTTTCAAACTGGTGGTTGCACCAAGTTTGAACTACCCCGCTCTGATACCACTTGTTGGATCGAGAGATGCGAGAGAGGGGGGGTGAATGTCGCAAATCGTTCGGATTTAAAAAGAGTAAGTGCGCAGCGGAAATAAGACACAAAAACAATGCTAACACGGTCGTTTTACTTGGTTCGGAGCCTGTGTCGACTCCTACTCCAAGGCCCACGGTCGTTGACCGTTTTCTGCGGGCAATTCTATAAGTTCGTAAACCAGTTTACAATTATTGAATACAGAATAAGTGCAGTAAACTTATATAATAAGAATTATGCTCTTCTTTTACCGACGTCCGGAGTAGATCGAAGATTTCGGGGCAGCGGGACGTCGTCGGCTCGAGTTGGGCAGTATCTGGAGCAAAGCACGAGAGCAGAAGAGCGTGGAAGTGTCCGAAGAATTGATGCTTTGAAGAAGGAGGTCGAGGGCCCTTTATATAGGGCCTAGGGGCGCCCTGGTCGACGGGGCGCCCCCACGTGGCAGCCGATCCGGTTGTAGCTCGGTCGCCGTCTGATCCCATTATCCTCGGGATCCGGTTTGACCGGGGCGCCCGGAGGACTCGGGGCGCCCGGCTTGACCGGTCAAAGGCCTCATCTCTTCGGCTTCGCAGGGATGCACTTCGACAGCTGGCAGTGGGGGCGCCCGCGACACGCGGGGCGCCCGCGACAAGCGGGGCGAAAACGCGTCGAGGTTGTTACATACTTGGGTTGACCTTGGGGGCGCCCTGGTCGTCCGGGGCGCCCTGCTCAGCTTCTGCCTCACTCCTTCGAGGCTCTCTGAGCTGCAGATACTCAGTCCTTCGATCCTGCATCCAGGGTTAGTCCAAATAACAATTATATTATTATTTTATACAGCCTTAGCTGTCTTGGTTCTGACTTTGGTCTCCAAAATGGAGCCCTAGGTCGAACCGACGCCTAATGTTCCCTCAAGGGGAACGCGTCCTCACCTACTCCTCTCGGGAGAGTTTTACCTGGTGCCAACCGGATCCTCCAGTTGGACTTTTGCCCGGCAGCCCTTCGCCAGGTCTTGGTTTTCGCCTAGCAGCCCTTCGCCAGGACTTGGTTTTAGCCTAGCAGCCCTTCGCCAGGACTTGGTTTTCGCCCAGCAACCCTTCGCCAGGACTTGGTTTCCTGACAGCCCATCGTCAGGTGCCTAGCATCCCTTCGCTAGGACTTGGTTTTCGCCCAGCAACCCTTCGCCAGGACTTGGTTTCCTGACAGCCCATCGTCAGGTGCCTAGCAGCCCTTCGCTAGGACTTTGTTTCCTGCACTCTCAAGCAGCATTGTTAGACAACAAATAGCCCTTAACTTTGAATCCTTTGCCAATATCAAAACAAGGTTCGATCTGGTGCTTCCTGCACCAACAATACATGATTTCAAAATGAGGATGAAAGTTTGGTACAAAATTGGATGTTTTCAAAGAATTTGAGTTTTGATCAAAAAGTCAAACATGTTTAGAGTTTTCATGAAAATATATTTTTCTCTGATAGAATACATCATAAGAAACATGTTTGCAAAGTTTCATGATTTTTAGAATTATGTAGAATTTATATTACATTTTTGAATTTCGACTCAGAAACTGTAATGTTCAGATTAAAATGTATCAGTCGACTGCCCCTGGGGGCAGTCGACTAAACTCTCTGTAAGTTGGCAATACAAAGTCACCAGTCGACTGATAATAGTCTCAGTCGACTGGTCCTTCTGATTTCTAGTTTCTAGGAGTTTTTCAGAAAAAGAAAGGTATTCATATTTATTACCAATGGTTAATATTGCTTGGAGCAATCCTTTTGATGGTGTCAAAAGGGGATAATTGGGAGGTTTAAGTTAGTTTTGTAACTTAACTTATGAAAAATTAAAAATTATATAGAGGGCATAGGTTAAGGGGAGAATGCATGTTTATGCTTCTTACTATGTCTTTAATTTTCAATTGTTATTATTATACCTAACTTAAACATATTGTCACACATTAAAAAGGAGGAGATTGTTGGGACAATCGACCCATGTATGATCAAGTGGATCATAGGTTTTGATATATGTGTGTCAATATGATTAAGTTAGGTTGTCATGTTGGTTTGATATGTGTGGTTGAGTCATGCAGGACTTGGTGAATCACACATGAAGTACGCATCCGAGGGACGAGAGCCGAAGGAAGAGGACTTCAAGGGGAAGTCGAGGAAGTAGACTGCAAGAGAATACGTGAAGGATGACATGAAGGCAAGCCGTGGGCTTGTGTGCGCATCCGAGGGACGAAAGTCAATGAAGAGAACTTCAAGGGGCAAACTAAGGGAGTGGACTTCAAGGCAAACATGAAGGGTGGTCTCCGGAGTGAGTTTGAGTGAAAATGTAAGCTGGGCAGTCGACTGCGGGAGGGGCAATCGACTGCCAGAACTCACAGAAAGATCAATCGACTAGTCTAGGCATCAGTCGACTGATCAGTTCAAAAATATAGCCGTTGGCTGGGGGCAGTCGACTGGCATCGCGACTGAACTGTTTGAGGAACAGTTCTGTCCTCTATTTAAAGGGAGTCTTTGGAGCAGAATAGGGTTGTGGTTCTTAAGTGTAAGATCCTATTCTAAGTGCTCAAAGTCTCATTCTGTTCCTACTACTTTCATTTTCATCTTGTACAAGAGGAAGGGAAGATCTTGTGAAGGTTTCTCCACCTTGAAGGAGAAGTTCATAGTGGAGCTTGTGCGTGTGGTGTGGATCTTTGGATTAGTCACCTCTTAGAGGTGGATACCAAGTAAATCTGGGAGTTAGCATTGGTTTTTATTGTTTATTGTTTTTGTCTTGTGTTTTATCTAACATTCTTGTAGACAAAATTGAAAAGTTGTTATTCACTCCCCCTCTAGCTAGACGCCAAGGTCTGAACAGCAAGGACACTTGTCCATCCATTATAAAGGCGCATGGTGCTCTTTGATGGCGACAAGGTCCTTTCGTGAATGCCCTATCGCCACATGCATCAACGACTCTCTTCACGACCTCTTACTGACGTGCGTCGCTATAGTTGGCTCCCGTCAGATGACTGCTCTCTAGTGCTGCCCCGATGTGACAGTTTCTTGCTTTACACGTGTCTTGCCCCTATTGCATTCATACAGGCGGCTTCCTCCGTATAAGAAGGGAAGGCGAAAATGTTCGACCAACTTCTGGCTCCATAGCTGGGCGCACCTCGTCTCCCTCCTCTTCTCTAAGGCCTCTTTTGAACGTCAGTAGTCTACCTCCTCCTTGTCTTTTCCCTTCGGAACCATGGAAGGTTACCGGACGGAGTGGTATGAGTCTGCTTCTTCGAGGGTGAGACCGGAGGCTCTGCAAGCGGCCACTGAGGCCTACGACATCCCGGCTGAGATGGCGGTGGTTATCCCCACGGTAGACCAGACGCTAGTGGAGCCTCCCGCAGACTTTTCTATCTTCTTCTTGGGGCAAGTAGAGTCAGGGCTCCATTTTCTCATTCCCTCTTTCTTCATGAATATAGCCTCTTATTTCGATATCCCCCTTCACCAGATGACTCCCAATGCCTTTGCTCAGATGAGGGGGGGGTGTATATTATCCTCAAGCTCTTTGACCTCCCCTTGACTCCTCTTCTCTTTCATTCTTTCTTCGTCCCGATCGGCTCCCGAGGGGTCTTTAGCTTTTCGGCGCATCCGGGTCATAGGTTCTTAGGAGGGTTCCCTTCCTCACACAAAGGGTGGAAGGAGAAGTTTTTCTTCATCCAACTGCATGTGTTGCCCTTCAGTCCTCTTCGTTGGATAGAGGCTCTACCGCCTCCTCCCTCTCTGGGGGGTTTCTCCAGAGTCCTGCGTACCAACGTGCTAGGAACGTACTCTCCGACATTGAGTTCAGTGGCCCCGGACTGGTACAGAGTGAGGAGCTCATGTACTGGGCGGACCTTAGCCCCAAAGTGACCTGAATCAGCCCCAGCCTCGGTATGTTCATCTTTTTCATCAATGTCCGTTAGTTCTAACTGATGTTTCCTTGTCTGGCTCTTGCAAAGGAAGTCATATTCTCCAAGGTGATGGGCCGACTTATCAAGTGGGAGGAGGCCAACTAAGAGGCGCTGACTCCTTCCTCAGCCGCTTCTAATGCACCCTCTGTGCCTGTCGAGTCCTCAGAGGGGACCACTGAATCGTCCCGCAGGCCTGCTTTGCCCGGGAGGGTAGAGGCTACTGTCATGCCCCCTCCCGTGGCTAGCCAATGGCCTTCCGGTCCGTCGGTTGATCCTCAGGCAGATCTTCCTTCAGGGGTGACCTTTCCCCAGCTGCTGTTCCTCCGGAGGGGGTCAGTGAGGGGTCCTCATCCCCGATTGCCTCCTCAACTGTACCATTCATTGGTCGGCAGAAGAGACAGATTCTGGAGGGCTTGAGCCCCAGATGGAAAAAGCTGTGCTCCAGTGGCCCCAACCCCCTTCCCTCTGTCCCTGAGGAGGTTATTTCTCCTTCCGAGGGTGAGGAATCTATTCTCGTATCTTCCCCTGTTCCGCCGGCCGCCATTTCGGAGGTAGGCGTCCTGGCCTCCGATTCTCCTTTAATTGATCCTATCGAGGCTCCGAAGGGTAAGGGGGTATTGCAGCCCAATACTGGATGAAACTCGACCGTCTTCAAAAGAGGTTGGATGCAGCATTGGAGCCTTCCATGCAATCTCCCCCCCCCCCCCCCCCCCCCGCGTGCATTTGAAGGAGGTTCCTGCCGAGGGGCTCTTATCCGAGGGGACTTCTAGCTCTGAGGAGGGTGATTCCGGCCCCTCTACCCCTGCCCCTGGAGCTCCTACTATCCAACCGCTTCCACCGCGTAGGGGCTTGTCACCTTCTAGGAGCCGGGCTGACACCTCAAGGTCCCAAGGAGGAGCGGCTGTACGAGTCTCTGCGGGACCTCTAACCACTCTCTGCGAGACTCTTTTGAAGGTGCATGTTACTGTTACATAGGATGTTTTCTGGCATGTTCTATAATTCCTTGGTGCAACGGCAGGCGGCTGAAGACTGCCTAATGGTCAGCCGTGGCTTGTACGCCTGGCCTCAAATTAAAGCATTGATCCGCCGGGCCCTGAGAGCAGAGGCCGCGGCTGACCACGAGCATCGGGCGGGACTTATGTAAGCGGGGGTCAGCCGGGCTCTACGGGCAAAGGTGGAGCATTTACTGAATACCCTGATAGCCAAGGAGACCGCTCTATATAGTTCCCGGCACCGGGGACTGTAACGACCCGGCTCATCGACCCGACCCCTCTGCCTCTTGGGCGGCCAAATTCCATTTTTGGCAGCCCAACAACCTGGCCCCTTTGGTCGTCGACCGTCGACCGTCGTTACTCACAAGAACTTCCCACCCCTGGCCAGTGGATTTTTGCCTTCCCCAGGATTCGAACTCTAGACCTCCAGAGTAAGTACTAAAGTTTATGAATCTGGTAGCCAAGTGAGCCGATAAATTGTCACGCCCCGAGACCCCAGGAGCCGCTGATCCAATAGAAAATCGGACAGCACCTCCCCTGTCCGGCGGACAATTTACTCATACATACATCACATATAACACAACCACGCAGTTTAAATGGGCCTCAGGCCTCAAATCAAGACAGAACATAAAATAAAACCGGGTAAACCATACCTGATTGTGGATCGGTCCAACTTACGACAAAACACAATGCATAAAGGCCACTATGTCTCACAAAAGTACAACTATACCGCCGTATAGTATGACAAAACCCAACACAAAAGCAACAGCGGAAATGTAAAGTATAACAAATATAGAAATTGATACCAACAAGTACTACCAACAAAATAGAAGAAAATCTCGAAAAAAACATCTCGACGAGTACGCGAACTGGGACAGGCTATCGGGTACGCTCCAGTCAATCATCCTGAAATAAAAATAAGGAGATAACGGGATGAGTCATAGAACTCAACGAATATCTCATCATATATATACAAGATAGTCTAAGCTAGCAACAGTGCACCAGACTATTGAAATAACACGTGCACAGGCAGTAATAAGAACAACTGCAATAGAAAAATAAAAACTACCATACCAATATAGCCGAGTCGCCAAAACCAAACATAAGGGTCTCCTGTAAATGCATGTCAATCATATGCAGCATCAAGTAAAACAAACACAAGTAAGTGCAAAGTACACGTCTACACAAGGTGCAATGACATGGTCACCCCTGCCGTCGGTCAGACACCGTCACTTATGTACGGGAGAAAGCTGAGCTGAGGCCACCCTCCGACGTAGGACTGTGACTGTCGTTCATACTCTACCATCACTACTCCTGAGCGATCGAGTAAACGGAATGCTGCCGGTGTAACACCCCTACTCCATGCTTTATCCGGGGGACATCTTTGTCTACCCCAGGCCATCTCTGGAGGGCATATCTGTCTGAGTGTTACCCTACCCCATGTATATAATTGGGGGAGAGACCTCTCCCTCTCATCTCCTGGTATATAGACTACTCAAGGAGGGACATTTGTCTGCTATCACACTCCGATTCACTAACCCATGAGTGCACGAGCGAAGTAGCACAGAGCACACTACTTATACTCCGTCAACCACTAACCCATGAGTGGCCGTAGGGGTAGGTCAGTATGATTGTCGACCTGACTCACCCACAAAGGAGGCCCCTGATCGACAATGATGCACAGTGCACGATGATGCATGACACTGGTCAAATAACATTCACTATCTAATCCACCTATATCAACATGATATCAAGGATCGTAAATAATGCACCAGAACCTAAGTCCTAAAGGTATAGGTATCACATGTCAATTGTGGCACAAACAACATCAGCAAAACAAATATAAGAGTTATGCCACAATCTATTACTCTATTGCTAGACAAAGCATATCAAGCATATATATATATATATATATCTGTGACTAATCTAAAGAAGAGTCAGAGATACCCGCCTCCAATGTAAAAATCTGAAAGTGAAGGGAACCCTGTCTGAATAATATCTGCCGTAAGTGAGATCCAAATAGCAAAGTTAATGACCTGTATTACCACACATAGTCTTAGCTATCATAACAAATGATAATTAGCCAAAACTAATTAATCGGTCGTATTAGCATTTATCCCAATTCAAATCAAAACTAATCCATAAAGACAAAGCATACCAATCAATCCAACCCCAAGGGAAACCACCACCTCACGGCAGTACCCTAACTCCTCACTTACCCTCACATGATCAATCAGATCAAAACCAGACTTAATCGCCCAAGCACAGAACACACCTACACAACCATTCAATCAAAATCATCAACCCTCTTTTGCATCAGCTAATTCTAGAGATCTTGGCAGAGAACAAGAACCATAACAAGGCAAACACAATAAGAATAATTGAACCCAACCTGCACTGATCACAAAGTCAAGTGAAAATTTGCCAACACCCAAATCCTAACCCCAATATAGATCCGACAATCCCCAACTCGATTCACTCAGACAATGAAACCAAAACGACAAGCAAACGAGACTCACTGATCCAAGTAGGAATTGCTACAGGCCTTGATCCAGTACAGTTGATCCCCGATCCTCAGCCTAGATCCCCCTTCCTCGCCAAAGATCGACAATGAGTCCAGATCTTGAATCAAACAGGGATGGATCGCATCAATAATCAACCAAAAAGAAAAGATACAGAACCGAGGTATCCTCCCATGGACTCACCTCTGGCGTATTAAGACATCCCTGTGAAGGACAACTCCAGCGGCGTTGCGAAATTCCAAAGGATCGGCCGGCGATCCCTAACCCGACGCAACGCAGAGTGATCGAAGGAGCACTCCAAATTAGTGAAGAACTTGCTTGAGTGGAGAAGGAGAGAAAAGGAGGAAGGAGAAGCGAACTCGGTCTGCTCCGATCTCACGATCTGCCGTAAGAGGAAGGAGAGGAATAGGCGATTCCCTGCGCTAGGGCTTGCGCAGGAAAAGAAGGAATCGGCTATTTTGGCAAAGAATCGGGCATTTAAGGGATTCAGCCGGAAGATTTGGGAAGGGAAGTAAATTAAGGGATTCAGCCATTTTGCAAATAGGCCCCTCTTCTTCCAGATTTCTCCCAGAAACCCTCAAATTTAGGAGTTTGACCTTTCCGCCCCTAAATCTTTCCGTATTTTAACAGGGACGGTTGGTCTCTGAGCGGGCGGTGGCTACCAAGGACCTGCTCCAGGTGACGTAGGAGTGAGATCAACTTCAAATGAGAGAGAAGAAGTTATCGGGAGATATCCGACTCATGGAGGCAACGACTGAGAGATTGAACACACGTGTTCAGGACCAAGGGCGGCAACTCTGTCAGAAGGTGTCCGACCTCGTGATGGCGTCTGATCGCTTGTCGATCTTTGAGGATGACCTGGCTCAGGCTCAATTGGAGGTATAAGCCACGTCGAACAGGCTTAAGGAGGCCTTGGTAGAGAAAGATAGAATGTCTGCCGAGATAGAACAGCTGAAACGCGCCAAGGAGGCTGCTGAGGCCGAGCTGCGCAACCTTCAAGCAGCTGAAACTTCTAGCACTAGAGAGGCTGAGGCAGCTTTCAAAGCCAAGTTCTTGGAATCGGATGAATTTAGAGCTATCATCGCTGATCAGGTAATGAAGCGCTTGAAGCAAGATTTCCACAGGGCCATTGATCAGTTGAAGAAGGCTCAAGTTTTACCTCCCAATGCGGACCCAAGTTTATGAGTGTCAGCCAAGTTTGGAGGGAACTCCCTCCCGAGGATCGAGAGTTGTAGGATTATGTGTTCACCAGAGGGCTTGACCTTGCTGTACCCATTTTGATTAAAATGATAACATTTCTTTACCTTACTATCTCATGCATGCTTTTGCATTCATTTGTCTTCGTGTCAAGGGCTCAGAGAGTAGCGAGATCGGAGGGTTTCGTGTTTAATCCTAGGTACGGATCTCCCAAGATAACTCCGCAAGCCCAAGTACTCGGCTTGCATTTATTCCCCTGTGGGGCCCCCGTTGACCCTTCTCCTTTGAAGAGTGTTGGTGGCCTCCGAACCGTCACCTCCGCATCCCACGCAATATCTTGAATTGACCCATAAAGAGTCGCGGGTTCCCAGGCGTGGCGGAGGCATACTAACCGACGCGACGCTTCAGAGTTGGCGTCCATTGCTGTTCCTGCGCCATGCCTGCATTAAATGCGATGAGAGGCGGTGGTCACTATAAAGAGGGGGGGAGGGTGAACCATCCTTCTCCATTCATTTCACTTTCTTTCTCCTCATAGACTCCTTGCAGCGACATGCCGGTGCCTTTTCCTCCGCCCCCATTTACGGCAGGAGTTGCCGACACCGCCAGAGAGGATAGCGGAGATGTAGTAGTGTTTCTTGCCGAAGGGCCTAGCGGAGGTGGAACCACCTACCTTATCCTGTTTGCTAGGAAGCATAGCGGAGATGATGTCCGGGGTCTCGTTGAAGATCCTGGCAGAGGTGGAACTCCGGGATTGGTTGAGGAGTCCAGAAGAAACATCATGTGCTCCGCCAGGGAGCATAGCGGAGATGCCATCTCCTGATGGTTCATCTTCTGCCCCTCCTCGAGCGGTTCATCCCCTGTCCGCCTCAAACACCATCCCCTTCCGAACTGCTCGTTTCTCCGAGTTTTGGGCATCGGATGGCATTTGCCAGGATGGTGCAGTACCATCACCCGGAGGGGAGTTGTATCTCTTGTCCCCCCTCCTCTTCCTTTTTAATGTTATAGTCATCCTTGTTGTTGGATGCATCTTTGCAGGAAGAGGTAGTCGGGGTCTTCAGACGGAATTGTTACGCTCATGTGTTACCTCAGGCGTCCTCATCTGTTAATGGTTACGCGGATGAAGGACCGAGGGGTCTCCACTACGACCGAGGATTCAAGGATTTTGACCATAACGCGCATGGATCCCCGCTTACCGGCTATTGGAAGAAGGTTTCGAGCTAAGCGACTTTGCGGGAATGATGCAGTGGCAAAGAAAAGCCCGAGTAGAAGAGTGATTCCCTTTACCGAATCTTCTGATTGTATCATGGTATTTCTTTGAGATGTTGGCATCAATGTATTCCCCATATAAATGAGGGAAAATATTTGTTACCTTTGGTGTGTTCATGCATGTATAAATGTTCTGATGTCTCGCTTGCTCCCTTTTGGTTCGTAGATTGTGTTAACATCTTTTCCATAGCGCCTAAGTATTTCGGGCACCTTAAACACAGCGAGTCATCCGGTTCTAGGCCCCTTGGTCGGGGGCCGTAGCACCCCGACCAAGCCTAAGTACCCCGGGCGTCCGCAGCACCGAGGGGCATTAGGGTTTTTATTCTTGGTTGGGAGTCTGTAGCACCTAGACCAAGCCTAAGTACCCCGGGCATCCATAGCACTGAGAGGCATTAGGGTTTTTGGTTATAGGTTGGGAGTCCGTAGCACCTAGACCAAGCCTAAGTACCCCAGACATCCGCAGCACTGCGAGGCATTAGGGTATTTATTCTTAGTTGGGAGTCCGTAGTACCCAGACCAAGCCTAAGTACCTCGGGCATTTGCAGCACCGCGAGGTATTAGGGTTTTGATTACTTGGTCGGGCGGCCGTAGCGCCTGGACCAAGCCTCAGTACCCCGGGCATCCGCAGCACCACGAGGCATTAGGGTTCTTATTCTTAGTTGGGAGTCCGTAGCACCTGGACTAAGCCTAAGTACTTCGGGCATCTACAGCACCACGAGGCATTAGGGTTTTTATTCTTGGTTGAGAGTCCGTAGCACCCAGACCAAGCCTAAGTACTTCGAGCATCTGCAGCACTGTGAGGTATTAGGGTTTTGGTTACTTGGTCGGGCGTTCGCAGCACCTGGACCAAGCCTAAGTACCCTGGGCATCCGCAGCACCCCGAGGTATTAGGGTTTTGGTTCTTGGTCGGGAGTTCGTAGCACCCAGACCAAGCCTAGGTACCCCGGGCATCCACAGCACCGTGAGGTATTAGGGTTTTGGTTACTTGGTCGAGCGTTCGTAGCACCAGGACCAAACCTAAGTACCTCGGGCATCCGCAGCACCACGAGGCATTAGGATTTTTATTCGTGGTTGGGAGTCTATAGCACCCAGACCAAGCCTAAGTACCCCGGGCATCCGTAGCACCGCGAGGTGTTAGGGTTTTGGTTACTTGGTCAGGCGCCCGTAGCACCTGGACCAAGCCTAAGTACCTCGGGCATCCGCAGCACCACGAGGTATTAGGGTTTTTATTCTTGGTTGGGAGTCCGTAGCACCTAGACCAAGCCTAAGTACCCCGGGCATCCGCAGCACCGCGAGACATTAGGGTTTTTGGTTCTTGATTGGTACATTGGCATTGTGGAGACGACACCTTCCTTTATTGCTTGAATTTGCCGCAAGGCAGCAAAAATACACAGGTGGGTACATAATATACAAGGTAAATCTTACCGGGACCTGAAGGGTCAGAGATAGTTGGCCTGCCCCGGCCTCTCGAGCCCTTTGTCCCTCTCCCCTGTGCATGGCCGCCTCCTCCAGCTAGCCTTCTGAAGCCCTTGGGTTCTTCCGAGACTCTGACTGGACTTCCCCGCTGTAGCATCACCGAGACACCAGCTGGTCCCCTTTGGCTTCAACCACTCGGTCGCCTACGGAGAATTTTATCTTCTGGTGGTAGACAGAGATCACCGCCTGTAAGACATTGAGCGCTGGTAGGCCCAGGATGGCGTTGTAGGAGGAGGGAGCACCCATAATCAAGAAAGGCGTCCTCCTTGTCCTCTCCAGCACGTTGCTACCCAATGAGAGCGATAGGGTGATTTGCCTATCGGCTATACTCAATACCCCGTAAAGCCGAACAGTGGAGTCGGGACCGGGAGTAGTTCATCCTCATCGATCTGCATCTTGTCCAGAGCCACCTTGTACAGGATGTTCACGGAATTTCCTGTGTCCACGAAGATGCGCTTAACCTCGTAGTTGGCAATGCGAGCTAGGATTACTATGACATCTTTATGGGGAGCTTCCACCTCTTCCAAGTGATCTGCTGGACCGAAAGAACATGTAGGGTCGTGCTCTTGGCTCCGGCTAGTCCCAATAGAGTAGTTTTCCAGTCACCGGGTATGAGACTTCCTTGCCCGGTAGGAATCTTCTTCGGTGAGTCTCCCGAAGATTACTCCAACGTGTCCAGAGGGCGGGCCACGCATAGGGCCCTTGCCCTTCTGGGGATCTCTTTCTAAGGAGAGAGATCTTCGGGGTGTAGGCCCCCGACTTCTTCCTCGCGACCGTAATCGAGACCGATGTCGGGTCTCGTTTTCCCCGGCCTGCTGCTGCCGGGGAGAAAGGTTTCGCCGTGGAGACCTTCGGCGATACCCCGCTTTATTCTACATTCTCCGAGGTTTGGTGTCTGCCTCCTCATCGAATCTCTTCTTTAAGGTGTGACACTCCTCGGTGTAGTGTGTTGTGCTGCCATGAAAACTGCGTACTTCGGCACTGGCTCCGGCTGCTCGGTATCCACCGTCTCAACTAGCCTTCGCCTACCCGCCCACTAGTCCTTCCCTAGGTGAAGGTCTTTTCCTCGAGTTGGAGCTGGGGGCTCCCTCCTTTCAGACCAGGGAACAGCTGGAGGGAGGACTCCGGCTGGTTCCTTGCAACGGGCGTATTGTACCTCCTCCACATTAATGTGCTTGACAGAACGCCCTAGCAGGTCATCGAAACTGACGGGGGGCTTCTTCACCAGGGATCGAAAGAAATCCCCTTCTGTGAGCCCTTGGGTGCAGGCACTGACAAGGATTTCCGACGTTGCACTGGGCACGTCTTGTGCCACCCTGTTGAACCGCTGGATGTACTCCTTAAGCGGCTGCTTCGACTTCTGCTTGAGGGCGAACAGATTGAGCGTCGTCTTTTGATAGCGACAGTTGCTGGTGAAGTGGTGGAGGAAGGCGGTTCTAAACTCCGTGAAGGAGTTGATAAAACCTTGTGGCAGCCTCTGGAACCATCGTTGGGCTGCTCCAGATAGGGTGTTTAGGAACACCCGGCACTTTACACCATCAGTATACGAGTGTAGGAGTGCCGCGTTCTCAAACTTGCAGACGTGATCTTCCGGATTTGTCTTCCCATCATAATCGGTGATCCCAGGCCCACGGAACTGCTTCAGTATGGGGTCTTCCACAATCTCAGATGAGAATGGAGTAGAGGGAACCTTATGGGATGCCTTAGGTTCCTCCCTTTTCCATTGTCCTTCTTCGTGCCTCTGCACCCTGGAGGCTACCGAGTGGACTTTCTCGAGATCTCCGGGAGAGTCTTTTCGGAGACCTGGGGTTTCTCCGTCCCGTCGTCGCACTGGTGTGACGGATCTCCGCGAGTGCGAGATGGAGACTCTAGGAATCTCCTCCCGCACAGGAGCCTCTTGTTGCGAGGTAGCTTGTTCGACTTGGTGCTGCTCACGCGTATCTTTGATGGCGCTGGCCACCAAGCGGTCCAGTTCCTCCCTCGTCAGGACAATAGCTTGTCCCTCCGGCCCTGCCATTGGTGCTCCTTCTAGTGCTTTACTGGTTTCCCACAGACGACACCAAACTTGTTTCGGAAGGAATCTACGTCGATGGTCAGTCACCGAAGTTCTGCCCACGCGGATGCTGATGGGAGGGGAGGAAATCTGTGTCCTGCGAGATCAACATGAGCGTTAGGGGAATACGCCGGAGGTTGTCCGGCGGAGCCCACTCCGACGCTCAAGTCAGTGCCTCGATGGAGAGAAAAAGTATAAGGCAGTAGGATGTATGAATAGCAGAGAATGCCTAATCCCTTTACCGGAGGGGTTGGACTACCTTTTATACCTGTGGCGACTATCTTGGTGCGTCCCATGATCTATGCCACGTCCCCCCTTCGTCGGTTACAAGATAGACTTTGAAACGGTCCACGCCGCCATTAAGTGAGACCCGTTGCGATATTTAAGGGTCATGATGACTCCACGCGAGTGGGGATGCTTATCCATAGATCCGAGAAAAAAGGGGGGATCGTTACTTGAAGTCGAGTATTGCGTGGGCTCCGCTTCCCCGAGGTGGTCTCGGGGTCTTCTAGCCGGGGCGATCGCAGGCGTTCCACTTTTCCGAGGTGATCTTGGGACCCGACTTTCCGGGGTGATCCCGGGAGGGATTTTCTGATCTGATCTTCCAAGGCGTGTTTCCCGTCGGGAGGGGGGGGTGGCGGAGGGGCCCTGGAGGCTTCTTTTCCCTGGAGTGTCCCGAGAATTCTAAAAAAGGAGTCGCTCAGACTCGTCACGTCTTGTCATGTAGTTTTTTCATCTTACGTATCCGCCACAGGCTATTCAACCCCATCAATACGGTCGGTAAATTTTAATAAAAAAAGACTTTAGAATGTTTTGACTAATTTTAAAGCATGCAGTATAATATTATAAATAATATATTCGTTCATGAGCTTGTGAGTTGTGCCGAATCATAAAATTTCTTTCTTTTTTCTTGAAAGTTGACGTTTTAGCGGAATCCTTCTAGGAAAAAAAAAAAAAGGTCGTGTCGCCAATGATTCTACTATTAGATTTCTTCGTTTATCTAATCCATTTCCAAAAACAGACAGTTCGCTGCCGCGGCTCCCTGAGTTGACATCGCAGATTTAAAGACAGGTAAATAAATTAGATATACAGGCGGAAGAATATTAGATGAAGAATTGATCCTTAATCATTAGGTCTGGAATGTCAATATGCTTACTGTCTACTAGACCCTGAGAGCTTATCTAATCCATTTCCGGATCCTCTGTGGGTGTTATGGTGTTGGTGATAATGATGATGAGTAAGAGTGAGTATTCAGTCGAAAATTGAATCGATCGACTTGAGTAAATCAAAATCAAATAAATTAAAATTTTCCAATAAAAATCGATATTACCTATTTGCCGAAGGAAATTCCAAACTCATCTGGAAGAGGAAGTGAACAAAGTTTGAGATGAAGACAATGTTTTCGAGTTGTTGGCGGCCATCATTCCCTCCTCCTATAATTAAAGCCGATCTTAGATTTGAAAGATCCCGTGTAAAAAAATTCCTTTATATTCAATAAAATTAATAAAATTAATACTACACAAATAATTTCATTAAGATAACAGATAAATTGAGATTTATAATAAAAAAATATTATATTTCACATTATTAATAATCTTAATGCACAACTAAACTAATCAATAATCAATCACAGCTCATAAGTTTCAAACCAAAATTAAAGAATAACTTTGGATTTTTCTTACTTTGCAAAACAAGTTTAGAATTTTGTTGCCTAAAGGCGGAAATCAATTCAAAATATTGTAAACAGATACGGACTTCGGTTGCACAATGATCAACAACAACGAACGAGGAGTCGTGCATGAGATCGAACTAAGAGTTGAGGATTTCTATGTGTTCCAGAAAAGAATTGACACGGACGACGAATCACCAGAGTGCACCCCACAAGGACGATGACGAGGAGAAGAAGATCACGCCCTGCGAGATTAACACAAGCGTTAATGGGAACACACCGGGGGTTTTCCGACGGAACCCACTCCGACACTCAAGTCAGAATCTAGGTCACTTGCAGGAGGACAACTAGGAAGTAGAATATTTGTGAGTTCAGAGAGCGTACCCCTTTACCTGCGTGTCGAAGCACTTTATATACCTGAGGGCTTGGTCACACGTATCTCCACATTCTCCTCCACGTTCCGTAATCGTCGGTTACATGATAACATTAAGATAGTGACCACAATGATTATTAAGGCCTTAATTATCGCATGTAACGGACAATAATTATCCGACGACTTTCCTGATCCGGAAAGAGGAACGGTCACTAGAAGTTGGGCTATCTGGTGTATTGACCTTTGGACTCCGCTCTCCCAAGTTGGTCCTGGGGCGTCTCCTCCCGGGATGACCTCGAGGGTCTGTCCTCTAGAGGTGGTTTCGGGAGCTTACGGCCCGGCCTGACCTCGGGCGTATGTCATCACGAGATGGTCTCGGGCGCATGTCCTCCCGAGATGGTCTCGGGGGTCTGTCCTCCCGAGGTGATCTTGGGAGCTTAAGGCCCGACCAATCCTCGGGCATATGTCATCCTAAGATGGTCTCGGGTGCATGTCCTCCTGAGGTGATCTCGTGAGCTTAACACCTGGCCAGCCCCTGGGCACTTGTACTCCTGAGGTGTTCTCGGGAGCTTGACCTTGGTCATCAAGTTCAGTGGACCCTGACACGTAGCTTCCCTATGCCATGTGTCAACCCTGGGATGCCCGACCCCATCACAAGTCCCTCCTTTCAAATCTAATCAAAGGAAGTGTTGCTGACTGATTAGACCAGTGGTGCGACAAAGAGAAGCTACGCATCTGTGGGTCCATATATCCATTACTTCTCCATTAGCGGCTTGTCGGGTCCGAGGAATCGAAACATTCGTTCCTTAGCCCGAGGCAATCCTTTTGAATTAGTCCAAACGACTCTGCGAATTTCGAAGCTTAGCAATGATAGTTGTCTATCCCCCCATTAAAAGCGCATGGGGTCTGTTAATGACGACAAAATACCACCGCAAATGCGGTTTTGCCACATGTTCAGACTTCTATCTTTGCAATCTCCTAGCTGATACGCGCCACAAGGTCATATCAAAAGATAGCCTCGAAAGCGGTGATGCCTCGAGATGGGCATCCATCACCGTCCACGTGTCGTGCCCCCATTGTCTGCATGAGGGCAACTTCTTCTCTATAAAAAGGAGAGGCGAAAACGTTCGTTCGCCTTCTGGTATCGTCAATTAGCAGAACTTTTGTGCTTCGCCCTCGTCTACCATCGTCTTCTTTCACTAAGGCTTCTTCCTCACGCGTAAGTTCCCTCCCTGTTCTAGCTTCCTCCCCTTCTCTCCTTAGAAGTCATGGGTAAGGAAGGGGAAAAGGACCAAGGTAGGAAGGAGATTTTGGAAAAGGATTACCAACCGGAGTGGTATAAATCCGCTTTCTCTAGGGTTAAGACAGAAACCCTCCGAGCTACCTATGAATCATACGGCATCCCGACGGAACTGGAGGTAGAGGTTCCTAGGGTAGATCAATTTCCCATAGAGCCTCCCTTAGGGTTTTCCACTTTCTTCCTAAGGCAGGTGGAATTAGGACTTCACTTTCCTCTTCCACCTTTTTTCATGAGTATCTCTTCCTATTTCAACATACTCCTGCATCATATGGCTCCCAATGCCTTCGCCCAGATGGGCAGAGCATTTATCCTCTTCAAGCTCTTTGACATTCCTTTGACCCCTCGCTTTTTCCACTTCTTTTCCATCCCCACATAAGCATCCAAGGGGGCCTTTAGTTTCACAGCTCGCCCCAGCCATAGGTTCATAGGGGGTCTTCCTTCCTCCCATAAAGGATGGAAGGAACATTTCTTCTTCATCCATCTTCCTCGGCGCCCTTTCAACCCCATTCGTTGGAGGGAAAATCTACCAACCCCTGGAGCTAGGAGACTTCCAACAGGATCTACGCTATCAACGGGCTAGGAATATCCTGTCTGGCATGGAGTTTAGCGGCCCCGGTCTGGTGCAGAGTAATGAACTCATGTACCGAGCGGGACTTAGCCCTAAAGTCACCAGCATAAGTCCCAGCCTCGGTAAGCTTATCTTTTTACAAACGCTTATTAATTTTAACTGATGTTTTGTTGCTTGTGCATTGCAGAGGACGTCATGCTATCCCAGGTGATGAATCGACTCCTCAAATGGGAGAAGGCCAATGAACAGTCCCTGAACCCTCCTCCAGTTCCCCCTACTTCAGTGGTTGAGTCGGTTGAAGCTCTGGAGGAGGCAACAGAGCAGCCCGGCGACCAAGGGACGCCGGAGCAGCCTGACGCACAAGGAGCGAATGAGCGACCCGATGACGAGGGGACGCTAGAGCTACTTGGTGCTCAAGGAGTCGACCTCTCTCTCTCACCCTCATCAAGACGAGCAGGAATGAAGAAGTGTCGGCATCCCAGACCGGGCCACCGACGAATAAAGCAGCCAGGAAGCTGAGGAGGAAGTGACTCGACAAGCAGTCGGCAATCCGGAGGAGGTTGATACACTTTGTACCTCCCAAGCTCCCCCTATTCCTGAGGAGGAGGACCTACCTGTCCCAGATGAGGAGGACCTACTTGTCCTAGAGGAGGAGGACATGATGCCCCTGACCAAGTGCCTCAAACAGACCACCACTTCGGAGACGGGGCATCAGAGCGCCACCCTTACCCCAGCCAGTTCCTCCGACACCTCAAAAGGTAAGCAGGCGGTGCCAATAGAGCCCCGACTACAACTTGACCGCCTGCTCCAGAAGCTCCAAGCGGCGGAGGTGGCAGCTTCTAGGAAGACCCAACCGGTGCAACTAAAGGAGGGTTCCGTCGAGGATCGTGTCGCTAAGGGAGAGTCCAACTCTAAGGAGGGCATCCCGGGCCCCTCTACGGTGCCCCCAGAGGCACCTGCTAGACATCTAATCCCCCACTCCCGAGATGCATCCTCCTCTGGGAGTCAGGGATGACGTACCGAGGACCCGGGGTGACCTGAGAGGAAGGGCCTTGAGTGCCTCGGCTAGGCCCTTGGCCAGCCTGCATGAGTCTCTCCTAAAGGTAATGGTACTGTTGGTGCAGAATGCACCAAAGTCAAACCTGTGTTTTGATAATGGCAACAGAGGTCAAAAGTTAAGTCTTACTTGTGTTTCTAACAAGTTACTCTAGTGTGCAGAGATAAAGTCCTAGCGAAGGACTGCTAGGCAACTGGCGAAGGACTGCCAGTAGCAAAGCCCTAGCGAAGGACTGCTAGGCAACTGGCGAAGGACTGTCAGTAGCAAAGTCCTAGCGAAGGACTGCTAGGCAACTGGTGAAGGACTGCTAGTAGCAAAGCCCTAGCGAAGGACTGCTAGGCAACTGGCGAAGGACAGCCAGTATCCAAGCCCTAGCGAAGGACTGCTAGGCAACTGGCGAAGGACTGCCAGTATCCAAGACCTGACAAAGGACCGTCAGGCAAAAGTCCAACCAAAGGAGCGGTTGGCATCAGGTAAACTCTTCCGAGAGGAGTAGGTGAGGACGCGTTCCTCGTCGAGGGAACAGTAGGCGTCGGTTCGACCTAGGGCTCCATTTTGGAGACCAAAGTCAGAACCAAGACAGCTAAGGCTGTATAAATAAATATTTTATTGTTGCATTGTGTTTTGGACTAACCCTGGATGCAGGACCGAAGGAACGTGTGTCTGCAGCTCAGAAAGCCTCAAAGGAGAGAGGCAATGGATGAGTAGGGCGCCCGGAGTGTCCCGGGCGCCCCCAAGGTGCATACAAAACAAGTCAAAGAAAAAAGGGTTCGAACAGCTGCTGGGCGGGGCGCCCCCGTGCTCCCGGGCGCCCCCGCTGCTCCCGGGCGCCCCCAGCGTCCCGGGCGCCCCCATGCGCATGCCTCGAACCAGAAGCCATCGAAGCCAAGCAGATAACGCTTGACCCGGTCAATCCGGGCGCCCCGAGCGCTCCGGGCGCCCCGGTCAAAGCGGATCCAGAGGATAGACGCTGACCGAGACCTTTGCGGATCGAAGGACACATGGGGGGCGCCCCCGACGTCCCGGGCGCCCCCAAGCCCTATATAAAGGACCCTCGACCAAGGCTTCCGATAATCAATTCTTTCAACGCCTCAAAGCTCTTCTACGCTCGTGCCTTGCTCCGGAAACACTCCAACTCGAGCCGACGACGTCCCGCTGCCCCGAAAAAGTCAATACACTCCGGACGTCGGTAACGAAGAGCGCAATTCTTTATTATTATTTTCGTGTACTTACTTTGTAACCAAATTCTGTAACTATTATTGCGCTTCATATAGAATTGCCCAAAGTAAACGGTCAACGACCGTGGGCCTTGGAGTAGGAGTCGACACAGGCTCCGAACCAAGTAAAATCGACTGTGTCTCTGTGTTGTGTTTATTTTTACTTCCGCTGTGTAATTGCTCTTTACGAAATTCCGAACGATTTCCGATATTCACCCCCCTCTATCGGTTTTCTCGATCCAACAAGTGGTATCAGAGCGGGGAAGTTAAATCTTGGTGCAACCACCAGTTTGAAATTTTTTTTCGGATTTTCTTTATTTCTTATTCTCATTCGAATTTTTTTTAAATTTTTTTTATTCTTATCCCGCACTACTAATCCAAGACCAAGTCTTGGGACATTTTCTTGTAATTTTCTTTTACAGATCAAATGGCCATGCAAGAGGGATTTAGCACCGCCAGACCTCCACTCTTCAGTGGAGAAGACTTTTCCTACTGGAAAAGTCGTATGGAGGTCCACCTGAAAACTCAGGTGGACATGTGGATCATTATCCAGTCCGGTCTGGAGATCCCCAGAAACGCCGAAGGACTTCCTCAAAGCTACTCTGAATGGGACAACGCCCTAAAACGCAAGATAGAAGCCGACGCAAAAGCAACTCAGACGCTTCAATGCGGATTGACGAAAGAGGAGCTGAACCGCGTGGGCCCCTTCAACAGTGCGAAAGAGCTCTGGGCAAAACTGATCGAGCTACACGAAGGGACATCAGATACTCGAATCAGTAAGAGGGATCTACTACTGAACAAACTCTACACCATCAAGATGACCGACAACGAAACTGCAGCCCAGCTCCACGCACGAATCCAAGAGTTAATGAACGGTCTTCACACAATAGGTCACAAGGTTGAAAACCGTGACTTAATAAGGTATGCCTTAAACGCGTTCCCTAGAAACACCTTGTGGGCATCTATGGTAGATGCATACAAGGTCTCAAGGGATCTTTCAAAAAATAAAATTAGATGAATTGTTTTCTGAACTAGAACTGCACGAACAAACTAACACCAATATGGTCAAGAAAGGTATTGCTTTCGTTGCAGGTAAAACTCTAAGGACAACGAAGAAGAAGCCTGAACCGGAACCCGAGTCTAACTCAGACTCAGAAGATGAAGAAGGAGATCAAACGAAGTTGGTCCGACTAGCCCGAAGCTACTACAAGGAGCTGAAGAACCGAACCAACAAACGGAAAATCAGCCGAAGAAAGGACGAACCAGCTGAACCCGCAAGTGATAAAAAACAAGCCCAACGTAACCTGCTACGAGTGCAAGAAAAAGGGCCACTACAAGACAGAATGCCCAAACTTAAAGGAAGTCAAAAAGACAAGAAGAAAGAAGGCGCTCCAAGCAACCTGGGATGAGTCTTCCTCGGAAGAAGAAGAAGAAGCACCCCAATCAAACCTACTAGCTCTGACCGCCTCAGAAAAAGTCGAGACTGAGTCCGAATCAGAACAGGACGACGGCGAGCTGACATTTACAGAAGACGGCGAAATTAAGGTAACTGGTTTTAATAGATGTCAATTAACTAAATTAATTTCATTTCTTTCTCGAGATTTGGCAAAAGCCAAACTCCGAGTCGAATCCCTCCGACAGGAAGTAAAACTCCTGAAAGAGGGAGCTGACTCTAAACCCTTAACCGAGAAGGTTCAGGAAGGAACTCCTACTCAAGTTGAAAAACTTGAAAAGGAGAACTCCTCCCTGAAAACTCAGGTTAAGGATCTTAGATCAGCTTTAGAACGATTTACATCTGGTTCCAAGAGTCTTGACATGATCCTTGGAAAACAGAAATCAGTTCTAAATCGATCCGGACTAGGCTATAGAACCAAATCCCGGCAAAGATCTTACCTTGTTGTACTGAATCAGTCCAGAGGTAAAATTCAGGCATGGGTACCTAAACTATGCCTGAACAAACCGACTGGATCAAATCAGTATTGGATCCCCAAGGACAAGATTCACATCTTGCCTAACCATCACCGTGGCTTTAGTCCAGGGGGAGCCAAACTGAAAATAATATTCATTATTAGATAAATAATTTTAATTCTTGATTGCAATTGCTTGTTTGATTGTTTATTTAATTTCTGCAATTTACCATGCTTAGATTTAGGAATGGTTAGTTAAGGACTAAACAAACTTAACTGAAACTTGACAACATAGTATTGGGTGGAGGTGAGATGATAGTACGTTAGGGAAACCAACTCTAATAAGATCAAGTTCACTTGGTCTCTTTAGACTGGCGGAACTAGCCGAAGCTACCGATCCAAAACCCAAACTAGTTAGACCAGAAATTTTTCAAAGAATAATTTTGAAAATGCAATTTCATTAAAAGGCTTTGTCAAGGAAAGGGTGGATGATCCCATAAGGCTACGGCCAAAGAAGGCCTAGTGCCTCGCCAAGACCTGGAAGCCAATTTTTGAAATTCAAATTCAAATTAATTTTTGTCAAATTCGAATCTAACACAAAATTTCAGTTATTTATAGATTTAAACATCTTTTCAAGAATTTAATTGTTTTCAAAATTAATCAAAAATTTTAAAATAATCTTAACTATCAAAACCTGTCTCACGAAACCTATAAGGTTAACGTGGTTGAAAACCCTAGATTTGGGTGAGACAGACTAGGCAGTGAAACTCAATTTAAGCTATTCCTGATTCTAATTGGATCCAAATCAAGAAAATTCTTTATGCGTAGGAACATAAAGATTTGGACCAATGGATGTTGGATAGCGGTTGCTCCAGACACATGACTGGAGATAAATTGAAGTTCACCAAGCTCAAACTCAAAAACCTAGGCTCAGTGGCATTTGGCAATAATGCTACACTCAAGGTAATTGGGTCAGGTAATATTGAGCTTAAATCTGATTTCATTATTAAGAAAGTTCTATTGGTTGAAAACTTTAATTTTAACTTGCTTAGCATAAGTTAGTTATGTGATTCTGGTTATATAGTTACTTTCAACAATTCCAACTGCCTGATTAGAAATGAACAAGACTCAGAAATCATACTTAAGGGCACTAGGAAAAACAATGTATACACTATAAATCTTCCTCTTGTACCCAAATGTATGTTAACACAATTAGAACAATCAAACCTCTGGCATAAGAGATTAGGTCATACCAATCTAAGAACTATTTCAAAAATTACCCAACTTGGCTTAATCAAAGGTATTCCTAAAATTAAAAATAATGAAAACCTAAAATGTGACTCATGTAATCAAGGTAAACAAACCAAATCCAATCACAAACTAACCCAATCTGATTTAACTCAAACTACACTTGAGCTCCTACACCTTGACCTGTTTGATTCACATGGAGCCAAGTCACTAAGCGGGAACCAATACTGCTTAGTAATAGTTGATGATTACTCTAGGTTTACCTGGGTTAGGTTTCTAAAAACCAAAGATGAAACCCTAAACTTATTTAATGAATTCTGTAAACTAATTGAAAATCAAAACGACACTAAAATTAAAAGACTTAGGAGTGATCACGTGGGAGAATTTGAAAATCATTGATTCGAGGAATTCTGTAAGGTAAATGGGTACTTACATGAATTTTCATGTCCTAGAACCCCCCAACAAAATGGGATAGTTGAGCGAAGGAATAGAACATTACAAGAAGCCGCTAGGGCTATGCTCAACGAATTTAATCTAGCAAACCAATTTTGGGCAGAAGCAATTAGTACGGCTTGTTATATCCAAAATAGGGTTTTAATTAACAAGCGACACAACAAAACCCCCTATGAACTGTACTACCATAGACTCCCAAACCTACACTACCTAAGGGTCTTTGGATGCAAAGTCCATATCCTAAACACCAAAGACTATTTAGGAAAATTTCAGTCCAAGTCAAACCCAGGTATCTTCCTAGGATACTCCACCACAAGTAGAGCGTATAGAGTTTATAACAAACAAACGAAGAAAATTGAAGAAACAACAAACTTAATTTTTGATGAAGAAATCAACTCAACATCTAATAATCCAGACTTAACCTCATCAAACTCTGACCAAGAAAATAATGAACAAACTATTGAACCCTTAGTTGAACCCTTAAACGAATTAACCATTGAACCAATTAATGAATCAACTGAACCAAGTATCGAACCAACAAATGAACCAGCCCAAAGAGTCGAATCAAATAGTGAACCAAACCGACCAGCCGGACCTGAGGCTGAACCAAGCTCTAGAAGAACGAAGAAACCCAGACTCAGTCACCCAACCGATCAAATTGTGGGTGATCCAACTCTAGGAGTCAGGACTAGATCCTCCTATAGAAACCTTAGTCAAATAGCTATGATATCGAAAATAGAACCCAAAACTATAGATGAAGCCCTACCTGACCCTAACTGGATCATAGCTATGCAAGAAGAATTAGCCCAATTTGAGAGGAACCATGTCTGGGAACTAGTGCCTAAACCTGAAGGCAAATCCATCATAGATACTAAGTGGGTCTTTAGGAATAAGTTGAATGATCAAGGAGAAATAGTCAGAAACAAAGCCCGCTTAGTAGCAAAGGGTTTCAGCCAAGTAGAAGGATTAGACTACGATGAAACATATGCCCCAGTAGCTAGACTTGAGTCCATTAGAATGTTGTTAGCCTTTGCATCCCATAAAGGATTTAAATTATATCAAATGGATGTAAAGTCAGCCTTTTTAAATGGATTTATTAAAGAAGAAGTTTATGTAGGACAACCCCCAGGGTTTGAGGACCTAGACAAACCTAACTACGTTTACAAACTAACTAAAGCACTATATGGGTTAAAACAAGCACCTAGGGCTTGGTATGAACGATTATCAACTTACTTAACTTCTAAAGAATTTAAACAAGGCTAAATTGAGTCAACGTTATTTATTAAAACCCTAGGAAAAGATATATTTATTGCCCAAATTTACGTAGATGACATAATCTTTGGATCCACCAACACCAACTTCCTAAAAGAATTTGTCAAGATAATGGAAGAAGAATTTGAAATGAGCTTAGTTGGTGAGCTAACCTTTTTCCTAGGCTTACAAATTAAACAAACTAGGGATGGTAACTACGTTCATCAATTCAAATATGCTAAAGAGTTAATAAAGAAATTTAAAATGGATAACTCTAAAAGCATAAGTACCCCCATGGCCACTAATGTAAAAATAGATAGTGACCCTGATGGTAAACCAGTGGACCTTAAACTCTATAGGAGTATGATAGGTAGCCTACTGTACCTTACAGCCAGCAGACCTGATATCCTCTTTGCTGTAGGGATGTGTGCTAGATATCAAACCTGTGCTAAGGAAACGCACTTAGCAGCCCTAAAAAGAATTCTAAGATATGTAAAGGGCACCCTAAATGTAGGGATTTGGTATCCTAGGACCTCAACTTTTGATTTAACAGGATACACAGATTCTGACTATGCAGGCTGTAAATTAGATAGAAAGAGCACAAGTGGAAGCTGCCAACTGTTAGGTCAGAGTCTAGTTAGTTGGTGCAGCAGAAAACAACACTATGTAGCTCTATCCACAACTGAAGCTGAGTATGTGACCTTAGGAGAGTGTGTTGCTCAACTTTTATGGATGATGCACACACTTAAGGACCTTCAACTCAACTACACCCAAACCCAAGTATTTATTGACAATATAAGTTCAATTAATTTAACTAAGAACCCAATCCAACACTCCAGAACCAAACATATAGAAGTCAAACATCATTTTGTAAGAGACCATGTAACCAGGGGTGAAATAGTACTTAAGTATATTGACTCTAAATCCAACCTAGCTGATATATTCACAAAACCCTTACCTGAATCTGAGTTCAGCTCACTAAGAAGGCAGTTAGGATTGTGCTCTGTAGAATAGATTAATGTTTTTTTGAAAAACTGTTTTACTTAATTTCAAAATCAGTTTCGACTTAGTTTTATTTATATTTCAAAACTACCCCCTTCAAAAATTAGGGCTTTTACGAAAATGGACTTAGCCTAGGCCCTAACCCTAGAACTGCATGCACCTATAGACTTAGAAGCCAGCATCTCACAAGCACCTTAGGGTAATTTTTGAGTGATAACCTAGAAAGGGTTGAGATGCTTAGGTCTTTGCCTTAATTCAAGATGCTTTAAGTCAGTGCATCTGCAGTAATTGGGGCACTAAATACAACTTATACAGCAATCAAGTTAAGTGTCAAGTTTAGAAAATCTAACTTGAACAGAAACACTTAATTTGACTAACCCTAGCAAAAACTACTGTTTATAATAGTTAGTAAGTAGCTAATTGGGTTAGACATGTCCCTATAGAGAAAATTGAATGATTGTGGTTTAAGTCTAATTATGATTTGGTTCAGTACAGCAAAATCTTACTTATTTCCATTATTTCTGCTATATTTATTTGTTTTGATATATGGCAAAGGGGGAGAGATAGGAAAGGAGAGAGTAAAATTAATTTTCTTTATTTAAAAAGTTTTCAAAAGTTAATTTTCTTAACTCTATCCTTTATTCAAAAAGTATTCAAAAGTTTTTTTATTCAAAACTGTTTTGAAAAATACTTAAGCTTTCAAAATCTTGCTAAGTATTCAAGCCTTTCAAATTTTTACTTAAGCTTTCAAAATCTTGCTAAGTATTCAAGCCTTTCAAATTTTTACTTAAGCTTTCAAAATCTTGCTAAGTATTCAAGCCTTTCAAATTTTTACTTAAGCTTTCAAAATTTTTACTTAAGCTTTCAAAATTTTGCTAAGTACTCAAGCCATTCAAAATTTTATAACTTAAGCTTGTCAAAAGTTTTAAACTTTTATAAAGTACCTTAAGCTTAAGATTCTTAAAACTGGTTAAGTACAATGTCATTAAGTACTTAAGTTTTCCAAAAGTACTGTATTAAGTTTTCAAAATTATTAAGTACTTAAGTTTTTTTAATCATCCTACTAAAGTACTTAAGCTAACACTTTCAAAACCTTTGAGTACCTTGAAACTTAAAGCCTCAAACTTTTTAAGTACTCAAAAATCTTGTTTCAAAAATCTTCCTATATACTTTTAACTTAAGATTCCTAAGTACCTAAAACTTAAGTTTTCAAAGTACAAGTAAAATTTTTTTTAACCCCACGAATTTTTGAAAAATCTAGGGGGAGATTCCTTCCAGGGGGAGGGAACAAAGTTTAACATTTTTTATGCTTGCTTAAACTTAACTTTTTGAACTAAGGTTGCCATAAATCAAAAAGGAGTCAAACCTGTGTTTTGATAATGACAACAGAGGTCAAAAGATAAGTCTTACTTGTGTTTCTAACAAGTTACTCTAGTGTGCAGAGATAAAGTCCTAGCGAAGGACTGCTAGGCAACTGGCGAAGGACTGCCAGTAGCAAAGCCCTAGCGAAGGACAGCTAGGCAACTGGCAAAGGACTGCCAGTAGCAAAGTCCTAGCGAAGGACTGCTAGGCAACTGGCGAAGGACTGCCAGTAGCAAAGCCCTAGCGAAGGACTGCTAGGCAACTGGCGAAGGACAGCCAGTATCCAAGCCCTAGCGAAGGACTGCTAGGCAACTAGCGAAGGACTGCCAGTATCCAAGACCTGACAAAGGACCGTCAGGCAAAAGTCCAACCAAAGGAGCGGTTGGCATCAGGTAAACTCTTCCGAGAGGAGTAGGTGAGGACGCGTTCCTCGTCGAGGGAACAGTAGGCGTCGGTTCGACCTAGGGCTCCATTTTGGAGACCAAAGTCAGAACCAAGACAGCTAAGGTTGTATAAATAAATATTTTATTGTTGCATTGTGTTTTGGACTAACCCTGGATGCAGGACCGAAGGAACGTGTGTCTGCAGCTCAGAAAGCCTCAAAGGAGAGAGGCAATGGATGAGTAGGGCGCCCGGAGTGTCCCGGGCGCCCCCAAGGTGCATACAAAACAAGTCAAAGAAAAAAGGGTTCGAACAGCTGCTGGGCGGGGCGCCCCCGTGCTCCCGGGCGCCCCCAGCGTCCCGGGCGCCCCCATGCGCATGCCTCGAACTAGAAGCCATCGAAGCCAAGCAGATAACGCTTAACCCGGTCAATCCGGGCGCCCCGAGCGCTCCGGGCGCCCCGGTCAAAGCGGATCCAGAGGATAGACGCTGACCGAGACCTTTGCGGATCGAAGGACACGTGGGGGGCGCCCCCGACGTCCCGGGCGCCCCCAGGCCCTATATAAAGGACCCTCGACCAAGGCTTCCGATAATCAATTCTTTCAACGCCTCAAAGCTCTTCTACGCTCGTGCCTTGCTCCGGAAACACTCCAACTCGAGCCGACGACGTCCCGCTGCTCCAAAAAGGTCAATACACTCCGGAAGTCGGTAACGAAGAGCGCAATTCTTTATTATTATTTTCGTGCACTTACTTTGTAACCAAATTCTGTAACTATTATTGCGCTTCATATAGAATTGCCCAAAGTAAACGGTCAACGACCGTGGACCTTGGAGTAGGAGTCGACACAGGTTCCGAACCAAGTAAAATCGACTGTGTGTACTTGTTTTTTCTTGTTGTCCTTGCTCATGTTTTCTAACCCTTATTCTTTGTTGCAGGCCACTTACAACTATCTCGCCGCGGGCCAGCAGTTGTATTCCAGGCAAGAGATCGATCCTCTAATTTGCAAAGTAGCTGCATCAGAGGTAGAGGTCTATCGTGCCCGCAGGAGGGGCCTCATGCAGGTGGAGGTCAGCAGAGCTCTCAGGGCTAAAGTGGAGTACTACATGGACTCCCTGCTGGCCTCAGAATCTTCCCTACACAGCTCTCGCCATCGAGAGAGCCTTTTGTCAGAGAGGCTCACTACTCTTTTGGACGACTTGCGCAACTTGGCCCAGGAGCGAGAACAACTCCAAGTCAGGGAGCAGAAATTGCCCCAAGATGTCCAATTCCTGGAGTCTTCGACGTAGGCCTTGAATGTTGAGGCAATCGGCCCAAGAATGATCGGGAAGATCATGGTTTTGATGTGTGTGTCAATAAGTTTAAGGTTAGGGTGTTGTGTTGTATTTGATATGTGTGATTGAGTTTGTAGGACTTGGAGAATCACACATGGAGAACATATCCGAGGGACTAGAGCTGAGGGAGGAGAGCTCCAAGGGCAAGCCGGGAAGTGGACTTCAAGGGCACACGTGAAGGGTGGCATGGAGGCAAGCCAAGGAAGGCTTGTGTGCGGATCCGAGGGACGATAGCCAGAGGAAGAAGACTTCAAGGGGCAAGCCAAGGGAGCATACCTGAAGGCATACGTGAAGGAGAGTGTTTGGAGTGATTGTAAGTGAGTTGATAGGCTGGGCAGTCGACTGGCCAGAGGGCAGTCGACTGCCAAAACTCACAGAATGATTTTCACTCCGGACTAATCGACTGCTCCAGGAGCAGTCGACTGATCACCTCGAAAAACTAACCGTTGGCTAGCATTTAAAGCTAGACCAGTCGACTGCCAAATGGGCAGTCGACTGGTGCGGGTTGAACAACTTGCGAAGCTGTTCTGTTCTCTTATTTAAAGGGGACTTTTTGGCACGAGTTTGATACGGTTTTTCACTGTACTGAAGTGTTGTTCGTGCCCCGTTTGATCGGATCTTCCTCTCGCTCTTCATCGCAACTTGTAAAGAGGAAGAAGATAACGTTTGTAAAGGTTTCTCCACCTTTGAAGGAGGGTTTCATAGTGGAGAGTGTGCAACCGCGTGGATCCTTGGATTAGTCACCTGTTCGGGTGGATACCAAGTAAAAGTACTCTGAGTTAGCATTGTTCTTTTGTCTTTCACATATATTATTTGTATTGTGCTAACAATTTTGTAGAGAAACTAAAAAGAGCTATTCACCCCCCCTCTAGCCGAGCCATCGATCCTAACAAGTGGTATCAGAGCGCAAGGACGCCTTCAACGGACTAATCGCCAAGAAAAGCAATCATTGAAATGGCCGGCTTGCATATTCAACAGCCAAAATTCGAGGGAGAATTTTTATTGTGGAAGAAGAGAATGGAGGTATTTTTCAACACCGACTTTGATATTATGCTAATCATGGAAAATGGTTTTGAGATACTTAGGGATTAAGAAAACAAGCTTCTTGAGAAAGTACGGTGGAGCAAGAAGCAAAAAGATGATCACTTGGCAAATTCAAAAGCCTTGCATCATCTACTTAGTGTGCTTCCTCAACAAGAAGTGACAAGGATTGGAAACTACTAAAGTGCCAAGGATTTATGGGACAAGTTAGTGGAACTTCATGAAGGCACCTCGGAGGCGAAAATGGCGAAAAGATATCTTCTTTGGTCCCAACTCAATAATATCAAGCTTGACAAAGGGGAGAAGGTAACAAGCTTACATGCTAGATTTAAAGAAATTCTTATTGGGCTAACAAGTGTAGGGGAACAATTATCCAACCGAGACATTATAATGAAAGCCCTCAATGCCTTCCCAAGAACGTCAACTTGGAGTTCAATGGTGGACTCGTACTACATTTCCAAGGATCTAGAGAAAACGTCTCTAGAGGAATTTTTCTCAACCATGGAGCTTCATGAGACTCGAGTTGGAGGAACAATCAAAGAGTCATACTACAAGCCAAAGAGTATAGCCCTTGTGGCAAACAAGGGTAAAGGTAAGAAGAAGAAGGTCTCATCATCCGATTCGGAGGAATCGAGTGCTTCCATGGGTAGTGATGCGGAGGCCTACATGGTAAGAAAGGTAAGAAAAGCATTTAAACAATTTTCTACTAACAAGTTTCATGGTAGGAAGGAATCAAGGAGCAAAAATAGATCAAGAAAGATTATTTGCTACAACTGTCAAGGAGAAGGACACATGAGAGATGAGTGTCCTCTCTTGAAAAAGAAGGAAGAAAAGAAGAAAGAAGGAAAGAAGAAATCAAAAGAGAAGGAGAAGAAGGTGGAAAACTTGAAGGCTACATAGGATGATCCATCTTCATCTGAGGAGGAGGAGCACTTTGTATCCCATTTTGCACTAATGGGAATTGATGACCTTGCCTCCATGGCATCCGAGTTTGAAGAGGAGAAAAGCTCAAGTGTAGATGAAGGGAGCTCTAGTGAAGGGGGAGGCTCCACCTCGGAATCGGACTTCTCAGTAAGTGAGGTACACAACTTACCCACTTCTATTATTGTAAAAATGGGAAAACTTGAAGGCTACATAGGATGATCCATCTTCATCTGAGGAGGAGGAGCACTTTGTATCCCATTTTGCACTAATGGGAATTGATGACCTTGCCTCCATGGCATCCGAGTTTGAAGAGGAGAAAAGCTCAAGTGTAGATGAAGGGAGCTCTAGTGAAGGGGGAGGCTCCACCTCGGAATCGGACTTCTCGGTAAGTGAGGTACACAACTTACCCACTTCTATTATTGTAAAAATAATTTCGAGTACTAGTGCTGATTTGGTTGATGCTAAAAAGAAAATTAAGTGCTTAAAAAGGGAAAATTGCATGTTAAAGGATAAATTAGCATCTATGGAATTTAAGGATAATGAGCATGCTTCTTCTTCTATCTCAAATGACCCATGTTTAGAAGAAGAAAATAAGAATTTAAAGGAAAAAGTAGATAGTCTTACCCAAGCACTTAGGAAGTTTGAAGTTGGCTCAAAAACATTAGATATGATTATTGGGTGCCAAAGAGCAAGCTTTAGGAAAGAGGGATTAGGGTTTGGGAAGTCTAGCAATGGGAAAACCTACCATTGTCTAATTGCTAGAGGTCAATACAAGACCAAGATCCTTAGTAAGAAATGGATCCCCAAGGAGTACTTAGTTAACCCAATTAGGAAACATTACTATTGGGTATCAAAGTCAATCCTCAAGGGTTAGAGAATTTGGAATAAGTCAACTATGGTATTAGAATTTCAAATTTTTAGAATTTGGTTGACTTGAGACATTGAGGGGGAGTTTGTAGCCCATAGTAGAAATTCATGATGAATTGGGCAAAATAAGGCTTACCTTGAAAACATCTCATATTACTTAGTTTATGATTGTGCTCTTACATATGGGATGTTAGGGTGATACATTTGGTTCACTTGTGTTTGTGGCATAGTGTTGAATCATTAAATGTATCAAAATTATGAAAAATAGACCAACCATGGGGAAAACATGTGTTTAATTAATGGACATGTTGCCCAAAGATTATGGTTGGACATTTTAAACATTTGAAAACCATTTTATGTCTTATATGTTTTTCCATAAGCTTAGAAGACATATGTTTGCAAAACTAGATTGAAAACTTGATACAAAATGAGTGGTTTTTCAAGAATTTTGGACTTTGGTCAAAAGTCAAGTATGTTTGAAATTTTTCATGAAATGATATTTTTCCTTGATAGAGTATATTATATCAAACATGCATGCAAATTTTTATAATTTTTAAAATTTTCTAAAATTTATGGAGGGTTTCTGAAATTCGGCCCAGAAACTAAATTGTCTGACTGAAAGAGTATCAGTCGACTGCCCATTTGGGCAGTTGACTGACACACCTAATTTCAGCTTCTGTGATTTTTTTTTAGAAACCCATATTTCTCATTTGATGCCAAGGGTTGGGTTGCTTGAGGTAATCGTTTTGATGGTGTCAAAGGGGGAGAATGGGTTGATTTAAGTTAGATCTTTAGCTTTTTAGCTTAAATTTTTGACTTAACTTAGATAACTTGGATTATGATGAAAATGGATGAAGACATAGGTTAAGGGGGAGGTTACCTCTTAGGTCTTCCTATGTCTTATTATGATATTGCTTGCTGTTAAGTTAGGGTTGCAACTTAACTTTGTTTTAGAATTGAAAATGGGAGAAGATATGGGTTAAGGGGGAGGTTCCTCTTGGTTTCAATATCTTGTTTTCAATTGCTATTGTTATTTACTATTGTTGACTGGTATATTTTATCCCTAACTTAAATATGTTGCCACACATCAAAAAGGGGGAGATTGTTGAGGCAATTGGCCGAAGAATGATCGGGAAGATCATGATTTTGATGTGTGTGTCAATAAGTTTAAGGTTAGGGTGTTGTGTTGTATTTGATATGTGTGATTGAGGTTGCAGGACTTGGAGAATCACACATGGAGAACATATTCGAGGGACGAGAGCCAAGGGAGGAGAGCTCCAAGGGCAAGTCGGGAAGTGGACTTCAAGGGCACACGTGAAGGGTGGCATGGAGGCAAGCCAAGGAAGGCTTGTGTGCGCATCCGAGGGACGATAGCCAGAGAAAGAAGACTTCAAGGGACAAGCCAAGGGAGCATACCTGAAGGCATACGTGAAGGAGAGTGTTTGGAGTGATTGTAAGTGAGTTGAGAGGCTGGGCAGTCGACTGCCATAACTCACAGAATGATTTTCACTCTGGACCAGTCCGACTGGTCATCTCGAAAAACTAGCCGTTGGCTAGCATTTAAAGCTAGACCAATCGACTGCCAAATGGGTAGTCGACTGGTGCGGGTTGAACAGCTTGCGAAGCTGTTCTTTTCTCTTATTTAAAGGAGACTTTTTGGCACGAGTTTGATACGATTTTTCACTGTACTGAAGTGTTGTTCATGCCCCGTTTGATCGGATCTTCCTCTCTCTCTTCATCGCAACTTGTAAAGAGGAAGAAGACAACATTTGTAAAGGTTTCTCCACCTTTGAAGGAGGGTTTCATAGTGGAGAGTGTGCAACCGTGTGGATCCTTGGATTAGTCACCCGTTCGGGTGGATACCAAGTAAAAGTACTCTGAGTTAGCATTGTTCTTTTGTCTTTCACATATATTGTTTGTATTGTGCTAACAATTTTGTAGAGAAATCGAAAAGAGCTATTCACCCCCTCTAGCCGAGCCATCGATCCTAACATTGAATGGTCGGATACAAGAACAGGAGCACCAGCTGGCCCAGAAGGAATCAGTAATAAAGGCGGCGGCTGGTCACATGTCTGACCTTTAGGAGGACGTAACCTGGGCCAATTCAAAAATCTTGGCCACCTCAGAGAGGCTCAAGGAAGCCTTAGAAGATAGAGATCAAATGTATTCTGAGGTGGCCCAGTTGAAGGCTATTAAGGATGAAGCCGAGGCTGAACTGCAATGCTACAAGGCAGACGAGGCATCCCGACCGAGTGAGACCGAGGCAGAACTCAATGCCAGGTTTCTACAGTTCGATGAATTCGACGACATTATGGTTGGACAGGTCCTAAAGCGCCTGAAATAGGGCTTTAATGGTGTCATCCAGCAGCTTCAGAAGGCTCAATTGCTGAAGTCGGACATAGACCTGAGTTTTATGAGTGTTGGCTAGGTTTGGGATGAGCTCTTGCCCGAAGAGAAGGAACTATAGGAGCTCCCCCCCCCACCCACCCACCTACGCTATGTGTCTCCCCTCTTTGCCTTTTACTTGTTTTTCTCTCTTTCATGTATTTTCAATGTAATCATCTATCTGGAATGAAAAAGCTTTTGCATGATTCTGTCTTGAGCACTTTGAGGATATCCCTCTCTGGAATGCATGTATTTTGCCTCGTTTTCTTTTATTCTATGGCACTTTGTGAAGACATACTCGGAATTGAATGACTTGCTTCTGCATTCCGATCTGGTGTTGTGTTACATCAATTGAAGGGTCGAGCTCTGTAGCCACAAGGATGTGACTTCTAGCTCAGCGACCACAAGGAGAGAACAAGGTTAAGGAAACACCCCTTCAATGGAGGAGAGCTTGGGTAAAGGAGCGGCATGACCCCTAGCCTCCTAGGCTGAGTTTAGCCCAGTGGCCATAAGGAAATAACGAGGCTAAGGAAGCATCCCTCCAATGGAGGAGAGCTCGGATAAAGGAGTGGCATGGCCTCCAGGCTCCTTGGCTGAGTTTCATAATCATACCACCCATACGTACTTGCCTTTTGTATTTCCTTCGAATGTGATCCTTAGTGTACCCTGTTTTCTATGTCTGATGGTGTTCTCCTATATCTCATTGACTACGTGCTGGCTCCCCCCCCCCCCCCTCCCTGTATGTGGGCGATATCTATTACCACGGGAGAGGTAAGAATTTCATGCGTTATACATCATCGTCGTAGGCTAGGATAGGGTTCGGCCTGCTTAACGACTTGCCAAGGCCAACATACTCGGTACGTTAGCAGATCTTCCTTGGGGTCATGGTTAAGGTTAGTAGCCTCTGATCAGATATAATCGGCCACACAACCAAGCCTACTCACCTCGGGCATCCGTAACAGCATGAGGTATTAGGGTTTTTGCAGCTCCTGGTCGGGCCTCCGCAGCACCACAACTAGACCTACTCACCTCGAGCATCCTCAACATCACGAGGTAGTAGGGTTTTTTTAGCTCCTGGTCGGGCCTCCGTAGCACCACAACCAGGCCTATTCACCTCGGGCACCTGCAGCACCACGAGATAGTAGGGTTTTTTTTAGCACCTGGTCGGACATCCGTAGCATCATGACCAAGCCTACTTACCTCGGGCATCTACAGCGCCACGAGGTAGTAGGGTTTTTTCAGCTCCTGGTCGGGCATTCACAACACCACGACTAGGCCTACTCACCTCGGGCATCCGTAGCACCACGAGTCAGTAGGATTTTTCAGCTCCTGGTCGGGCGCCATGAGATAGTAGGGTTTTTACAGCTCTTGGTCAGACATCCGCAGCACCATGACCAGGCCTACTCACCTCGGGCATCCGCAGCACCACGAGGTAGTAGGATTTTTTCAGCTCCTGGTCGGGCATCCGCAGCACCACGACCAGCCCTACTCTCCTCGAGCATCCGAAGCGCCACGAGGTAGTAGGATTTTTTTTATCTCCTGGTCGGGCATCCACAGTACCACGATCAGACCTACTCACCTCGGGCATCCGCAGCACTATGAGGAAGTAGGGTTTTTTCAGCTCCTGGTCGGGCATCCACAGCACCACGACCAGGCTTACTCATTTCGGGTAGCCGCAGCACCATGAGGTAGTAGGTTTTTTTCAGCACCTGGTCGGGCATCCACAGCACCATGGCCAAGCCTACTCACCTCGGACATCCGTAGCGCCACGAGATAGTAGGGTTTTTTCAGCTCCTGGTCGGGCATCCGCAGCACCACGATTAGCCCTACTCACCTCAGGCATTCGAAGCGCCACGAGGTAGTAGGGTTTTTTTAGCTCCTGGTCGGGCATCCGCATTACCACGACCAGGCCAACTCACCTCGGGCATCCGCATCACCATGAGGTAGTATTTTTCAGCTCCTGGTCGGGCATCCACAACACCATGACCAGGCTTACCCATCTCGGGCAGCCGCAGCACCATGAGGTAGTAGGGTTTTTTCATCTCCTGGTCGGGCATCCACAGCACCACAACCAAGTCTACTCACCTCGGATATTCGCAGCACCACGAGGTAGTAGGGTGTTTTCAGCTCCTGGTCGGGCATCCCCCGCACCACGACCGGACCTACTCACCTCGGGCATGCGCAGCACCACGACCAGAACTACTCACCTCGGGCATCCGCAGCTCCACAAGGTTTTTTTTTCAGCTCCTGGTCGGGCATGCGCAGCACCACGACCAGAACTACTCACATCGGGCATCCGCAGCGCCACAAGGTAGTAGGGTTTTTTCAGCTCCTGGTCGGGCATCTACAGCACCATGACCAGGCCTACTCACCTCGAGCATCCACAACACCACGAGATAGTAGGATTTTTTCAGCTCCAGGTCGGGCATCCGCAGCACCACGAATAGACCTACTCACCTCAGGCATCGGCAGCACCACGAGGTAGTAGGGTTTTTTTTCAGTTCCTAGTTTGGCATCCGCAGCACCACAACCAGGCCTACTCACCTCGGGCATCCGCAGCGCCACAAGGTAGTAGCATTTTTTCAGCTTCTGGTCGAGCATCCGTAGCACCACGACCAGGCCTACTTACCTTGGGCATCCACAGCACCACGAGGTAGTAGGGTTTTTTTTCAGCTCCTGGTCGGGCATCCGCAGCACCACGGCCAGGCTTACTCACCTCGGGCATCTGCAGCACCACGAGGTAGTAGGGTTTTTTTAGCTCCTAGTTTGGCATCCGCAACACCACGACTAGGCCTACTCACCTCAGGCATCCGCAGAGCCATAAGGTAGTAGCATTTTTTCAGCTCCTGGTCAGGCATCCGCTGCACCACGACTAGGCCTACTCACCTCCGGCATCCGCAGCGCTATGAGGTAGTAGGGTTTTTTCAGCTCCTGGTCGGGCATCCGCACCACCATGAGGTAGTAGGGTTTTTTTTCAGCTCCTGGTCGGCATCCGCAGCACCACGACTAGGCTTACTCACATCGGACATCCGCAACATCCTGAGGTAGTAGGGTTTTTAGGCAGGTACACTGGGTCTTGTTGAGACATCTCGTTTGTTTTTTGATTACTGAAACTGTAAAGCAGTGCGAACATGAATACAAATACATGGGATATCTCACAACTCTCACCGAGTGTGATATGGCCGAAAATGATTTGCATGTCATGACCTATCCAACCTCTTTCCTTTGTCGTCCTCTAGATAGTATCTACCTCCGGTGAGCTTTTTAGCGACGAGGTAGGGTCTGTTCCATTGTGGCTCGAGCTTTTCCGTGTCGCTGACTGGCTTGATTCTTTTCCAGACCTTGTCTCCGACCTCAAAGGTACGGGCGATTACTCGGCGATTGTATGTTTGTTGCATGCACTGCCTATATGCCCGGAGTCGAGTAGCTGTTTTATCTCGTACCTCTGACACCAAGTCTACGTCGATCAGTCGTTCTTGATCGTTACCCTCCTTATTGTAACATCGCCTTCAGGTGGACTCCTCACCCACTTCCACTGGAATTACTGTCTCTGCGCCATATACTAGATGAAAAGGACTCTGGCATGTTCCTTTCCTGGGCGTTGTGCGATGGGACCATAGAATGCTGGGGAGCTCATCGACCCAGCCACCTCTAACGTGGTCTAGCTTGATCTTGAGCCCCCTAATGATCTCCCTGGGGGTATGCGACTGAAGTGAAGGTTTGTTGAATACCCAGTCCTTCACACCTTTCCTTGAATTTACGCCCTGCAAATTGTTTACCATTATCCGACACCAATTTGTGAGGGATGTTGTGAAGGATCGTATAAGGCGTGCAGAGGGGGGGGTGAATGCACTTTTTCGGATCTTGGATCTCTACAGAATTGTTAGCGCAGCGGAAATAATATGCAAAGAAATCAAAAACAATGCTAACACTTATCGTTTACTTGGTATCCACCCAGATGGGTGACTAGTCCAAGGATCCACGCCGCGAGCACCACTTTTCACTATCGAAAAGTCTCCTTGAGGTGGAGAAACCTTTATAGCAAGATCTTCCTCTTTACAGATGCAGAAATACGAGAGAGGAAGCAAGAATCACTCTACACACGAGCAGCACTTCGACACTGTACGGAACCGTACCGTGCACGTGTAAAAAATGCTCCTTTTATAGGTGAACAGGACAGATTCGCAATCTGTCCAGCCCGCACCAGTCGACTGCCCCTGGGGTAGTCGACTGGCCTAACATTAATTGCTAGCCAACGGCTAGTTTCGGGGTATACTAGTCGACTGCCCAAAGGCCAGTCGACTGGTCCGACGCTGCAAACTTTCTGTGAGTTTTGGCAGTCGACTGCCACAGGGCCAGTCGACTGCCCTGCCTCACAGCTAAGCTCCAGCCACTCCGGACCTTCTCCTTCGCGTTCGCGTGTGCCTTCAGGTATGCTCCCTTGGCTTGCCCCTTGAAGTCATCTTCCTCTAGCTATCGTCCCTCGGATGCGCACACAAGCCTTCCCTTGGCTTGCCTCCATGCCACCCTTCACGTGTGCCCTTGAAGTCCACTTCCCGGCTTGCCCTTGGAGCTCTCCTCCCTCGGCTCTCATCCCTCGGATATGTCCACCATGTGTGATTCTCCAAGTCCTGCAAACTCAATCACACATATCAAATACAATAAAACACTCTAACCTTAAACATATTTGCCCACACATCAAAATCATGATCTTCCAATCATTTAAGGGTCGATTGCCTCAACATGTTGTACCTGCAGACAATGTCCCTCCTCAGGATCTTTATCACTGCAACCTCCGTGATGTGCGCAAGAGACTCAGCTTCCACCCATTTAGAAAAATAGTCCACCAGAACCAGCAAGAACTTCTTCTGTTGTGTCCCAATTGGAAATGACCCCATAATGTCCATTCCCCACTGATCAAATAGGCAAGAGATTGTGGAGACATATAGTAGCTCAGTCCGGCGGTGAGTGATATGCTGATGCCTTTGATAGGCCTCACATCCAATGACGAACTTAAGGGTATTGGCTTGCAACGTTGGCCAAAAGTATCCTGCCAAGATAATCTTCTTAGCTAGGGATCCTCCCCCAATATGACTCCCACAAATGTCTTCATGGATCTCTCGCATGATGTAGTCAGCCTCCTCTAGACCGACACACTTGAGTAAGGGTTGGGCAAATGCTCTTTTGTATAGCTACTTCCCGACCATTGTAAATCTGGAATTTCGGTGGCGGAAAAGCTGAACTTCTTTATTGCCCACCGGCGTAATTCCGCTTCGCAAGAATTCCAGATATGACCTTCTCCAGTCGGGTAATGCAGCCTCGGCATCCCCCTCTTCAATCTGAGACACCGTCCCATCTGTAACACTAGGCTCCTCCAACATCCAAGAGGTTATGGAGCTAGCTAGCTTGGCCAGCTCGTCTGCCTTAACATTATCAGCTTGGGAAATCTTCTGCAGAATGACCTCCGTGAAGGAGGATCTCAGTTGCTCATAGATGGCCACGTACTTCTGAAGATGCTCGTTCTTTATTTTAAATTTACCCTTTATCTGTTGCGCGATGAGCTGAGAGTCCGAATGTAGGATGACCCGAGCAGATCCCACCTGCTTGGCTACTTGTAAGCCTGCTAGAATTGCCTCATACTCAGCTTCGTTGTTGGTAGCTCGGAAGTGGAAGCGGATGGATAAATGCAATGTATCTCCCCTGGGAGAAATCATTAGCACTCCTACTTCGCTGTGCTTGCTGTTGGCCGAACCATCGACGTAGACCTTCCATATTCCATCAGCTTCGGGCTCCGATACGGCTTCAAGTATAAAATCAGCGAGAGTTTGAGCCTTGATGGCAGTGCGGGGCTGATACTCAATCCCTTACTCACTCAGCTCTGTTATCCACTTGATCAACCGACCCGAAGCTTCAGGATTGGTGAGGATGCACCCAAGCGAGCTGTTGGTGAGAATCACAATGGGATGTGCTAAGAAGTATTGCCTGAGCCTGCGGGCTATTAGCACCAGAGCATAGGCTAACTTCTCCATTGTGGTATACCTTGTCTCTGCGTTCTTCAGGAGATGTCCGAAGAAATAGACTGGGTATTGCACAGTGTCTTCTTCCCGAATGAGTGCAGAGCCCACAACTTGTTCAGTTGTGGACAGGAAGACGAACAAGGTTTCTCCCTCCAATGGCTTGTAAAGGATGGAGAGCTCGGCGAGATATGCTTTTAAATCTGTGAATGATTTTTCGCACTGGTCTTCCCATTCAAACTTGACAACCTTCCTCAAAATCTTGAAGAACGGCAGGATCCTGTTAGCGGACTTAGAGATGAACCTGGACAGAGCCGTAATTCTGCCATTCAGTCACTGTACGCCCTTGAAGTTGCGAGGAGATGACATATCAAGGATGACCTTCACTTTTTCTGTATTAGCCTCAATCCCCCTCTTCGTCACCATATATCGTAAGAACCGGCCACTCTTCACACCAAACAAACACTTAGCCGGATTCAGCTTCAGCTTGTTGGCCCTCAGGGTCGCGAAGGTCTCTTCCAGGTTGGTTATCATGTCTTTCCCCTTGTCTATCTTGACCAGGATATCATCTACATAGACTTCGATGTTCCTCCCTATTTGGTGCTAGAAGACCTTGTCCATCATTCGTTGATAGGTTGTTCCAGCGTTGCGCAATCCAAACGGTATAACGTTGTAAAAGTAAGTACCATCTGCCGTCACAAAAATGACCTTTTCTTGGTCTTTAGGAGCGAGAGGAACTTGGTGAAATCCCTGATAAACATCCAACATTGAAATAAATTCACAACCGGAGGTGGAATCTACCAACTGGTCTATCCGAGGTAAGGGGTAGTAGTCTTTAGGGCAGACTATATTTAAATCTCTAAAATCGATACAGACCCGTCATTTACCCCCGGGCTTAGGGACAAGTACTACATTAGCCAACCAAGTTGGGAATTGAACTTCTCCAATGTGTTCGACCTTCAGCAACTTGGCGACTTCCTCTCTGATAACCTTGTCCTTCTCGGGTACAAAATGTCTTTGTCGTTGCTTCACTGGCTAGGCTCCGGGGGTTATATGCAAGCGATGCGTGGCCAAGGTTGGGGGACTCCTTTGATCTCTTCGGTTGCCCACGCAAACACGTCCCGATGGTTCTGCAAGCGCCCGATCAGACGACTTCTCAGCTCCGGAGCAAGGTCAGCAACAATCCTTGTAACCCCTCCCGTCTGTTGAGGATGGATCTGGACTTCTTCTGTCTCGACCTTCCTCCATTGTTCTTTAGGTCCTTCCTCCTCTCGAGGGTTGGCGAGGTCAATCTGTTGCGCTTCATGAGCCCTCGGGTGTTTATGGGCTTCCGACCTGACCTCCTCGTTGTAGCATCGCCAGGAAGCTAGCTGATCTCCTTTGACCTCGGCCACTTGTTCACCCACCGGGAACATGATTTTCTGGTGATAGACTGAGACCACCGCCTGGAATGTACTGAGAGCTGGGCGCCCCAGGATAGCGTTGTAGGAAGATGGAGCATTTACGACCACGAACGGAGTCCTTCTCGTCCTCTCCAGCACGTCAACTCCCAAGGACAGGGATAGGGAGATTTGCCCTACCGGCTGCACTTGGTATCCGATGAAGCTGAAGAGCGACATGGAGATCGGATGCAGCTCGTCCTCATCAATTTTCATCTGGTCCAGGCCCGCCTTGTACAAGATGTTGACAGAACTACCTCTATCCACGAAGACGCGCTTAATCTTATAATTTGTAATGCGTGCGAGAATTACCAGTGTGTCTTCATAGGGGGCTTTCATGCCTTCCAGGTTTTCCGGGCCAAAGGAGATAACAAGGCCCTGGCGCTGAGTACTGCTTGTTCCGATGGCATAATTTTCCAGCCGACGAGTGTGGGTCTTCCTTGCCCAATGAGAGTCTCCTCTGGTAGGACATCCAGGAATCACTCTCACATGGCCCGAAGGGGGCCTCCGCATTGGAGCTTTTCCTTTCTTGGGATCTCGTTCGGGGGAGAGAGATTGGCGGGGTGCTATCTCCCGACTCCTTCCCTTGGAATGCGATCGGGATTGCCGCCTAGATCCATCTTCTCCTGACTGTCGCTTGCGAGGAGAAGAACTTCGCCACGGGGATCTCTGCCGGTACTTCGCTTTCTTCCATCGTTTCCGAGGTTTGGCGTCCGCTTCTTGAGCTAACCTCTTGTTCAAGGCGTGGCACTCCTCTGTGGAGTGTGTTGTATTGTCGTGGAAGTTGTAGTACTTCTTCAATGGCTTTGTTTCAGCCGTGTCGACTGTTTCCATCAACATTTTCTTACCAGCCTAGTGGTCTTTCCCTGAGTGAGTATCCTTCACCCGGGCTGGTGTTGGTGGTTCGCTTCTCTCAGACTGGACCGAGATCGACAGAGGGGCTCCGGCAAGCTCTTTACGTTGAGCGTGCTGCACTTCTTTGACGTTGACGTGTTTGACAGAGCTCCCCAGTAATTCGTCGAAGCTGGTTGGTGGCTTCTTCACCAATGATCAGAAGTAGTCGCCTTCGGAGAGTCCCTGAGTGAAGGCGCTGACAAGGACCTCTGATGTAGCGGTTGACACATCTTGCGCCACCCGATTGAACCGCTGGATGTAGTCCTTCAGCGGTTCTTTTGCCTTATATTTGAGGGTGAATAGATTTAACGTCGTCTTCTGATATCGACGATTGCTGACGAAATGGTGCAGGAACGGGTTTTAAAATCCAGGAAGGAATTTATAGAACCTTGAGGCAGCCTCTGGAACAATCTCTGGGCGGCCCCGACAAGGTATTTAAGAATACCCGTCACTTCACACCATCAGCATACTGGTGTAGAAGAGTCACGTTCTCGAACTTGCAGGTGTGGTCCTCTAGATTTGTCTTCCCATCATAATCAATAATTCCTGGACTACGGAATTGCTTGGGCATTGGGTCTTCTATGATATCCGGGGAGAAAGGGGTAGACGGGGCCTTTGGACTGACTTTGAACCCCTCAATCCTCCTCGGTCCTTCTTCCTGCTTTAGGACGCTGGAGGCGATGGAGTTGATTTTCTCCAAATCTCCCAGGGAATCTCACCTGTGTGCCGGAGTTGTCAATGTTTGTCCCACAAGTGGCGAGACAGATCTTCGATTTCGGTGGTGTAAGACGGACATCCTTGGGATTTCGTCTTGTACTGAAGGTGCTTGCCGTGAGGCGGCTTGCTCGATTTGATGCTGTTCAAGGGCTCCTTTGACGTTGTTGGCTATGAGGCGATCCAACTCTTCTTTCGCCAAGACGATGGGTTGTCCCTCCGAATATGCCATCACGCTGCTCTTTCTGGTGCTTTGATTTAAGTTCTCACAGACGGCGCCAAACTTGTTCCGGAAATGAATCGACGTGGACAACGAGTCATCGGAGCGCAACCCACAAGGACGATGACAAGGAGAAGAAGATCACGCCCTGCGAGATTAACACGAGCTTTAATGGGAACACACCGGGGGTTTTCCGGCAGAGCCCACTCCGATGCTCATGTCGGAATCTAGGTCACTTACAGGAGGACAACTAGGAAGTAGAATATTTGTGAGTTCAGAGAGCGTACCCTCTTTATCTGCGTGTCGAAGCACTTTATATAACTGAGGGCTTGGTCACACGTATCTCTACATTCTCCTCCATGTTCCGTAATCGTCTGTTACATGATAACTTTAAGGTAACAATTGCAACGATTATTAAAGCCTTAATTGTTACGTGTAACGGATAATAATTATTTGACGACTTTCCTGATCCGGAAAGAGGAACGGTTACTTGAAGTTGGACTATCTAGTGTATTGACCTTTAGACTCCGCTCTTCCGAGTTAGTCCTGGGGTGTCTCCTCCCAGGATGACCTCGGGGGTCTGTCTTCTCGAGGTGGTTTCGGGAGTTTACGACCCGACCTGACCTCGGGCATATGCCATCCCAAGATGGTCTCGGGCGCATATCCTCCGAAGGTGGTCTCGGGGTCTGTCCTCCCGAGGTGATCTTGGGAGCTTAAGGCCTGACCAGCCCTCGGGCATATGTCATCCTAAGATGGTCTCGGGCGCATATCCTCCCGAGGTGATCTTAGGAGCTTAAGGTTCGGCCAGCCTCCTGGCAATTATACTCCCGAGGTATTCTCAGGAGCTTGACCTCGATCTCTAAGTGGATCCTAACACGTAATTTCTGTATGGCATGTATCAATCTGGGATGCCCGACCTTACTACTGTGCATGATGCCAAAGTCCAAAACGTAGTCTAAACTGAGCTATATTTAAAATCGGATTTCTTTTTCGGTGCCCGACGACTTAAATGGCGGTGAGAGTTTGGGGAGAGGAAATGATCATGAGAAAGTTAAAGTAACTTATTTTTTTGTTAGCCTTTACTTTAAAAAATATTTAAAAAGTTACTAAAAATAAATTAGGCCCCACCAGAGCTGGAGCCCTATGTGACGAGCCCAGCTTAACCATCCCGGAGCCGACTATGCCTGCAGTTCACCGTGTCCTCAGCAACCTCCAAGTCTCCTTCTTAGCTGGTATTCTGTCATGATTCCTTCCAACTAATTCCAACTCTCCAGACCCCTATAAATCAAGCAAGCACAAGCCTAGGTGCAGTTCACTGCATCCTCAGCACCCTCCAAGTCTCTTTTTCAGATGGTATTCCCTTGTGATGCATTCCGACAGATTCCAACCCTCTGGAACCCTTGAATCATGCAAGCACAATCTCATCTTCGCTCGCTACCCTCGGCGGCATGCGGATGAGGGGAATAGATTGACAATGTTGCCCGTGACGATCTCACCGGCAAGGAGAGCAGCAAGCGAGGAGGGAGGGCTTCAGTGAGAGCGTCAAGAGGAGAGGATGAAATTAGGAAGGGAGTCGGACGAAGGGGAGGCCTATGAGTGAGATTACGAGGAATTACTAAATTAGGATTTTAATTTTTGAACTCTGATTCGATTTAATTTAATTGGCTTAACCAATTTAAGATTATTAAAATTGAAAACGAACTGATTAAACTTAAATAATTATTTTTTTAAATAAATAAAATTTTGAATTAATCAAACCAAATTTTAAATTTTATTAATTTGTTTTAATCGATTTGGTGCTCACTCCTATCGTTCAATCATTTAAAAAAAAAATCTTGGCAATCTGTTAATAAGTGTTTTTTTTAAAACTTCTGAAATGTTACAGCAATTGGTGGAATTGAAATATTAATTTTTACATCATTCTAATTTAATATTCTGCATGCTTTTAAAACAATAATATTTAAATTGATTTTATTTTATAAGTAAAAAATAATCACCACATATTAAATGATTTTGTCAATATTAGTATATCAAATATAAATGATTTCTAAACATGTTCTTGTAATAGAAGCAGATTTTAAATTATCGGTAATGGCTAAATTTTTATAAATAGAAAAATATTAATTTAATATAAAAATAAATAAGAAAAAATATAATTTAATATGAAATAAAAAGGTAAGAATATAAATTGGATTAAATACTTTTGATCTTAAAAATTATTAAAAAATCATAATAATTTTTATAAGTTAAAAAATTAGTTTAATATGAAAATAAATAAAAATGAATATAATTTAAAATAGAATAAATAATAAAAAAATATAATTTATCATAAAAACAAATAAAAAAGATATAATTAAATTTAAACATCTTTAAATATGATTTAAAATTTTAAAAAAATTTAGTCGGCTAGATTCTAACAATTTTTTTTATTTACAAGGGGTATTAGATTTGCGCCCGACTAATCCGTTTGGCTGACCGATCCTGCCCCACAACCTTCAACGAGAATTCCCACTGGTCAACGGGGGTAAATCATGGGATGAAAATACGTGGCGACTTCACCACTGATGATATCGGTACCCGATGGCCCGACTACGTAGCAACATGTGACGATTTCTTCCGTCTGTATACTGCGCGCTCTATCAGAAAAGAATTGAACTTAAAAAGTGAGGGATCATTCAAGTGAGACATTATCAAACGCGTCATGTTCACGAGGGCGATTCTAACTGTTTAGCAGTATTAAAGTTGGTAACCTTTATTAAAAAAATAATTCTTTGGAATGTTTTGATTAATTTTAAAGCATGCATTATAATATTATAAATAATATTCGTTCATGAGCTTGTGCTTTGTGCCGAACCATAATTTTTTTTCCCCTTGAAGGTTGACGTTTTACAGGAATCCTTCTAGAAGGTCGTGTCGCTGATAATTCTATTTTTAGGTTTGTTCGTTTATCTAATCCACTTCCAGATCATCGACGTGGATGGTGGTGGTGGGTGAGAATTGGGTTTGTGTTTTTTAAGTGTTTCAATATATGCGAGCCGGACCCACTCCGGTCAATTTTAGTGAGCGGTCCAAATTCGGAGCCCGTCGCTAGTTGAAGAACAGTCAAAGGGATACATCATCGTGTCGTCTGATCCGGTCTATTGTTTCGGAAATGGACCGGCTCATCAAATTGGATCGGGCCGATTCCCGCTAATTGTTCCTTCTTAGGTACAACCGCCCCCAATTCCCACCCACCGCAACTACCGCCCTTCCTCGGTGGCCCCGCTGAGCTGTCGGTGCGGTGGAAAAAACGCATACGTGGAAGTTCATGGGCAGATAGGTATCGCGTTGGGTTCGAATATTTTTAATCATCTGCCCAATCCGGTCGCCATCGCCCACCAACTCAGGCTGACCTTGCTGCCGCTCCGACTTAACTCACGACTCCGACCGAGTTTCACTCGAGAGTCGCGACGCCGAGTCAGTCGCTTCGGCGCGTCCACCAACCAACCGCACCCACTTCCTATCTCTTCGGCGCGCTTTATCGTGTTTTTCCGGTCCCCACCCCCACCCCGCGTTGTTTTTTGGGGGGTATTTAAGGGTCCATGTGATTCTCTGTGAAACCCAGCTCGCTTCGTTGAGCTGTTTGAATTGATCCGATTTTGCTTTATCTTTTTCCTCTCCCCTTCCGTAGGGTACAGGTGATTTTACCCCTTTAATCCTGTTGGTTTGGAGAATTCTTTGCTTGTTTTAGGGAAATTGGATCTATTGTTTGCCTTTTCGGATCGTCGCCTGTTTTTAGCATTAGATTTATTTTTTTTTCCCAAGGAATGAATGATTTTTCGGCTTAAAATCTAGGTTGCGGAAGTGAGATTTTGTTCTACCATTCTCTTTTTGCTGATTGGACGATGATCCTGTAGGTTTATATACGTTTCCCCCTTTGTATTAGTTCTTTTTTTGGGAAAAATTTAGCTTTTTTTTTCTATATCAAAGATCAAAAATTTGGGTTTTCGTCGGCGTTTGTCTCCAGATCTTGCGTCGGAATCGAGAAATTGAGCTTCTTGTAGATAAAGCAAAGGGTGATTAGTTTGCGTGTTGATGTGTATGTTCTTGGTGGTGACCGCTGAACGGTTCTGACATGACGATTCGGTCTACCTTTTGGGTATTCGTAGAAGGCGCGTGAAGAGAAAGCTTGATTGTAGCCATGGTGGTGATCAACTTGCGGCGATCGACGATGGTGAGGCCGGCGGAGCCGACGCCGCAGCGAAGGCTGTGGAACTCCAACCTGGATCTGGTGGTGCCGCGGTTTCACACGCCGAGCGTGTACTTCTACCGTCAGGATGGGTCGGCGAACTTCTTTGACGCGGAGGTGATGCGCGACGCGTTGGCTCGAGCGCTGGTGCCTTTCTACCCCATGGCCGGACGGTTGGCCCGTGATGAGGACGGACGGATTGAGATCGATTGCAACGGCGAGGGGGTTCTGTTTGTGGAGGCGGATGCCGAGGCGACGGTGGATGACTTTGGCGACTTCGCACCCACCATGGAGCTGAAGCAGCTCATCCCAAAGGTAGACTACACCGACGACATCTCCGCCTTCCCGCTGTTGGTCCTCCAGGTGCATACCACATTCTTCTGATTCTTTTAATTTAGCTTCAAGTTGTTATTTTTTTGTGACACCATGTGATCCGGTTCTTGTCATAGTCTCCGTTGCTAATATTCCTGTTGATACTTTGTAGCTTTATTTATTTATTTTTTTTTGGGAAAAAAATTTGAATCTATCCTTCAAAAGTTATTTCTTAAAATTTAGTGTTCATAGTTAACCATTATTCAAAGTATTATTCATGTTGCATTTTAGTCTCAGATAGGAGGATTTCAGTGCAATATTGTAACATTGTGTTGCAATAAGTGTGCCTCATTCTACTTTAAGAGTTTAGTTTTTAGTCCTCTTACACTTAAATAAAGTTTCTTTACCTCTAAATACATAGCTATAGTAATTCTAAAATATAAAGTATCTCGTCTAAGATTATACCTTCTCCTACCAAAATAAATATTGTGTATTGAATGAGCGCATCCAATCTTATACCATTCTATTAACATTTATTTCATTAATTCCTAACATTCATATTAAATATTGTTCATAGGACATTTAGTATTGAAATTGATCTCTCCATGTATCTATAAATATATCTTGATTAAATTAGAGAGTTGCATTTGGATTGACACTGTTGAAAACTTGAAATTGAAAAACATTTATTGTTAAGGATATGAATAGATCTTAAGTAACCCAACTATGACATCACTTCTCGTTACTACTAATGGTGCTTTGGTTGATGTATCACTTCTTATCCTATCCTCGCTTTCTAGTGATTCATCTCTGTTGGGATCGATGACACGGTTAGAGGAGAGGGGGGGGGGCTGAATAGCTTGGTCACCCAAATTCACTTTCTCCTTACAATCGTTGGCACTTACGGAAACTTAATCTAACAATTAAAACAATGCTAACTCGTTACTGGTTACGTGGTTCAGAGATTGCTTGCTCCTACTCCACGGTGTGTCCTTGAGGTGGACGAACCCTTGATCCTTCGGTGGATCACGCCCTGACAATCTCTGGCTAAAGCTTTCTCCTTCTCGGTGGAGAACAACCTCTCACAAAGCTTCTTCCTGCTTACAAGATTGAGTTAGGGTTTTAGGAGGAAGATGAACACTTGGAGTTTGAACACTTGAGCACTTGAGTAAAGATATCACAATGAATTGCTAACCTATCTCAAGTCTCAAGCTCCTCTTTAAATAGAGGAGAGAGCTGTTAACAAACAGCTCAGCCCCGACACCAGTCGACTGCCCCCAGGGTCAGTCGACTGATGTCTAACCAACGAATAGCCAACGGCTAGTCCAACGGCTGAATTTCGAACAGACCAATCGACTGCCCCTAGGGCCAATCGATTGCTTTCGGCTGTTCAACCTTACAGAAAGATTAGTCGACTGGTGTCCATACCAGTCGACTACTACAGTGCGTTCTCAGTAGTGCCAATCGACTGGCTCCCTTACTAGTCGACTGCCCTACTTACAATTGCACTCTTAATCTCTCCGGAGTTCACCCTTCGTGTATTCCTTGAAATCCACTTCCTTGGCTTGCCCCTTGAAGTTCTCTTCGTCAGCTCTCGTCCCTCGGATGCGCACACAAGCCCGCGGCTTGTCTCCATGTCATCCTTCAAGTATGCCTTTGAAGTTTGAAGTCTTCTTTCTCGGCTTGCCTTTTGAAGTCCTCTTCCTCGGCTCTCGTCCCTTGGATGCTTTACTCCATTAATCCTCATGTGTGATTCACCAAGTCCTGCAAGACTCAAACACACACATCAAATCAACATGAAAACCCAACTTAATCATATTGACACACACATTAAAACCAATGATCTACTTGATCAAACTTGGGTCGATTGCACCAACAATCTCCCCCTTTTTGATGTGTGACAATATGTTTAAGTTAGGTACAAAGATAACAATTGAAAATTAAAAGCATAGTATATTTAGACACACAAACATGCATCCTCCCTCTTAACCTATGCCTTGACACATGATTTTTAATTTTTGCACAAGTATAAAGAATTAAGTTAAATTCTAACTTAAACCTTTCAATTCTACCCCTTTGACACCGTCAAAAAGATTGCACCTAGCAATATTAACCTATGGTATCAATTAGGGACAATGTTTTAGTTTATGAAAATACTCAGAAATCAAAAACACAGATACCAGTCGACTGAGTCAGTTACCAGTCGACTGGTCTCACCGAATTGCCCATTCACAGAATGTTTAATCGATTGGTCCTCTGCACCAGTCGACTGATACTTATTAGGCTGAAATTTCAACCTTTTGAGCTGAAATTCAGAAATGCATAAAAAATTTCAAAAAATTCAAAAAATTATGAAATTTTGCAAACATATTTCTTGTGATGCTTTCTAACAGAGAAAAATATATTTCCATGAAAAATCCAAATATGTTTGACTTTTTGACTAAAACTCAAATTCTTTGAAAACACTTAACTTTGTATCAATATAATGTCCTAATTTTGAAACTATATGTTTTGCAAGTTTATGCCATAGCAAATAAAATACAGAATTGTTTTCAAAATATTTGAAATATCCAACTATGATCTATAGGCAAGAGGTCCATTAGTTAAACATTTACTTCCCCTTGGTTGGTTTATTATTGCTAAAGTGATACACCTAATAATTCATCAAAATGCCAAAAGCATAAGTGAATTATTTGTATCATCCTAACATCTCGTATGCATAAATGCTATCATAAATCAAGGCAATATGAGATATATTAAAGGTAATCTCTATTTAGCCCATTTTGCCAAGAATTTCTATTTGGGCTATATACTCCCCCTTAAGGTCTCAAGTCAACCAAATTTCAAAATTTTGAAATTTTGATAACATGGTTGACTCAACCTAAATCCTCTAACTCTTGAAGATTGACTTTGGTACCCAATAGAAATGTTTCCTAATTTGGTTGACCAAGTACTCCTTAGGAATCCATTTTCTACCTAGGGTTTTGGTTTTTGCTTGTCCTCTAGCAAGTAGGCAATGATAAGTTTTTCCATTGCTAGATTTTCCAAAACCTAATCCTTCTTTCTTGAAACTTGCCCTTTGTCTCTTAATGATCATATCTAGGGTTTTTGAGCCAATTTCAAATTTTCTAAGGGCTTTGATAAGACTATCTACCTTTTCCGTTAACTCCTTATTTTCTTCTTCTAAGCCTTAATCATTTGAGATAAAAGAAGAAGCATGCATATTGTCCTTAATTGTCAAGGATTCTAATTTTTCATTTAGCATGCAAACTTTATTTTTTAAACACTTAATTTTCTTTCTAGCCTTAAACAAGTCATCATTAGTGGTAGAAATAATTTTTACAAGAGTAGTAGTGGGTGGATTGTATACCTCACTTACCGAGACGTCCGATTCCGAAGTTGAGCCTCCCCCTTCACTTGAGCTCCCTTTATCTTCACTCGAGCTCTTCTCTTCTTCAAATTCGGATGACGTGGATGCAATGTCTTCAATTCCCATTAGTGCAAAATGGGATACGTGATGCTCCTCCTCTTCCGATGAAAATGACTCATCCCATATAGCTTTTAAATTTTGCACCTTTTTCCCCTTCTCTTTTGATTTCTTTTTTTCTTCTTTCTTCTTTCCTTCCTTCTTCTTCAAAAGTGGATACTCATCTCTCATATGTCCTCTTTGACAATTGTAGCAAATTATCTTCCTTGTTCTACTCTTGCTCCTTGAACTTTTCCTACCATAAGATTTGTTAGTAGAAAAATATTTAAATGTTTTTCTCATTTTTCTTACCATGTAGGCTTCCGTATCACTATCCATGGATGCACTTCATTCTTCCGAGTCGGATGAGGAAGTATTCTTCTTTTTACCTTTTCCCTTGTTTACTACAAGGGCTATTCTCTTTGGTTTGTAGGTTTCTTCAATTGCTCCTCCAATCCAAGTTTCATGGATCTCTATGGTTGAGAAGAATTCCTCTAGATCCTTGGATATGTAGTATGAGTCTACCATTGAGCTCCAATTTGATATTCTTGGAAATGTATTGATGGCTTTCATCAAGGTGTCTCGGTTGGAAGTTGTTCTCCTACACTTGTTAGTCCATTAATTATTTCTTTAAATCTAGCATGGAAATTTGATACCTTCTTCCCTTTATCAAGCTTGATGTTGTTGAGTTAAGATTGGAGAAGATCTCTTTTTGCCAATTTTGCCTCCGAAGTGCCTTCATGAAGCTCTACTAGCTTCTCCCACAAATCCGTGGCACTTGAGTAATTCCCAATCCTTGTTACTTCTTGTTGAGGGAACACACTTAATAGATGATGCAAGGCTTTGAAATTTGCTAGATGATCATCTCTTTGCTTCTTGCTCCATCTTATTTCATCAAGTAACTTGTTCTCTTGATCCCTAGGCATTTCAAAACCGTTTTTCATTATTAACATGATATCAAAATCGGTATTGAAGAATACCTCCATCCTTTTCTTGCACCAAAAGAATTCTCTTCGAATTTTGGCGGTTGGATGTGCGAGCCTACCATTTTTGATGATTTTGCTCTTCTTGGCGCTTAGTCCGTTGAAGGCGATCTTGCGCTCTGATACCATTTGTTGGGATCGATGGCACGGCTAGAGGGGGGGGGGGTGAATAGCTTGTCACCCGAATTCACTTTCTCCTTACAATCGTTACCACAAACGGAAACTTAATCTAACAATTAAAACAATGCTAACTCGTTACCGGTTACGTAGTTCGGAGATTGCTTGCTCCTACTCCACGACGTGTCCTTGAGGTGGACGAACCCTTGATCCTTCGGTGGATCACGCCCCAACAATCTTCGGCTAAAGCTTTCTCCTTCTCGGTGGAGAACAACCTCTCATAAAGCTTCTTCCTCCTTACAAGATTGAACTAGGGGTTTAGGAGGAAGATGAACACTTGGAGCTTGAGCACTTGAGCACTTGAGTAAAGATATCACAATGAATTGCTAACCTATCTCAAGTCTCAAGCTCCTCTTTAAATAGAGGAGAGAACTGTTAACAAACAGCTCAACCCCTATAACAGTCGACTGCCCCCAGGGCTAGTCGACTGATGTCCAGCCAACGGATAGCCAACGACTGGATTTCGAATAGACTAGTCGACTGCCTCCAGGGCCAGTCAACTGCTTCCGGCTGTTCGACCTTACAGAAAGATCAGTCGGCTGATGTCCATATCAGTCGACTGCTACAGTGCGCTCTCAGTAGTGTCAGTCGACTGGTTCCCTTGCCAGTCGACTGCCCTACTTACAATTGCACTCTCAATCTTTCCGGAGTTCACCCTTCGCGTACGCCTTGAAGTCCACTTCCTTGGCTTGCCCTTTGAAGTTTTCTTCCTTCGGCTCTCGTCCCTCGGATGCACACACAAGCCCGCGGCTTGTCTCCATGCCATCCTTTGCATATGCCTTTGAAGTCTACTTCCTCGGCTTGCTCTTTGAAGTTCTCTTCCTCGGCTCTCGTCCCTCGGATGCTTTACTCCGTTAATCCTCATGTGTGATTCACCAAGTCTGCAAGACTCAAACACACACATCAAATCTATATGAAAACCTAACTTAATCATATTGACACACACATCAAAACCAATGATCTACCCGATCAAACTTGGATCGATTGCACCAACAATCTCCTTCCTTGATTAACGATTGAAGTCAAAGGATATGTTATGGGAAGAAAATTCTTTGTCTTGGCAATATTACCGATTGGTGTTTTTCCTCATCTTCTTTCTCTCGTTTTAGTGTTTTATCTTCTTCTTATGACTGACAAACAAAATTGAATACAATGAGATTTACTCATACTGGCATAGGATTGCTATTGGTTGGCGACTAAAATGTTATATTTCAGCATTGTCAGTTAATATAGATCAATACTTGAAATCATGTATTTACCTTTAGTTGGATCAAAATAATAGTGATATATATCATTTTAAGTTGCTGTGATCTCTGATAATGACAAATGATAAAGTTTATATTAATTTAAAGGGATATATGTAACTTGTTTAATTTGTGTGGCCAACATTTAGGTATATAATTATACCAGTCTGGTCTTAATAAGTTTCATTAAGAATGGTGAATCCTGTTGTCCAATATTTAAAATCTCAAATGTTAGGTTATATGTCTGTTTAAAGGTTGGTGCTTATAGCAGACATAGCTAGTTTTTGTGTGGTGGTTGTAACAAGTTTGATCAGGTCAGATATCAATTTAGGTGAAATGGGGCTGTCACTATGAACTCCCTATTTTCCTTTTATTCTAAGATCTTTAAGGGCCTTATCCTTTTCTTCTCAAAGTAACTTTCAAGTTGTTGACATTTCAGGAGAAACAATTTATTCTTGGTAAGGATCTCTTAATTAGGCTGAACTCTCTAAATAATGGAGTTTTAGATACACACACATGGTGACCCTCCTTGGTTGGCAAGAGATATGGGCATCTCATGTGTTCTCATCGTACATGGATGTGAAGGTGGGGCACATGCAAAACATATGGCCTACCAAACCAGTACTACTTGCAATGTCATTTAGTTGACTGCCATCACTAATTCAGGCTACTTATCTAAGCAATTAACTTCTCCTACAAGTTAAATGGATTATGAATTAATGGTTCAAATGCTTCTTCTATTATTTTCACGGTGCAGTTAGGCCATTCAGAACTTGAGACAAAAACTTCACCTATGATCCAATCAACTTTAGAGTCGATAGAGTCTTGTTTGAGAGTGATTCATCCTTTCCTAAATGCAGCATACATATTCATTGAAGTGCACTCTTTAAAAGTGCTTGTTTCCCTTTCTCACTCATTGTGATAAATCTTTGTAAAATAACTCCCCAAAAAAGGTGTTATTTCTCAATCAGTCCTAAACACTCTTAATCCTTTTCTTGAATCTGCTCATGGTTCAAGACAAGAGAAGATAAATAGACACATTTGATTGCACTAACAGTAATGGTCCTCGTAATGACTGAGGGGGTTGATGAACAAGAAATGAGTAATTTAGATTGTAGATGCAAGGTCAACTATGTCAGAACCTTGAATTATTGTCGAGGAACACAATTACTGAATTGAGTAGAGGGTAAGATATTATAACTACTCTGTTGGTTGGTAGACAATCCCTGAACCATTTGGCTGCCTATGCCTTCACTGTTGACTAGTGGTACCAAACACATGCTATTTGTTCATGCTTAACAAGTATGAGCTGATCTATTATGTTTCTATTTAGAGTTGTTTGTTAGTGGGATTTATTTTTTGATAGGCGAAGTAGGTTTTCCCTTTTCAGGTGTCAGAATTATTCCTGTATTTATTTAATTTATCTGAAACCAAGTTTTCTGAGCCTAGATCTTTTCTCTTGGTGACAAATTTTTTTGAAAACTTGCCAAGTTAAGGACTTGTCTGGTTTTATGCGCTAGAAAAATTTAATTTACTTGTTCAATTGATGAATAATGGCATTGGTCGTTTGTTGCATTATAAGGAAACAACCATCTTTATTTCTTTACTTTCACATGTACAGGAAATTTTACTGTTGATAGTTGCTATGGAGAGCTAAGTGATTTAGGTCTGCCTAGATACAAACTTCGCTCACCTCACATGATCTATGATAGCGTTAAAACAAAATACAACATCAAATCTAACAAAAATGCATACCTCGTCAAAAGAAAACAGTACACCTTGACTGCCTGAATGAGACTTGCTTTTGGAGGTCAAAGAAGTCTAGAAAGGGAGTGCAAATCTTGAAAAGGTAAATAGGAAAGTTTTGCATAAATTTAATATTAATTAATAGATCAAGGGGAAAAAAAGATCAATCACAAATTTCATTATATCTTTGAAGATATCATTTATGAACTTTCATTTTAATATGTAGTCCATTATTATTTGCATTTTCTTATTTATCATCAATTAAAGACGACAACTATTTTTTTTTTATTTATTACCCATTTTATTGCAAAATAATATACTTTTAATTATCATCTTTTAATCATCACCAATAAATATATCATCATTAAATTTATCACCAATAAATCCATTCAGAAGTGAATCACTAGACTAGTGTAAAAATGCTCATATGAGCTAAAGCCATCACAGGTAGTATACAATGAAAGTGTCATGATGCAAATAGAAACTATGGGTGACATCATGTTACTACAATTTCATGTGGTCGGTTGAGTATTTTAATAAAAGGGTAGGTTCAAAGTTTTCACTTTTTATTTTTATTTTTTCAATTTATATTCATTTCTATTTCACTTTGATTGTTTTTTACACAACATTTAATTATTTCACCTTGGATTCACATTTTTAGTAGTTAGTTTAAGGGACTAATCTATGTTACCGCTTACTAAATTAGCAGGTGGTCCAGACATAGGATTATAACATCAGAAAGCTACATAAACATCAACTACATATAACATGGAAACAAAAGAAGTTTAAAGATAGACATTAACAGAAGAAGTGTAATCAAAGTATTAATTTTAAAATTTTGAAAACAAACGGATCTCAAGTTACAATATATCGTTGCACCTAGGTGCTGAAACATAGTCTTAGACATGTTTTACTCGGCACTTGACACAATTGAAAGGGATTAAAGTTCGAGAAGTGTTTTGTGTTGGTTTAATTTGACTTTTTTTTTCTCAAATTTTTTCCCCAAGTTTTTGCGGTGTGTCTCAGTTTTTTTTTCTCAAATGAAATAGAATATTTAATTGTGTAAGATATAAGTTGTAAGTATATGTATGAAACTAGGTTAATGGAAGTAGAAAAACTCAAAAATTGATCTCAGCCTGAATTTAAGCCCGAAACACAAATTGGGGCCCAAAAAAGTCTGACATTTCAAATAAGATAAGTTCGATCCACTACTTCTTTTAGAGGTTGAAAGTTCACAGACTATATACAATTGAACTTTGAGATGTTAATAAGTATGCTTTTCCTAAAATTGCCATGTTTTGAATCAGCAATTGTCATGCCTCGGTTGTAACCTCATGCTGCGACATTGCCCCAAGCATATTTTGTATAGGTTAATCTTGTAAGCTGTGATGCTCTTATCGTCATCTACCAATTCCACATTTTGTGTTCATTACCTATTTTGTCCATTATATTTATGTCATTGGACTTTGTGTTTGTGTTTATTTACTTTTTAATGATTTGTCAACTTGTAATGCCATTTGTATTGATAATCATGACTATGTGACTATACATTGTTTACACAGGTTACACACTTGAAGTGTGGTGGTGCAGCTTTGGGTGTCGGTATGCAACATCATGCAGCTGATGGCTTCTCTGGCCTTCACTTCATCAACTCTTGGTCCGATGTTGCCCGTGGCATTGGCATCACTATCCAACCATTCATCGATCGAACCCTCCTCCGTGCTCGTGACCCACCCAACCCCTCTTTTACTCATATTGAATACCTGCCCCCTCCTTCCATGAAGGACTCTGTCCCTTCAAACACCATGCCACCAACCATTAACTCAGCCAAAAGCTCAAGCTTCACCACCGCTGTCAACATCTTCAAGCTCACCCGAGAACAGCTTAACCTCCTCAAAGTTAAAGCTCCCCCAGGTGGCAACTACAGCACATATGTCCTCCTTGCTGCTCATGTATGGCGGTGTACATGCATAGCGCGTGACCTGCAACCAGACCAGATGACCAAAATGTACATTGCAACTGATGGTCGTCAGAGAATACAACCACCACTTCCACAAGGCTACTTTGGGAATGTGATCTTCACAGCAACACCCATTGCACCAGCGGGGGAGGTGGCCTCTTCAGAGGGTGGTCCTTCCCCAGCAGCCAAGACTATCCTGGAGGCTTTGTCAAGGATGGATGCCAGCTACTTGCAATCAGCATTGGACTACCTAGAGATGCAGCCTGATTTGGGGTCTCTGGTCAGGGGTGCTCACACATTTAGATGTCCAAACATCGGGCTCACCAGCTGGGTGCGTCTACCAATCCATGATGCCGACTTCGGTTGGGGTCGGCCAATTTTCATGGGTCCAGGTGGCATTGCCTATGAAGGCCTGTCGTTTGTCCTGCCAAGTCCCACTGGGGATGGTAGCCTCTCATTAGCCATATCCTTGCAGCCCGACCACATGTTAAAGTTCCAGAAGCTCATCTACAATATCTAAGCCTACGAGATTGTTGGAGTAGCGGGACCAAAACTTGAACTGTTTTTTTTCCTCATGGAAGTTCTGAAGGTGTCTGTGTTGTTCTGTGATGGATTCTTGCTATATGAATTCTTCTGCAATAGGTTGTTTTTATTGTATAACTAGTATAGGGTCAAAGTTAACACTGAAGGAAAGGAATCAATGTCAAATTTCAGCATTAATTCATACTTCAAGTACCAACTACCAGCTGCAGATGTACCAGTATCCAATAACCATACTTGAAGGTTGTCATTCATCACTTAAAATGCTGAAGCAAATTGTTACCTTATTTATCATTTATATACTGCTTATTTCTGGGTTTAAGAACACTGTTTGTGGCCTAAATAATTTTAACTTATCTGGACCTTGATTTTTCTTGTAATCTAATGCCCTTTCCTGGTTTTTCAAAGGAACATGAAGTTTTCAGGTACAGAAATCTGCATCTATGAACTTTATGTAATTACAATGGGCATTGATCTTGCAACTACTGGCCTAGTGGTCATGTTGCACCAATGCAAACAAGTGAAAGGAGTAATCTAAGTTCTCATCTATTTGAACTATCTTTTCACAGAGCAATTACACCACCAACCAAATAGACTGAGGGGAGTTAATGAGATGGTCATTCATTTTTTTTTCTCACTTAGAATATAAACATAATAAAACTTAAATTTAATATATTCTATTTTTTTATTTTACTAAATTTAAAATCTTTCCCTTCTAATATTTTTCGTTAAAATTCATATTTAGTATTTACTCCTTCACGTGTCTCATTTATCAAAATAACATCATTATTAAACATGCATCGAGGTGCTATATTTTAGATGTACATAATAAGTTCATCATGATTAATATTAAAAAGATAAAGATTTAGAATTGATTCATGATGTAATTATTTTTATGAAAAATGATTCGATTAATCTATCTAAAATTTTTACTCTTGCTATTAATCCTCAAATATATTCTTAATTAATATTTAATTCTGCTAATACCTATCTTTTATAAAATTCTCTATTTAATTTTCATTGGAACTCTATCATAGGTTTTTTCTAAGTCGACGAATACCATATATAAGTCTGGCTTTTGTTCTCGATATGATGTAGGAGGATCCGAATATCTTACACACTTTTTTAGTAAGTTTTGATTTTTTTTATATTTAAGGTATTTTTTATATTTAGGGTATTTTTTATATTTTTTATGTTTTATCTTTTAGGTTTTTAATCCGTTTAGAGATTTTAGGATTGTGAGTTTGAAAATAATTTTTTTCTTTCTATTAGAAGTTTTTTCTTTTCTTTACAAGTAAGAATTTTGGGTCTATATAAACATCTTGTTAGTTGATGTTTAGGGGGAAGTTTTTGGATTAATAATTGATGGTCTTCTTTCTCATCAACTCGGGCTCCTTCGCTCCAATGGCTCACCTCCGTCTTCTCCAATGTGGGATCCGATTGCCTAAGACATCAACACAAGGTGGGCACTTGGGTCGGCTTGTCGGCACGACCCCTCCGACGCTCATGTCAGTGATCGAAGTGGCAGAGAGAAAGCAAAGCAGATTGAAACAAAGAAGAGGAAATTCCAAGCAGAGCTAAGCAGAGTCACCTCCGTTTTCCAGAAGAGAATAACCAACTTACCTCATCAATATTGACGAAGATGCTTATATAGGTAAAAGGAATCCCACGTCACACTTTCCTGCACTTTCTAGCCAACTCCTACCTGGGTGAGCAAACATGATGAATCTATTATTCTTCCTCCACTCACAGACTTCCACGTAGATAGGGAAGGGGATCGGGGACATCGTTTCCGTCAGCTACTCTTTGATAGCCACTTGCAGATTGCCACATAATTAGAAGAGAAGATTTCAAGGGAACTGACTGCAAGACCTCTTTTATGTCCTCCGCTCGATGACAATCAAGTGGATGCTATCCAAGGTTTCCACCCTATGATGCTTGGTGGGGAACTTCTCTAGTGTGGACCCAATTCATATAGCCCTAGAGAGTAGGATCTGATGGTTCGGGAAAAACTTTCTGGATTTTCGTTGGAATTGTTGGTGCTAGGAGCACCAGATAATCAAACCTGGTTTTGATGTTGGTAAAGGTTCAAAGTCAAGGTCTGTGGTGATCTGATGTGTTATACTGAGTGTGTAGAAAAGTTCTAGTGTAACTAGGTACGAAATCTTAATTTGCAGGGTTGAGCACGAAGACCTGACCGAGGGTTGAGCACGAAGACCTGACCAAGGGTTGGGCACGAAGACCTGACCGAGGGTTGGACACGAAGATCTGACCCGGAAGATCGAGAAGGAGTCTTATGTTGAGGCAATCTATGGTCTGAAGTTACCATGTGTTTTGATGTTTGGGCAAAGGGTTTAAGTTAGGTTTACCCTTGTATATTTGATATGTGTATGTGAGTGTGCAGGATGTGTAGGTTACACATATTGGCTTAGTTGGACGGCTTCGATACGGTGAAGGGTGGCATGGAGATAAGCTAGAGGCTTGTGTGCACCCGAGGGACCTTGGAGAGCAAGGACGATGAGCTGAGGAGCACGGACTTCGAGGCATGTGTGAAGGATGACATGGAGATAAGCTGGAGGCTTGTGTGCATCCGAGGGATGGGAGCCGAAGATGAAGAGGGCGCGAAGGCAATAGTTGAGGCTACTGATGAGGAGTCAGCTTAGTCATGAGGGTACGAGTGCTGAGTGATTGTACTCGGGAAATCCTAGGGTTCGAGTGCTGAGACAAGTGTACTCGGGAAGGGAAATCTTAGGTGTGTGAGTGGACCAGTCGATAGCCCTGGGATCAGTCGACTGATAAAACTCACAGAATGTAGTAAACCTGGGACCAGTCGACTGCCCTGGGAGTAGTCAACTGGTAGCGGCTGGTTGAGTAGGCTGAAAATTCGAACGTTGAGTTACAACGGTCGAATTTCAGTGGGACCAGTCGACTGCCCTGGGAGTAGTCGACTGGTGGCGGCCAAAACAGGGGTAAACTCTATTTAAGAGGGCTTCATTTTGGCTAAAACTCTTGACGAATTTGGCTTTGGGTAAGAGCCAAATAGTAGTCTAAGAGCTCAGATATTGTCGAGGTATTATGGCGAGGTTTCTCCACCCACAAGGAGCGACAAGGGCTAGCCGGAGGGTATCCGGGGATTGATCCACCGAAAGATTCTTGGATTAGTCACCTTTAGGGGTGGATACCAAGTAAACTCTTCTTGTTAGCATTTGGTTTCTTATTGTTCATTGTATATTTGTATTGTGCTAACCCTTTTGTAGAGAAAGATCAAGAAAATTGTTATTCAACCCCCCCCCCTCTAGCAAGGCGTAACGATCTAACATCTTAGTCATGCGAGGACAACGGACAGAAGTAGGGACGGGTCGAGGTACGAACGTCTCAAGATCTGGAGTCTTCGAAGACCGAGCTAAAGTCCAACCGGAGGTGCCGGTTGGTAATAGGTAACTTTTTCAAAGTGGAGTAGGTGAGGGCGTGTTCCCCGTAAGAGGGAACAGTAGGCGTTGGTCCGACCTAGGGTTTCAGTTGAAACCTAAAGTCAAGATCGGACAACACTGGTTGTCCTGCATGCATTTACTTTACATATTATTCTTGTTTAGACTAATCCTGTGTTGTAGTTGAGGTACTTGGAGACTGGCAACATCCCAGATGCTTGAGAGGACTCAAGCCCCCGAGAACACAGGTGCCCGAGAGGTCTTGGGCGCCTAGGAAAATAGGCGCCCGAGAGGTCTCGTATCCCCCTATGCGCGTGACTCAGCCTAGGCGAGGCTAAGTTGGCGCACGCTGGTTGGAGTCACCACATCAGCAACACAGGCACTCCAGAGGCTGTCAGGCGCCCAAGAAGGATAAGATTTGATCAGGCAGTAGATTGGGACGTGGTTGGATCGCAGTAATGGAGGCGCCCCTATAGGCACTCAGACACCCGTATGCCCCTTTATAAGGGGTTTTCTACCACATACCTCGACATCAACTTTCTACAACTTTTGTGCTCACATGTGCTGCTTCAAAGTGATTCAGAGACAACAAAATGCTACTCTGACAACAACGCACTACATCTTCTTCTTACTTAAAGTTGTCGGTACATTTTATTATTTTTCTATTCTTAACATTCCATCTTTGTAATAGAATTTGCGACTTATAGAATTGACCAAAGTAAACGGTCAAGGATCGTGAGCCTTGGACTAGGAGCCATCACAGACTTTTAACCAAGTAAAAACAAAAATGTTAACGACTGTTTTTGCGTTTTCTTTTTCTACTGTGAAAACTCGATTTAAATCCAAATTTTTTTAACGCGATATTCACCCTCCCTCTATCGCTCTCTATGATCTCATAATTGGTATCAGAGCTAAATCACTCTGAATTGGTAAAACCACCATTCGAGCATTTATTTTGAATTTTTCACTTTTTCTTTCAAATAAAAAATATTTCGCTTTTTCAATTTTGAATTATCATCTTTTCACCATAAGTTAGAATTGATATAACTATTATTTTTAAAAAATTTGTCATTATCATTTTTTTATTATTATTTTTCTCAAAAATGGTGCAACACCTTTCAAGCCATTTTTTCTCCGATACTACTAATCCAAGATCAAGTTTTGGTACTCATTTTCATTGTTTGTGTTTTGTGAGATTTCTTCCTCTTTCTCAATGGCCCAACACGAAGGTTACAGTACCGTCTACCTGTTAGTAGGAGCCCTAGAGCCAATTATGTGATGATTGACTAGGGACCTTTTGTATCATATTCTATCATTAATAAAGGCATGTTTGGTTATTATACTTACTTTATATTTGTGCCAAATAACAAAGTATAATAATATCCTTGGGTAGTAGGTTCTTATTTACATCATATCAATTGGTTAAATCGATAGTGAGATGATGTAGAGAATACTACACTAAACCATTTCTAGTCAAGTATTAATATTCAAGGACAATATTAATGTATGAAGACTAGCATGTATGTCAATTGATGACTTAAGCTCACAAGTCATGGATATATGATATCAAGTTGACACATGGATATACATTAGAGAATGTGTACTGAATTGACCCACCATGAGAAAGTTCCATAGATTGTCATATGAGTGTCATAGACTTTCTCATGTGACTATTAGTATAGTCCTTAGACCTAAAGTCACTACGGTTCCCTACATAAGGAGTTATGTACTTTGGTATCGTCAAACGTCATCCGTAACAGGGTGGACTAGAAAGGTGATACTAGGTATATAATGAATTATGCGGAGGGATATAAGTGATGTAAATGAGATCTATCCCTCCCATATGACGGGAGTGATATCTGTGGACCCCTTGATCGAGTATGACTACTAAAACGCATGGTCATGCTCAAATGAGTTAATATGAGATATTGAGCTCATTTGTTTGAGTGAGTCTACTCGGGGATCAAGAAACACAAAGATTGATCGATGATGACATGGTCTATGCCTCATTGGTCAATCTAGATATCAAGGATAGAAGGACAAGGTCATATATTGTCATAGTCACGAAGGTTAAGTCGGATCTCGACTTTCTCGTCACTTGGGTAGCAATGATGGATTGTTAGATGTCGCTCATTACTTATGTGTCTAAAGTGGTTTAGGCACATTGCCAATGTTATGAGAACCTATTGGGTCACACACTTAGAACATGATGCTTTAAAGATTAATTGATCTTAGTTTGACTAAGATTTGATCCGAATTGGATTAATTGAGTTAGACTCAAGTGAATCCAATTGGATTATGGGATTGAGATCTAATTTGAGTTTGACTCATTTAGATTAGACTCAACCACATTTGAATGAGATATTAATTCATTAAAATGTTTAATAAATTAATAATAGAGGAAGATGAAAAAAAAATTTCATTGGATGAAGAGAAGTTAAAGAGCCATATGAGAAAATGCACTCTAATTGGGTTTTTTATTGGCATTAATGGAGGGAAGCTAAATGGACAAAAACTCTTCATATTTATGGGATGAGTATAAAAGAGCTTTTCTTGTCATTTGGATGGAGAATTTGTCATTTTTCCTTCCCTTCCTTCTCTTGGCCGAAATCCCTCTTCTCCCTCTCCTTCTTGCTTTGTGAATCACCTCTTGTGGCTAGTACCACAATGGCGATTCTTCTCCGAAGCATGAGAGATCGTGTTCGTGTGAATATGCATAGAGGCACAGACACTTGAACATGCAAGAGATCTAACATACCTTAGACATGCAGGATAAGCGAAGGGCACGCGCCAAAGGTATACCTATACGATAGAAATTTATAAATTAACTTTGTATGAGTTTTTCTTTCGCATGGATCACTCGTGGGATCTATTTTTTCCGCTGTGATTGTTAAATATTTTTGCCTATAGATCCCTACAGTGGTATCAGAGCCACTTGCGATAGATCATACAAAGTTTAGAAAAACTTTTATATATGATATAGAAGTAAGACATAATTTCATTATGGATTGTATAATGTATGAACATTTGTTGAGATACAAAAGTTTGTGTTGATCAATCTAAAAGTTCATAGCATTATCATATGAATATGAAAGTATGCTATGGTTTGATTGTACCCAAGAAATTTTATAGCCTATGATTTCGACTCATGAGTATTTTTATAATCATAATAAAAATTATTGTCCTAAATCTATTGTGTGTAATTGATGACATGGTGCATGGTTATGGCCTTAACCCTAATATGATTGGATGTATATGTGTGTGTGTATGTTGTAATGTAATTCATAATACAACCTGTGTGTTGTGTCTTATCTCTATTTTTCTAGTTGTAAAATAGATTTAGACTCGAATGTAACTAGAGTTTTCCTAATTTGTAATGTACAAAATGAGGAGTGGAATGCCCATTGAAGGGTGAAGTTACAAAAAGGTTGTCGTCGACACATGACGACCGAAGGATGCACTTGGAGAAGATGTTATCTCTAGGTTGACCATCGATTTTCTCATTGGCTTGAGAAGATCGTAGTATATGTTGATGCAATCTGACCCTGATTGTTGTTTTGGTGTTGACACCGATTTTAATTTAAGTTAATGAGATGATTGGGATTAAGTCCTGGATGGGGACTGGGCACGGAGTGGATGAAACCCTGGCTTGGGAAGCCATGTCCTAGCTTGGGAAGCTAGGTTGGATGAAACTCTGGCTTGGGAAGCCAGGTCCTAGCTTGAGAAGCTAGGTTGGATGAAACCTTGGCTTGGGAAGCCAGGTCCTAGCTTGGGAAGCTAGGTTGGATGAAATCCTAGCTTGTGAAGTCAGGTCCTAGCTTGGGAAGCTAGGTTGGATGAAATCCTGGCTTGGGAAACCTGGTCCTAGCTTGGGAAGCTTGGTTGACTGAAATCCTGGTGAGTGAAGCCAGGTCCTAGCTTGGGAAGCTAGGTTGAATGAAGTCCTGGTGAGTGAAACTGGGCACGGAGTCTTGGTCCGGGGAACTGAGCACGAGTCAGAGAAGGCTGGGAGCCTGTTCTCTTGACTTAGAGTGGAATCAGCCTTAGCTGGATCGGTCTGGTGACCGATCAGGGAAGTTGGCACGAACTTCCTTCATGGATCGGTCTGGTGACCGATCCAGTGATGTCTGATCGGTCTGGTGACCGATCAGGGAGCATACAAAGACTTTGGTTGTCTCCTGTTCGGCTCCTGATCGGTCTGGTGACCGATCAGGGAGAGAACAGAAGCTTTTCTCTTCGGCTCCTAATCGGTCTGGTGACCGATCAGGGAGACCTTCAGATCATTCTGGTGAACGATCAATTGTCGCGAGCTTCTCACTATAACCGATCAGGCTGGAGCCTGATCGGTCGGAGAGTGGCCTGATCGGTCACCAGACCGATCAGGACCCACTCTGATCGGTCCGGTGACCGATCAGGGGTGTGGCAGAAAGAAGCTGGAGGAAGCCCAGCTAGTGCTGGATCGGTCTGGTGACCGATCACTAGAAAGTCGTGATTTTGGATTTCTCACTGGGGAGCCTGATCGGTCTGAGCCTATCTTGATCGGTCTGTGGACCGATCAGGGTTCACTCTAAACCAGGCTTGGGAATCCAGGACCTAGCTTGGGAAGCTAGGTTGGATGAAACCCTGGCTTGGGAAGCCATGTCCTAGCTTGAGAAGCTAGGTTCGATGAAACCCTGGCTTGGGAAGCCAGGTCCTAGCTTGGGAAGCTAGGTTGGATGAAATCCTGGATTGTGAAGCCAGGTCCTAGCTTGGGAAGCTAGGTTGGATGAAATCCTGGCTTGGAAAGCCAGGTCCTAGCTTGGGAAGCTAGGTTGACTGAAATCCTGGTGAGTGAAACTGGGCACGGAGTCTTGGTCCGGAGGACTGAGCACGAGTCAGAGAAGGATGGGAGCCCGTTCTCTTGACTTAGAGTGGAATCAGCCTTGGCTGGATCGGTATGGTGACCGATCAGGGAAGTTGGCATGAACTTCCTTCGTGGATCGGTCTGGTGACCGATCCAGTGATGTCTGATCGATCTGGTGACTGATCAGGGAGCATACAGAGACTTTGGTTGTCTCCTGTTCGGCTACTGATCGGTCTGGTGACCGATCAGGGAGAGAACAGAAGCTTTTCTCTTCGGCTCCTGATCGGTCTGGTGACCGATCAGGGAGACCTTCAGATCGTTCTGGTGAACGATCAATTGTCGCAAGCTTCTCACTATAACCGATTAGGCTGGAGCCTGATCGGTCGGAGAGTGGCCTGATCGGTCACCAGATCGATCAGGACCCACTCTGATCGGTCCGGTGACCGATCAGGGGAGTGACAGAAAGAAGCTGGAGGAAATCCAGCTAGTGCTGGATCGGTCTGGTGACCGATCACTAGAAAGTCACGATTTTGGGTTTCTCACTGGGACCGATCAGGCTAGAGCCTGATCGGTCTGAGCCTATCTTGATCGGTCTGTGGATCGATCAGGGTTCACTCTGATCAGTCCGGTGACCGATCAGTAGCTGACAGCTTTAATTCAAATACGCTGTCAGACGTCTGATTGCGTTCTGATTTCTACTGATACACTACTGATATCTGTTCTGAGTCTTCTGATACTTGATCCTCTGTTGATTTACTGTGCTAATGATATGCTGATAACTCAGGTTTACTCAAGGGGAGTCAAACGGAGGCTTTTGCTACAGCAAGTTTGGCTGTTTCCTGTCTGTAGGAAATAACGTCTTCTGGCTCGATCTGTAACGGCTGAGAAGCTGATGACCTGGGGCTCGACTGGAGAGGGTTCAGTGAGTCCAGAGGAGGTCAGGGGTAGCTGGGTCGTTGCAGGTGAGCAGCTGGTGAGCTGCAGAGGAGCGTCTGTGACCTGGCGATGGTAAGCAGGTTAAGCCACGAAGTGGAGAAGGAGCTGGGGATATCTCTGCTAGCAACAAGCTGCTTCTCCATCTCTTGCGCATTACTCTGAATTCTCAAGCAACTCTTGCATACACTGTGAGTGATCTGTTGGCTGCGACTGGAGTACTTGGAAGCGTTGCAAGGGCGATCAACAAGCAGATAAGGGAGAGTTGAGTGAAGGCTCTTGCCGAGGTTGTGCTGGGTTGTGAGTATCGCATTGTAGACGTTTCTCCTTGTGCTCTGTAAGTGTGATTTTGTCTCTGTACTTTGATTTCATATCCTGTTGTTGAGATATATTGTGGAGAGGTTACTCCACCGAGAAAGAGGTTCCATTCTATCCGGATTTTTCGGGGCTTGATCTGCCGACGATCAAGGGATTGCCCACCTTACGGGCACGCCAAGGAGTAGTGGCAAGTTATCCCCGAACCTTGTAAATCCTCTTTGTTAGTGTCTTGAGCTCGTGCTTAGTTTAGGGTTTGTCTCTGCAACTTTGTTTCTCTGTTTTGTATTGCTTCCGCTGTTGCTGCTAACCCTTGAAGTTCAGAAATCTTAAAAGTGAGAGAAATTTGTGTCTGGCTACATTCACCCCCCTCTCTAGCCATCCAAGAACCAACAAGTGGTATCAGAGCTTGGGGCTCTGTTCAAGCGACTTAACATCCGAGAGTCAACAAGAATGGCTTTGAGAGAAGGATTTAGCACCACTCGACCTCCTTCTTCGATGGATCCGATATTCAGTATTGGAGGTATCGCATGGAGTACTACCTCTAGACCGACATTGGAATGTGGTTCTCCGTGAAGAAAGACTTCACCCCTCTAAGAGATGCGGAGGGAAAAGAGTTGGAATCCTCGCGATGGTCGGCTGAGCATGTTGATGCAGTCTGGCCCTGATTGTTGTTTTGGTGTTGACAACGATTTTAGTTTAGGTTGATGATTATGATGATTATGATTAAGTCCTGATCGAGGATTAGGCATGATATGGAGAATCCTAGTCTGGAGGGCTAGGTGTTGGAAAAATCTTAACCTGGAGGGTTAGGTGTGAAAAATCCTAGCTTAGAGGGCTAGGTGTTGGAAAAGTCCTAATTCGGAAGGGTTGGGTGAAAAGTCCTAGCTTGGAGAGCTAGGTGAAAAGTCCTAACTTGGAGGGTTAGGTGCAAATTCCCATCCTGGAGAATTAGGTGAAAAGTCCTGGCTTGGAGGGTCAGGTGCCTAGCTTGGAGGGCTAGGTTGGATGAAGTTCTAACTTGAAGGGTTGGGTGAAAAGTCCTAGCTTGGAGGGCTAGGTAAAAAGTCCTAGCTTGGAGGGCTAGGTGAAAAGTCCTAACTTGGAGGATTAGGTGCAAATTCCCAACTTGGAGAGTTATATGGAAAAATCCTTAGCTTGGAGGGCTAGGGTGGATGGAAACTTAGCTTGGAGGGCTATGTTTGAGTCCCTGGATCGGTCTGGTGACCGATCAGGGAATCTGGCACGCTGCTCCATCGTGGATCGGTCAGGTGACCGATCCAGCAATGACTGATCGGTTTGGTGACCGATCAGGGAGCACAGAGTGAGGTTGGGAACCTACTGTACTGCTCCTGATCGATCCGGTGACCGATCAGGGAGTGCATGTTTCACACACTGCTTGGCTCCTGATCGGTCTGGTGACCGATCAGGGAGCAAACAGTGAGGTTGAGTTCCCCTGCTAATCTGCACCTGATCGGTCTGGTGACCGATCAGGATCACTGTGCAGATCGTTCTGGAGAACGATCCAGCTTCGCGGGTTTCTCACTAAGATCGATTAAGACGGTGCCTGATCGGTCTGGTGATGATCTGATCGGACTGGAGACTGATCAGGAGAACCCCTGATCGGTCAGTTGACTGATCAGAAGGCTTAGCCTGGGAAACTCAGAAATCGCCCGATGTAAGGGTTGGATCGGTCTGGTGATCGATCCACAACCTGGGATCGGTCTGGTGATCGATCCAGGAGAGTCCCAAAGAAATCACGATTTCTAATCGAGCGTTGGGGATCGATCAGGACGGATCCTGATCGGTCTGGACCCAGCCTGATCGGTCTGGTGACCGATCAGGAGTCTCTCTGATCGGTCGGGTGACCGATCACTTTAATTCAAATTGCACTGTCAGACGCTCTGATCGCGTCTGACCATATCTGATTCGCTGTTGTTTGCCTCTGATATTTGATTTACTGTGTGATATACTGCTCTAACAGTCTGATTAAGCTACAGGTGACAGAGGAGGATTCAAACACTCAAGGAGAAGTCAATGGAGGCTTTCCTTGGAGCAGGTTTGTCCGTTTCTCATCTCAGGTTGCAACGACTGGAGCTGCAGGACTGAAGCCGCTGACTGAAGCTTGGCTGAGGGAGCTCAGGAAGTTCAGTAAGGGTTCAGTGGTAGCTGGCGTTGGCAGTGAGGCAGCTGGAGGCTGCTGGAGATGAGGTCACTTGATGCTTAGTGGAGAAACAAAAGGGACGGAAGATAGCTTCAGTGAAGCAGAGTTCTACAGCTTGTGTTTTGAGTTCTTGCCGCACTTGTGTTCTCCACATCAAGCTTGCACGTTCTGAAGTTTCATCCTCTTGAGCAAGCTGCTGAAAACTTGAAGCAACCTTCCCTTACTTGAGCGCTTGAAGGAGAGAACAAGGAACTGGGAGTCCGACAGCGGGAAGACACGAGGAAGGGTTTCTTGCGTGAGATCGCCGCTGGGTGGAGCTCAGGAAAGCTTGCTATGTTCTTGTCCTTGCTAAGTATTTGAGTAAGATCTTTCTTGTTGTTTCTTTGTGCTTAAACTTAAATCCATGATTGAAACGCTGTGGAGAGGTTTCTCCACCGAGAAGGAGGCTGTTTCTTATCCGGTGATAACCGGGGCTTGATCTGATAACGATCAAGGGATCGCCCACCTTAAGGGCACGCCAAGGAGTAGGGGCAAGTTATCCCCGAACCTTGTAAATTCTCCTTGTTAGCGATCTTGCTAATCTTGCTAGTTAGTTTTCTGTTTTAGTTTCTGCACATTCTGTTTTTCATACTTCCGCTGTGCTACTAACAACTCCAAGTGCAGAAACTCGCTAAGTTCTTGAAGTCAAAGTGATTGACTATATTCACCCCCTCTCTAGCCATCCTGTTTCTAACAAGTGCTATCAGAGCTTGGGGCTCTGTACACGGCTTAACATCTGAGAGTTTTCAACAAGATGGCGTTGAGAGAAGGCTTCTCCACCACCCGACCTCCATTCATTGATGGCGCCGACTTTCAATATTGGAGATCAAAGATGGAATACTATTTGAAGATGGATATCCATAGTTGGTTCGCGGTGAAGGAGGGATTCACCCCTCCTAAGGATGACGAAGGCAAAGAGCTTGAGTCGTGGAGGTGGACTGCTGAACAAACTCGGAAGAGTGAAGCCGACGCGAAGGCGGTTGTCACTCTACAATGTGGCATGAACAAAGACCAACTCATCAAGGTTGGTCCTTTCACAAGTGCAAAGGACTTGTGGAACAAACTCATTGAGCTCCATGAAGGCACCCGAGACTCTAGAATTGCCAAGAGGGACATGTTCCTCAATCAACTTTAAAATCTCTCCATGAAGGAGAATGAGTCGGTAAGTGAGCTCCATAGACGGTTCAAGGAAGTCCTCAATGGGCTTCATTCAATTGATGAAAAAGTCGAGAATCGCGACCTTGTGAGGTATGTCTTGAAAGCATTTCCAAGGAATGCTTTGTGGTCATCCATGGTGGATGCCTACAAAGTATCCAAGGATTTATCTATTGTAAAGTTAGATGATTTGTTTTGTGAGATGGAATTGCATGAAATGGCTAACAAAGGCCCTAAGGAGAAGGGGATTGTCTTAGTTGCAGGTGACCGGTCAAACAAGAAGAAGAAGGAGAAGAAGAAGGAGAAGGAAGTTTCTTCATCTTCATCCTCTTCCGAATCCGAGTCCAATTCCGAAGAAGATGGCAGTGGCTCCTCTTCATCCGAAATGGCGAACTTCGTGCGAAGGATGATGAGGAGGGATCGACGCTTCAAGAGTAGAGGTAACTCTAGTGAATCCAAACTTGATAAGACTAATGCCTCTTGCTTTGAGTGTGGTAGGAAAGGACATTTCAAGAATGAATGCCCAAAGCTCAAGAAGAAGGAGGAAAAATCCAAAAAGAACAAAGAAAAATCCAAGAAGAAGAAGAAGGCATTGAAGGCCACTTGGGATGAGTCATCCTCAAGCTCATCCGATGAAGAGAAGGAGGAGAAGAGCACAAGGCATGTGACACTCATGGCTCTTGGAGAGGAGAGCAGTGATGAATCTTCAAGCTCCTCAAACGCGGCTTCATCATCTTCGGATGATGAAGAGGTTATGATTGAGGGGGAGCATCTATCAACTTGGTTCGTTGATAGTGGATGCTCCAAACACATGACCGGGGATAGATCATTGTTTACCACACTTCACAAGAAAAGTAGAGGTAATGTATCATTTGGTAACAATGGTAGTCTTAAGGTCATAGGGATAGGAGACATTCAAATATCCGAATGTCTTAGAATTTCAAATGTCCTTCTAGTCAAGGGGATGAAATTTAATCTCCTAAGTGTGAGTCAATTGTGTGACACGGGTTACACAATTAACTTCCAACCAAGTCAATGTCTAGTTAGACACAATGACACCTTGGACACAGTACTAGTAGGAACAAGAGTAGACAATATTTATCAAGTTTCATTTAAAAGTGCTACTAATGTTTCTACTAAGTGTTTCATGTCAAAAGAAGAAGAGTCCACCCTTTGGCACCGGAGGCTAGCACATATGAACATGAAGAACATCCAGAAGTTGGCCAACAAGGGATTAGTCCGTGGCTTACCGAGCATCAAGTATGAAAAAGACAAACTTTGTGATGCATGTCAAATGGGTAAGCAAACAAAATCTGCACATAAAGGTAAGAGCGCTGTAAGTACTTCCAATGCATTAGATTTACTTCATATGGATCTATTTGATTGTAGTACCATCATATCATTGAATGGAAGTAGATATTGCTTTGTGATCATTGATCATTTCACTAGATATACATGGACTTACTTTTTAAAATATAAGGACCAAACCTTAGATGTTTTCATTTCTTTTTGTAGAAGAGTTGAAAATGAAAAATCATCAACCATTAAGACAATTAGAAGTGATCATGGAGGTGAATTTCAAAATCAAAGGTTTTTAGAATTCTGTTAAGATAGAGGTTATAAGCATGAGTTCTCTACTCCTAGAACACCACAACAAAATGGTGTTGTAGAGAGGAAGAACCGTGTTCTTCAAGAGGCTGCACGAAGCATGCTTAATGAGTACTCACTCCCGAGTTACTTATGGGCTGAAGCTGTAAATACGGCTTGCTATGTGCAAAATCGGGTTCTCATTCATAGGTTTTTAGGAAAGACTCCCCATGAACATTGGTTTGGGAAACCACCTACGGTTAGACACCTTCAGGTGTTTGGTTGTAAGGTGTTCATTCTAAACACCAAGGACCACCTTGGAAAGTTCACGGCAAAGGCTGATGAAGGGATACTAGTCGGGTACTCCCTCGTTAGCAAAGCCTACCGAGTCTACAACAAGAAATCTAGATTAGTTGAAGAGTCTTCTGATGTGGTCTTTGAAGAAGTTCCAAAATCAAGTGACCAATCAGAAAATGTAGAAGGAGTTCAACTCGAACTTAGGAGACTAAGTTTGAAAGAAACTCCAAGTGTTGTTGATGGTGATGAGTCTGAGGACGGTGAACCTAGACAACACATTGATCAGTCGGATCCTGAGGCTGAACTTGTGTCTGGTGAACCCGTTCAAGAAGCACCACCAACTCCTAGGTAAACTAGATTAGCCTCTAGTCATCCCCAAGACCAAATTGTCGGAGACATCCATCAGGGGGTTAGAACTAGATCATTCTTCCGGAATGAGGCTAATGAGGTTGCCCTAATTTTCGAAATTGAACCTAGGAAAATTGATGAAGCATTAAATGATCCCGATTGGATCATTGCAATGCAAGATGAACTAGTCAATT